>CM051457.1:99996207-100227972 GCA_028274465.1 Plantago ovata | reverse complement strand
ATGCATATGTCATATATATATAAACACGTCAATTAGAAGACTAACCTTACTTCCAAAGCAACTTCCAAGTCTTCGTAATATTTCGGTGTATCTTCTCCTTCGTCGAAGTCGAAGATATCTACAATACTCTGTATATCTGCAAGACAATAAGAGTTAGTTTCCAGCTCCTAGAATCTCAACCTTGGTATCCACGGATGAACAGCCTATCAGAAGAATGCTAGGATATTCTTTGTGTGACCAAGAAGATGGGGCGGCGATTCCTCCGGTGAGGTGGCGCGCGCGTGTGGCTAAGGGAGGAGGAGAGAGTTTTTATTTTCTCTAAGAAAACTGGGTAGAATAACTGTGTGCAAAACTGTATGTAAAGCTCTCTAATAGTCTACTATATATAGTAGTCTATAGAAGCCTAAAGCATAAGCAATTAGACTTCGTAAAGGAATAAGAATCTAATTCTTATCGCACAAGGAAACCAATATCAAGTCTAGATTCATTCCCAATCAAATCAAAACTCAATCAGGAAAATCTAACTTATCCCTTGGACTTCTAATAGAGGAAGGAGTCGAACTCCTTCCCCTACTCATCCATGCGCGCGCGCGCTTCCTAGGGACAGTAGGTGGGTCCCAATTTGGGACCCACTTATAGTTCTAAGGCAATTCGAACTCCAAGTAGATTTTGCCCAAGTGCATATGGTAATTCTAAATGAACATATCCTTTCTAATCAAACCTCCATTATATTTCCAAAATATAATCTTTAATTGTATTTACATAAAATACAATTAATTAGCCAATTCAATTAATAATTCCAAATCATTAATTGAGCCACCAAATATTATAATTAATTCCAAATCAATTATAATCCATCAATCACAATTAATTCCAAATTAATTGCGATTCCATCTTCAAGGATATTCTGATAGGCTGAATCACCACATAGTGTGACCCATAGGGCTTCATCGTATTAAGCAAGTCCTAGACAAGGCAACATGGAATTCCTAGACGGTTCCTTTTGCAATATTAATACGTGAGGACGTTTGAGAGGTTTCTCAAAGATAACCCTTTCGTTGCGAAGCCTGTTGCGCTCAACGCGGCGATGGTAACGTCCCTTCATCTGACTTGCTCGAATGTATCTAGGATCGATGAAGTGTCTATCCCAATAATACATCCACGGGTGTCTCAGGGAGTTGCTTGGTTAAGATACACTTATGACCATCATAATATATCATTTGCACTGGTCAGTGACTTTACCAACACAACTATGCAGACTATGAGCAGTGCTCTCTTGTGCTACACTTGAGAGATGAATCCTTCACAAAATCACTTATCACCCCCATTTGTATGTAGCCATAATCCTGGATCGTGTCTTAGGTCAGCTGCTTATTCAGAGCTGACATCGACGGGTCCACCAAGGATATGGGGCAACAAATATGATGATAAAGTCCTGTAAGTACAAAGGACGAATGGCAGCACTTCGACAACTTACCGGTTCCCATAGACACTTCGGTGTAGAGTATACATCGATGGGAGTGTCCGGTGGGTACTTCCATTGTTCGATAAAGCTTCTTCGAACAACTATGCACAGTTAAGGGAACGTTTCTCGATTGTCCAACAATCCGTTCCGTGGCCGTGGGATCGGCTCACACTTGCTCCAACAAGTATAACCTCCACGCATACTAGTCTTGTCTGGTTCATTCAGACCCCCACATCCGAGATGAACCTCGACTAGGGAGAGTTTGGGATAGATGATAACTCACATAGTTCCCACTATCTGTGCGATCGGTCATCTATTCGAGGGGACATGTTTAATATCAATACAGACAGTAATAGAGATATGACATGCTGCAGCCTGGTGTAATATAAATATGAAAGCGATACTCAATAGTAAAATGCAACAAACATATATTATATTACGTTGACCTGTGTAATAGTACATATATGCCCTCTATAAGGGCACCATGCCCTTAGTAAGGACTGTCTCTAGGACATATACACTATCAGGTACAGGTATATAAACATAGAATTGGATTTATGTGTCATAAAGGTGGTTCTGTCCTAGTGCATTTGTACAGTGGCGGAGCCACATGGGGGCAAGTGGGGGCACTTGACCCCCTTGAGATTTGAAATATTAAACTAAACTAGGAAGTATTTTACAATATTTTCAATGGCCAGGTGGTTGTTGACCCCGCTGCCTTACCCAAGGGCGCGGGATCGACTCCTCTCACCTGCACATTGCTATTGTATTTTTCAAAATATTTCCCAAATTTTATACATTTAATTATTTTCAACAAAAATCACATGTTTTTTTCTAATAAATAATAGCCAATTGTTAGATTTTTTTTCATTCACTCGGAATATAGTATGTAATATTTTATTTCGAATAAGACAACAATACACTATTAAATTTTGACCCCCCCTGAACTTTGCTCCTAGATTCGCCACTGCATTTGTATGTGGCTATATTTGTTGAAGTTGTGTGTTCGAATATCACCGAGACCTTTTGGGTGTTATTTTTATTTTCTTTCTTTTCCCTGTAGATTTCGGTCTCCTTTTTTTTTTCAGCCTCTCGTTAGCTTAGTATTTCCGCCTTCGATCGTTTTACTACGGTATACTTAATCTTGGACTGTTAAACCGAGTTGTTAAGGGGTGGTTTTGGACTGAGATTGACCTGTTAGGGTGTTGCATTGGGAGGGATGTGTGTTGAAACAGAAGATTTAAAACCGGTTAAAGAAACTTGCATGAATCGCATTTATCGATCTCTAATATTGAGCGTTTCTGGACTATTTTGGATTCGTATGAATGGAGGGGGTTGTTTAGTTGTGATTTGTGAACTCCGGGATGGATCTTGGGTGTCTGAGATCGGGCATGGATTGCTGTAGAAACTTTGTTTTACGCGCAGGACTGATTTGAGATTCCAGAAAACGTAAGGGACTTGTGTTTGTAAAATTTGTGGTTGGCCAGGGGGTTCGATTATAACTATTATATAAATTACCAGATTAATATGTTTCTACAAAGCTCTGTAGATGAGGAGGAAAGTCTCACGGGAATTAACAGTTAGGTTCTGGGTTCTAATCTTCTAATCTTCCCAAGCGCCATTTGCTAATTCTTTTTCTTATTTCTTTTTTAGTTTCATCCTTTTTACTTGGATTTTGTTAGTGATTCTTTATTACTTTTGTTAGGTGCTTTAGATCGTGTCTCCATCGAGAGTTAGAGCTTCCGCTAGCCCCGTAGAACTTCTTGGTTTCTCTTCGAGGTAAGAGGGATTCTTGATACTTTTGCTTTTGTTTTACAAATGATTAAATATTATGATATTTTACAAAATTGTTGAAATTATGAAACTGTGGATATTATATCAATGTATGGGACTTGATATAATTATCTTTTTCACTGAGGATCAAGTATGTGAATTTCCAAACTGTATTTTCGTTGTTTGTGAAAATAATTGATTTGTGAAAGCATGGTTAAGTGTATGTTTCCGCTCATCGGTATGCCTATGAAGTGTATGACCCTTTCAAGAGGATTGGCGTGCTTTGGAGTACTCCCAATCTTCTGTTTTGTGTAGTGTTATGTGTGAAAGCCGACACGGTGTGCCACCACTGTATGTGTGGCCGTAGTGTGTATTGTCTGATTCGAGCTTAAGTGTTTTAAGTGTACATTGACCCATGCTAAAATATTTTGTGTACGTGTGTTCTGTGTGTGTATATATATGTATATTTTTGAACACTCTATTTGATCCGGGTGGAAGTGTCAAGATATTTTCTTACTGGGCCCCCCAGCTCACCCCCCTTACTCCCTCAGGTTCAGTGTATTGTTGGTTGTGCAAGTTCGAGAAGACTTTCGTTGGAGTGCAGTGAATTAGAGTATACATGGAGTTTGACAGAGAAGATTATCTAAGCGAAGATTGATTGTACTTTTGAGGTTTCAGTTTTGTACTCGGATGGTTTGTAATTTTGAGGATATAGTTGTATATTGATTTGTATGGGATTTTTAGTTGCTCTGAATTACCATTCAAGTTGATTATTATATATTTGAGGATAAATAAGATAGGCTTCGTGTTGGCGTGAACCCATCTCACGATACACGGTCGAACATTCCCAATTTTAGTTTTGGGGCGTTACAAACTTTGTCACCCTGGGCAAATAATGGCTACGGTCTTATGTTGGCTATTGTTATTCATTAACCACCGTATCAAAGCCGTAGTTAATATTTTGTGGCAAATGTGAGGTTTTTTTTAGTAGTGTGATGGTCCCAGATATATCAGGTGAAAAATATCTGAATTTGGTTCAATCCGCTGGAGGAACGGGAACTGGTACTTCAAATTCTGAAGCAAAAATATCGGATGTAGAATCTAATCTTTCGACGTTTGAGACACTCCTTGGAGAATTCAAGGAGGCAGTGCCGATATGCACAAACTCTTCATCGGTGGAACTGTGTGCGCAGGTTCCCAAGAATAAAGCTCGCATACTTGCTGCGTGCACTAGAGAATTCGAATGCAGAACTATGATATACCTTTTGAGATGTGAGTTCAATTGTAGTTCATGTATATTTTACATTTTAACGTAGTTTCGTAGTATAATTTTATCAAATAACTTTATTGTGACTACACATAATTTGTATGGTAACTAAGAATAATTTATAGTCAAAGTAAATATAATCATGTAAATGGTTACATTGGTTAGAGGGAGAGATTACACGTATACTCGTGCACCCACTGTAATAAAGTACAAGTACTACCAGGGTTGAGAATATATTAAAGAAAAAATAAATAAATACAAGAGTCGAGAATATAAAATTTGGACCGATCTCTTATTTATATAGAGTTTTAGAAAACGTCACCTTCATATTTCTCACTCTTCTCTCACCCTACCTTCATATGCGGCCATGAGGTTACGCAGGAATGCCAACGCTCTGTTTTCATCCTCTCTGAAATAGCCTCATTTTCATCATCCACCATCAAGCTAGAACCCAGAACCACACATTTGCACGATAAATCAATCTCCGTGGGATCTCATCAACTTCTCCCCACCATCCACTCCGCACCTACCAACGTCGCCGCCTCCCTCTTCTGTCCCATCCAACAAGGTCAGCTCATACCCCATCTCTCTATACCTCTAACTCTCAGGTCTGACGCAATCAGCTCTTTATTTTACCAACTTTGTCAGCAGTTTATCCGTTTATCTTGTTGTCGTTTCCCCTAGGGTTCACTTCACATCGGTCGTCATCTATGGTTATGATAAACGAGTTAATCCATTCTTAATCTCTTTTCTTGAGTCTTAGATCTCGAATCACTTTCTATTTCTGTGTTATTGTTGTTTCGTATTCTTAATTACAATTCCTTTCCGATTTCTTCCTCAATCCATCCTTGTTTATTCAGGTCAATATTGGAAGTGGATTTCCAGATGTAAAGGAAAGATCGATGGTTTATACTTCACCTTCCAAATGGTAATCCATTTCAACATTTTGTGTTTTATGTTTCAGTCAATAATATACTAGGGTTTGCGGATTCGCGATCTTGTTCATTAATATGAGTTGATATTAGCATCGTTTGGTTTACTTTATTTACATTCAATTATGTGGATTCAATTTGAATTTATTCTGTTAGGCTTCAGTTCATTATTGGGAGGAGCAGGAGGAGGTGAAGTGTGAGATTAAATCTGTTGGCACTATTATCGCACGAATAACTTCATTTCTCAAAATATTCCACTATTATATCCAATTTCCATGCCCACTAATTCCAGACCCAAATTTAATCTGAATATCAATTTATCTTCGATGTGAATATTCCAATACTATTGAAGGAAACAATTGCAGCCGCTTAAATAGAAAGAAGGGGAGGATCCTGCAAACAAAGTCATGGAGTTAGGATTAATGTCTCCGAGGCAAGTTTTCATCCTTGATGCTTGTTTAAGATTTATTTTTTTTACCATTTTCAAATTTATCCTTGATGCAGTTTTGATGCACACTTGGAGCTTGCACATAGAATGCCCGAGAAGTCGTAGGTGAACATTAGTACTTCCGATACAGTGATACATCGGCAATAAATGATTTTCCTGAGATCCCACCTGTCCCGGTTTTGATCACATGGTTAAAACGACAGACTACTCTTTTATTAAGAAGGATGTGGCTGAAAGTAAAACAAAAAGAGTGTTGATCACCCCAACAGGTTTCACTTCATCTCTTAAGATTGGAAAAGGAAACAACGAATCATTTCCAAAACCACCAAAAAAGAGAGCATGCCTTGATACCGGAAACATGTCTAACACTCTTGATAAGGCGAGTACATGGATAGGTGTGGATTTAGTAAGAAAGCCACTGATGGTACCAGGCATATCGCGTGAAAAATATCTGAATTTTGTTCAACCCGTTGGAGGAATGGGTGTTGGTACTTCTAATTCTGTTGCAACAATATTTGATGTAGAAGCTAATCTTTCGAGGTTTCAGAAACATCTTGGAGCATTCAAGGAGGCCGTGCAGATATGCACGAATTCTTTATTGGTGGAACTTCGTGCGCATGTTCCCAAGATTACAGCTCGCACACTTGCTGCATCTGGAGCTTGCACATATGCCTAGAATGCCAAGGGTTAACATATTAAAAGGAAGGAGAGGTCCTCGTGTTCGGCGGAATTGCACAAATCTTGTCTTTCGATGCGGTTTTGATGTACAATTGGAGCTTGCACATTGAATGCCAGAGAAGCCAAATGTGAACATTAGTACTCCAGTGATACACTGGCAATAAAAGAGTTTCCTGAGATCCCACCTGGTTTTGAGCACATGTTCAAAACGACAGACCACTCTTTTATTCAGAAAGATTTGGCTGAAAGTAAAACAAGTTCAAAGAGTGTTGATCATCCCCATGTTGGTTTCACTTCCTCTCTTATGATTGGAGAAGGAAATAACGAAGCATTTCCTAAACCACCAAAAAAAAGAGCATGCCTTGAAATCAGAAACATGTCTAACTCTCTTGATAAGGCGAGTAGATCAATAGTTGTGGGTTTAGTAAACGAGCCACTGATGGTCCCAGACAATATCTGAATTTGGTTCAATCTGTTGGAGGAAAGGGTAATGGTACTTCAAATTATGTAGCAACAATATCGGATGTAGAGGCTAATCTTTCGAGGTTTGAGACACGCCTTGGAGAATTCAAGGACGCTGTGCAGATATGCACGAACTCTTCATCGGTGGAACTGCGTGCGTAGGTTCCCAAAATTAAAGCTCGCATACTTGCTGCACTAGAGAATTTGAAGGCAGAACTATGATGTACCTTTTGAGATGTGAGTTCAGTTGTTGCTAGCTAAGAAACACAATTAGTTGAATGTGCATTATACATCTTGCATGATTAGCAAAATGTGCATTTTCAAGTGCAAAGAACATAAGTTAAGTACATAAGTGCTAAAATTAAATTAACGTTGATATGTGACAATATTTATATAGTTCATGTATATTTTACATTTTAACGTAGTTTTGTAGTATAATTTTATCAAACAACTTTATTGTGACTACACATAATTTGTATGGTACATAACTAAGAATAATTTAGTCAAAGTAAATATAATCATGTAAATGGTTACATTGGTTAGAGGGAGAAATTACACGTATAGTCGTGCACCCAATGTAATAAAGTACAAGTACTACCAGGGTTGAGAATATATTAAAGAAAAATAAAATAAATGCAAACGTCCAGAATATAAAATTTGGACAGATCTCTTATTTATATAGAGTTAGAAAATGTCACCTTCATATTTCTCACTCTTCTCACTCACCCTCGCCTTCATATGTGGCCATGAGGTTACGCAGGAATGCCAACGTCTCTGTTTTCATCCCCTCTGAAATAGCCTCATTTTCATCAGCCACCATCAAGTTAGAACCACACATTTGCACGCTAAATCAATCGCCGTGGGATGTCATCAACTTCTCGCCACCATCCACTCTGCAGCTACCAACGTCGCCGCCTCCCTCTTCTGTCCCATCCAACAAGGTCAGCTCATACCCCATCTCTCTATACCTCTAACTCTCAGGTCTGACGGAATCAGCTCTTTATTTTACCAACTTTGTCAGCAGTTTATCTGTTTATCTAGTTGCCGTTTCCCCTAGGGTTCACTTCACACCGATCGTCATCTATGGTTATGATAAACGAGTTAATTCATTCTTAATCTCTTTTCTTGAGTCTTAGATCTCGAATCACTTTCTATTTCTGTGTTATTGTTGTTTCGTATTCTTAATTACAATTCCATTCCGATTTCTTCCTCAATTCATCCTTGTTTATTCAGGTCAATATTCGAAGTGGATTTTCAGATGTAAAGGAAAGATCAATGGTTTATACTTCACCTTCCAAATGGTAATCCATTTCAACATTTTGTGTTTTATGTTTCAGTCAATAATATACTAGGGTTTGCGGATTTGCGATCTTGTTGATTAATATGAATTGATATTAGCATCGATTGGTTTACTTTATTTACATTCATTTATGTGGATTCAATTTGAATTTATTCTATTAGGCTTCGGTTGATTATTGGGAGGAGCAGGAGGAGGTGAAGTGTGAGATTAAATCTATTGGCACTATTATCGCACGAATAACTTCATTTCTCAAAATATTCCACAATTATAGCCCAATTCCACGCCCACTATTTCCAGACCCAAATTTAATCTGAAATATAAATTTATCTTCGATGTGAATATTCCAATACTAGTGAAGGAAACAGTTGCAGCCGCTTAAACAGAAAGAAGGGGAGGATCCTGCAAACAAAGTCATGGAGTTACGATTAATGTCTCTAAGGGAAGTTTTCATCCTTGATGCTTGTTTAAGATTTTTCTTTACCATTTTCAAATTTATCCTTGATGCATTTTTGGTGCACACTTGGAGATTGCACATAGGATGCCCGAGAAGCCAAAGGTGAACATTAGTACTTCCGATCCAGTGATACACCGGCAATAAATAATTTTCCTGAGATCCCACCCGTCCCGATTTTGATCACATGGTTAAAACGACATACTAGTCTTTTATTCAGAAGGATGTAGCTGAAAGTAAATCAAACTCAAAGAGTGTTGATCACCTTGACAGGTTTCACTTCCTCTCTTCAGATTGGAAAAGGAAACAACGAATCATTTCCGAAACCACCAAAAAAGAGAGCATGCCTTGATACTGGAAACATGTCTAACACTCTTGATAAGGCGAGTACATGGATAGGTGTGGGTTTAGTAAGAAAGCCACTGATGGTACATGGCTTATCGCGTGATAAATATAAGAATTTCGTTCAACCCGTTGGAGGAACGGGTGTTGGTACTTCTAATACTGTTGCAACAATATTTGATGTAGAAGCTAATCTTTCGAGGTTTCAGAAACATCTTGGAACATTCAAGGAGGCCGTGCAGATATGCACGAACTCTTCATTGGTGGAACTTCGTGTGCATGTTCCCAAGATTACAGCTCACACACTTGCTGCATCTGGAGCTTGCACATATGCCTAGAATGCCAAGGGTTAACATATTAAAAGGAAGGAGAGGTCCCCGTGTTAGGAGGAATTGCACAAATCTTGTCTTTCGATGCGGTTTTGATGCACACTTGGAGCTTGCACATAGAATGCCAGAGAAGCCATACACTGGCAATAAAAGAGTTTCCTGAGATCCCACCTGGTTTTGAGCACATGTTCAAAACGACAGACCACTCTTTTATTCAGAAATATGTGGGTGAAAGTAAAACAAGTTCAAAGAGTGTTGATCATCCCCATGTTGGTTTCACTTCCTCTCTTATGATTAGAGAAGGAAACAACCAAGCATTTCCTAAACCACCAAAAAAGAGAGCATGCCTTGAAATCGGAAACATGTCTAACTCTCTTGATAAGGCGAGTATATGAATAGTTGTGGGTTTAGTAAGCAAGCCACTGATGGTCCCAGACAATATCTGAATTTGGTTCAATCCGTTGGAGGAACGGGTAATGGTACTTCAAATTATGTAGCAACAATATCGGATGTAGAGGCTAATCTCTCTATACCTCTAACTCTCAGGTATGACGGAATCAGCTCTTTATTTTACCAACTTTGTCAGCAGTTTATCCGTTTATCTAGTTGCCGTTTCCCCTAGGGTTCACTTCACACCGGTCGTCATCTATGGTTATGATAAGCGAGTTAATCCATTCTTAATCTCTTTTCTTGAGTCTTAGATCTCGAATCACTTTCTATTTCTATGTTATTGTTGTTTCGTATTTTTAATTACAATTCCTTTCCGATTTCTTCCTCAATTCATCCTTTTTTATTCAGGTCAATATTGGAAGTGGATTTTCAGATGTAAAGGAAAGATCGATGGTTTATACTTCACCTTCCAAATGGTAATCCATTTCAACATTTTGTGTTTTATGTTTCAGTCAATAATATACTAGGGTTTGCGGATTTGCGATCTTGTTCATTAATATGAGTTGATATTAGCATCGGTTGGTTTACTTTATTTACATTCAATTATGTGGATTCAATTTTAATTTATTCTATTAGGCTTCGGTTGATTATTGGGAGGAGCAGGAGGAGGTGAAGTGTGAGATTAAATCCACTGGCACTATTATCGCACGAATAACTTTATGTCTCAAAATATTCCACTATTATAGCCCAATTCCATGCCCACTATTTCCAGACCCAAATTTAATCTGAAATATAAATTTATCTTTGCGATCGGTCATGTATCCGAGGGGACACTTCACACCGGTCGTCATCTATGGTTATGATAAACGAGTTAATCCATTCTTAATCTCTTTTCTTGAGTCTTTGATCTCGAGTCACTTTCTATTTTTATGTTATTGTTGTTTCGTATTCTTAATTACAATTC
Organism: Plantago ovata; assembly: GCA_028274465.1. Taxonomy (NCBI): domain Eukaryota; kingdom Viridiplantae; phylum Streptophyta; class Magnoliopsida; order Lamiales; family Plantaginaceae; genus Plantago; species Plantago ovata. Next base: position 100,217,171 of record CM051457.1, on the reverse strand, counting down.
CTTTCCGATTTCTTCCTCAATTCACCCTTGTTTATTCAGGTCAATAGTGGAAGTGGATTTTCAGATGTAAAGGAAAGATCGATGGTTTATACTTCACCTTCCAAATGGTAATCCATTTCAATATTTTGTGTTTTATGTTTCAGTCAATAATATACTAGGGTTTGCGGATTTGCGATCTTGTTCATTAATATGAATTGATATTAGCATCGGTTGGTTTACTTTATTTACATTCAATTATGTGGATTCAATTTGAATTTATTCTATTAGGCTTCGGTTGATTATTGGGAGGAGCAGGAGGAGGTGAAGTTTGAGATTAAATCTACTGGCACTATTATCGCACGAATAACTTCTTTTCTCAAAATATTCCACTATTATAGCCCAATTCAATGCCCACTGTTTCCAGACCCAAATTTAATCTGAAATATAAATTTATCTTCGATGTGAATATTCCAATACTAGTGAAGGAAACAGTTGCAGCCGCTTAAACAGAAAGAAGGGGAGGATCCTGCAAACAAAGTCATGGAGTTAGGATTAATGTCTCTAAGGCATCTTTTCATCCTTGATGCTTGTTTAAGATTTTTTTTTTACCATTTTCAAATTTATCCTTGATGCAGTTTTGATGCACACTTGGAGATTGCACATAGAATGCCCGAGAAGCCAAAGGTGAACATTAGTACTTCCGATCCAGTGATACACCGACAATAAATAATTTTCCTGAGATCCCACCCGTCCTGGTTTTGATCACATGGTTAAAACGACATACTAGTCTTTTATTCAGAAGGATGTGGCTGAAAGTAAAACAAACTCAAAGAGTGTTGATCACCCTGACAGGTTTCACTTCCTCTCTTCAGGTTGGAAAAGGAAACAACGAATCATTTCCGAAACCACCAAAAAAGAGAGCATGCCTTGATACCGGAAACATGTCTAACACTCTTGATAAGGCGAGTACATGGATAGGTGTGGGTTTAGTAAGAAAGCCACTGATGGTACCAGGCTTATCGCGTGAAAAATATTAGAATTTGGTTAAACCCGTTGGAGGAACGGGTGTTGGTACTTCTAATACTGTTGCAACAATATTTGATGTAGAAGCTAATCTTTCGAGGTTTCAGAAACATCTTGGAACATTCAAGGAGGCCGTGCAGGTATGCACGAACTCTTCATTGGTGGAACTTCGTGCGCATGTTCCCATGATTACAGCTCACACACTTGCTGCATCTGGAGCTTGCACATATGCCTAGAATGCCAAGGGTTAACATATTAAAAGGAAGGAGAGGTCCTCGTGTTAGGAGGAATTGCACAAATCTTGTCTTTCGATGCGGTTTTGATGCACACTTGGAGCTTGCACATAGAATGCCAGAGAAGCCATACACTGGCAATAAAAGAGTTTCCTGAGATCCCACCTGGTTTTGAGCACATGTTCAAAATGACAGACCACTGTTTTATTCAGAAAGATGTGGGTGAAAGTAAAACAAGTTCAAAGAGTGTTGATCATCCCCATGTTGGTTTCACTTCCTCTCTTATGATTGGAGAAGGAAACAACCAAGCATTTCCTAAACCACCAAAAAAGAGAGCATGCCTTGAAATCGGAAACATGTCTAACTCTCTTGATAAGGCGAGTAGATCAATAGTTGTGGGTTTAGTAAGCGAGCCACTGATGGTCCCAGACATATCAGGTGAAAAATATCTGAATTTGGTTCAATCTGTTGGAGGAACGGGTAATGGTACTTCAAATTATGTAGCAACAATATAGGATGTAGAGGCTAATCTTTCGAGGGTTGAGACACGCCTTGGAGAATTCAAGGACGCTGTGCAGATATGCACGAACTCTTCATCGGTGGAACTGCGTGCGCAGGTTCCCAAAATTAAAGCTCGCATACTTGCTACACTAGAGAATTTGAAGGCAGAACTATGATGTACCTTTTGAGATGTGAGTTCAGTTGTTGCTAGCTAAGAAACACAATTAGTAGAATGTGCATTATACATCTTGAATGATTAGCAAAATGTGCATTTCAAGTGCAAAGAACATAAGTTAAGTACATAAGTGCTAAAATTAAATTAAAGTTTATATGTGACAATATTTATATATTTCATGTATATTTTACATTTTAACGTAGTTTTGTAGTATAATTTTAACAAATAACTTTATTGTGACTACACATAATTTGTATTGTATATAACTAAGAATAATTTAGTCAAAGTAAATATAATCATGTAAATGGTTACATTGGTTAGAGGGAGAGATTACACGTATACTCGTGCACCCAATGTAATAAAGTACAAGTACTACCAGGGTTGAGAATATATTAAAGAAAAATAAAATAAATGCAAACGTCCAGAATATAAAATTTGGACAGATCTCTTATTTATATAGAGTTAGAAAACGTCACCTTCATATTTATCACTCTTCTCACTCACCCTCGCCTTCATATGTGGCCATGAGGTTACGCAGGAATGCCAACGTCTCTGTTTTCATCCCCTCTGAAATAGCCTCATTTTCATCAGCCACCATCAAGCTAGAACCACACATTTGCACGCTAAATCAATCGCCGTGGGATGTCATCAACTTCTCGCCACCATCCACTCCGCAGCTACCAACGTCGCCGCCTCCCTCTTCTGTCCCATCCAACAAGGTCAGCTCATACCCCATCTCTCTATACCTCTAACTCTCATGTCTGACGGAATCAGCTCTTTATTTTACCAACTTTGTCAGCAGTTTATCCGTTTATCTAGTTGCCGTTTCCCCTAGGGTTCACTTCACACCGGTCGTCATCTATGGTTATGATAAACGAGTTAATTCATTCTTAATCTCTTTTCTTGAGTCTTAGATCTCGAATCACTTTCTATTTCTGTGTTATTGTTGTTTCGTATTCTTAATTACAATTCCTTTCCGATTTCTTCCTCAATCCATCCTTGTTTATTCAGGTCAATATTGGAAGTGGATTTTCAGATGTAAAGGAAAGATCGATGGTTTATACTTCACCTTCCAAATGGTAATCCATTTCAACATTTTGTGTTTTATGTTTCAGTCAATAATGTACTAGGGTTTGCGGATTTGCCATCTTGTTCATTAATATGAATTGATATTAGCATCGATTGGTTTACTTTATTTACATTCATTTATGTGGATTCAATTTGAATTTATTCTATTAGGCTTCGGTTGATTATTGGGAGGAGCAGGAGGATGTGAAGTGTGAGATTAAATCTGTTGGCACTATTATCGCACTAATAACTTCATTTCTCAAAATATTCCACTATTATAGCCCAATTCCATGCCCACTAATTCCAGACCCAAATTTAATCTGAAATATAAATTTATCTTCGATGTGAATATTCCAATACTAGTGAAGGAAACAGTTGCAGCCGCTTAAACAGAAAGAAGGGGAGGATCATGCAAACAAAGTCATGTAGTTAGGATTAATGTCTCTAAGGCATGTTTTCATCCTTGATGCTTGTTTAAGATTTTTTTTTTTACCATTTTCAAATTTATCCTTGATGCAGTTTTGATGCACACTTGGAGATTGCACATAGAATGCCCGAGAAGCCAAAGGTGAACATTAGTACTTCCGATCCAGTGATACACCGACAATAAATAATTTTCCTGAGATCCCACCCGTCCTGGTTTTGATCACATGGTTAAAACGACAGACTAGTCTTTTATTCAGAAGGATGTGGCTGAAAGTAAAACAAACTCAAAGAGTGTTGATCACCCTGACAGGTTTCACTTCCTCTCTTCAGGTTGGAAAAGGAAACAACGAATCATTTCCGAAACCACCAAAAAAGAGAGCATGCCTTGATACCGGAAACATGTCTAACACTCTTGATAAGGCGAGTACATGGATAGGTGTGGGTTTAGTAAGAAAGCCACTGATGGTACCAGGCTTATCGCGTGAAAAATATTAGAATTTGGTTAAACCCGTTGGAGGAACGGGTGTTGGTACTTCTAATACTGTTGCAACAATATTTGATGTAGAAGCTAATCTTACGAGGTTTCAGAAACATCTTGGAACATTCAAGGAGGCCGTGCAGGTATGCACGAACTCTTCATTGGTGGAACTTCGTGCGCATGTTCCCAAGATTACAGCTCACACACTTGCTGCATCTGGAGCTTGCACATATGCCTAGAATGCCAAGGGTTAACATATTAAAAGGAAGGAGAGGTCCTCGTGTTAGGAGGAATTGCACAAATCTTGTCTTTCGATGCGGTTTTGATGCACACTTGGAGCTTGCACATAGAATGCCAGAGAAGCCATACACTGGCAATAAAAGAGTTTCCTGAGATCCCACCTGGTTTTGAGCACATGTTCAAAATGACAGACCACTGTTTTATTCAGAAAGATGTGGGTGAAAGTAAAACAAGTTCAAAGAGTGTTGATCATCCCCATGTTGGTTTCACTTCCTATCTTATGATTGGAGAAGGAAACAACCAAGCATTTCCTAAACCACCAAAAAAGAGAGCATGCCTTGAAATCGGAAACATGTCTAACTCTCTTGATAAGGCGAGTAGATCAATAGTTGTGGGTTTAGTAAGCGAGCCACTGATGGTCCCAGACATATCAGGTGAAAAATATCTGAATTTGGTTCAATCTGTTGGAGGAACGGGTAATGGTACTTCAAATTATGTAGCAACAATATAGGATGTAGAGGCTAATCTTTCGAGGGTTGAGACACGCCTTGGAGAATTCAAGGACGCTGTGCAGATATGCACGAACTCTTCATCGATGGAACTGCGTGCGCAGGTTCCCAAAATTAAAGCTCGCATACTTGGTACACTAGAGAATTTGAAGGCAGAACTATGATGTACCTTTTGAGATGTGAGTTCAGTTGTTGCTAGCTAAGAAACACAATTAGTAGAATGTGCATTATACATCTTGCATGATTAGCAAAATGTGCATTTCAAGTGCAAAGAACATAAGTTAAGTACATAAGTGCTAAAATTAAATTAAAGTTTATATGTGACAATATTTATATAGTTCATGTATATTTTACATTTTAACGTAGCTTTGTAGTATAATTTTAACAAATAACTTTATTGTGACTACACATAATTTGTATGGTATATAACTAAGAATAATTTAGTCAAAGTAAATATAATCATGTAAATGGTTACATTGGTTAGAGGGAGAGATTACACGTATACTCGTGCACCCAATGTAATAAAGTACAAGTACTACCAGGGTTGAGAATATATTAAAGAAAAATAAAATAAATACAAACGTCCAGAATATTAAATTTGGACAGATCTCTTATTTATATAGAGTTAGAAAACGTCACCTTCATATTTATCACTCTTCTCACTCACCCTCGCCTTCATATGTGGCCATGAGGTTACGCAGGAATGCCAACGTCTCTGTTTTCATCCCCTCTGAAATAGCCTCATTTTCATCAGCCACCATCAAGCTAGAACCACACATTTGCACGCTAAATCAATCGTCGTGGGATGTCATCAACTTCTCGCCACCATCCACTCCGCAGCTACCAACGTCGCCGCCTCCCTCTTCTGTCCCATCCAACAAGGTCAGCTCATACCCCATCTCTCTATACCTCTAACTCTCATGTCTGACGGAATCAGCTCTTTATTTTACCAACTTTGTCAGCAGTTTATCCGTTTATCTAGTTGCCGTTTCCCCTAGGGTTCACTTCACACCGGTCGTCATCTATGGTTATGATAAACGAGTTAATTCATTCTTAATCTCTTTTCTTGAGTCTTAGATCTCGAATCACTTTCTATTTCTGTGTTATTGTTGTTTCGTATTCTTAATTACAATTCCTTTCCGATTTCTTCCTCAATCCATCCTTGTTTATTCAGGTCAATATTGGAAGTGGATTTTCAGATGTAAAGGAAAGATCGATGGTTTATACTTCACCTTCCAAATGGTAATCCATTTCAACATTTTGTGTTTTATGTTTCAGTCAATAATGTACTAGGGTTTGCGGATTTGCCATCTTGTTCATTAATATGAATTGATATTAGCATCGATTGGTTTACTTTATTTACATTCATTTATGTGGATTCAATTTGAATTTATTCTATTAGGCTTCGGTTGATTATTGGGAGGAGCAGGAGGATGTGAAGTGTGAGATTAAATCTGTTGGCACTATTATCGCACTAATAACTTCATTTCTCAAAATATTCCACTATTATAGCCCAATTCCATGCCCATTATTTCCATACCCAAATTTAATCTGAAATATAAATTTATCTTCGATGTGAATATTCCAATACTAGTGAAGGAAACAGTTGCAGCCGCTTAAACAGAAAGAAGGGGAGGATCCTGCAAACAAAGTCATGGAGTTACGATTAATGTCTCTAAGGGAAGTTTTCATCCTTGATGCTTGGTTAAGATTTTTCTTTACCATTTTCAAATTTATCCTTGATGCAGTTTTGATGCACACTTGGAGATTGCACATAGAATGCCCGAGAAGCCAAAGTTGAACATTAGTACTTCCGATCCAGTGATACACCGGCAATAAATAATTTTCCTGAGATCCCACCCGTCCCGGTTTTTATCACATGGTTAAAACGACAGACTAGTCTTTTATTCAGAAGGATGTAGCTGAAAGTAAAACAAACTCAAATAGTGTTGATCACCTTGACAGGTTTCACTTCCTCTTTTCAGATTGGAGAAGGAAACAACGAATCATTTCCGAAACCACCAAAAAAGAGAGCATGCCTTGATATTGGAAACATGTCTAACACTCTTGATAAGGCGAGTACATGGATAGGTGTGGGTTTAGTAAGAAAGCCACTGATGGTACCAGGCTTATCGCGTGATAAATATCAGAATTTCGTTCAACCCGTTGGAGGAACGGGTGTTGGTACTTCTAATACTGTTGCAACAATATTTGATGTAGAAGCTAATCTTTCGAGGTTTCAGAAACATCTTGGAACATTCAAGGAGGCCTGTGCAGATATGCACGAACTCATCATTGGTGGAACTTCGTGCGCATGTTCCCAAGATTACAAATCATACACTTGCTGCATCTGGAGCTTGTACATATGCCTAGAATACCAAGGGTTAACATATTAAAAGGAAGGAGAGGTCCTCGTGTTAGGAGGAATTGCACAAATCTTATCTTTCGATGCGGTTTTGATGCACACTTGGAGCTTGCACATAGAATGCCTGAGAAGCCATACACTGGCAATAAAAGAGTTTCCGGAGATCCCACCTGGTTTTGAGCACATGTTCAAAACGACAGACCACTCTTTTATTCAGAAAGAAGTGGGTGAAAGTAAAACAAGTTCAAAGAGTGTTGATCATCCCCATGTTGGTTTCACTTCCTCTCTTATGATTAGAGAAGGAAACAACCAAGCATTTCCTAAACCACCAAAAAAGAGAGCATGCCTTGAAATCGGAAACATGTCTAACTCTCTTGATAAGGCGAGTACCTCAACAGTTGTGGGTTTAGTAAGCAAGCCACTGATAGTCCAAGACATATCAGGTGAAAAATATCTGAATTTGGTTCAATCTGTTGGAGGAACGGGTACTGGTACTTCAAATTCTGTAGCAACAATATCGGATGTAGAAGCTAATCTTTCGAGGTTTGGGACATGCCTTGGAGAATTCAAGGACGCTGTGCAGATATGCACGAACTCTTCATCGGTGGAACTGCGTGCGCAGGTTCCCAAAACTAAAGCTCGCATACTTGCTGCACTAGAGAATTTGAAGGAAGAACTATGATGTACCTTTTGAGATGTGATTTCAGTTGTTGCTAGCTAAGAAACACAATTAGTAGAATGTGCATTATACATCTTGCATGATTAGCAAAATGTGCATTTCAAGTGCAAAGAACATAAGTTAAGTACATAAGTGCTAAAATTAAATTAAAGTTGATATGTGACAATATTTATATAGTTCATGTATATTTTACATTTTAACGTAGTTTTGTAGTATAGTTTTTTCAAATAACTTTATTGTGACTACACATAATTTGTATGGTATATAACTAAGAATAATTTAGTCAAAGTAAATATAATCATGTAAATGGTTACATTGGTTAGAGGGAGAGATTACACGTATACTCGTGCACCCAATGTAATAAAGTACAAGTACTACCAGGGTTGAGAATATAATAAAGAAAAAAGAAATAAATGCAAAAGTCCAGAATATAAAATTTGGACAGATCTCTTATTTATATAGAGTTAGAAAACGTCACCTTCATATTTCTCACTCTTCTCACTAACCCTAACCTTCATATGCGGCCATGAGGTTACGCAGGAATGCCAACGTCTCTCTGTTCATCCTCTCTGAAATAGCCTCATTTTCATCAGCCACCATCAAGCTAGAACCACACATTTGCACGCTAAATCAATCGCCGTGGGATGTCATCAACTTCTCGCCACCATCAACTCCGCAGCTACCAACGTCGCCGCCTCCCTCTTCTGTCCCATCCAACAAGGTCAGCTCATACCCCATCTCTCTATACCTCTAACTCTCATGTCTGACGGAATCAGCTCTTTATTTTACCAACTTTGTCAGCAGTTTATCCGTTTATCTAGTTGCCGTTTCCCCTAGGGTTCACTTCACACCGGTCGTCATCTATGGTTATGATAAACGAGTTAATTCATTCTTAATCTCTTTTCTTGAGTCTTAGATCTCGAATCACTTTCTATTTCTGTGTTATTGTTGTTTCGTATTCTTAATTACAATTCCTTTCCGATTTCTTCCTCAATCCATCCTTGTTTATTCAGGTCAATATTGGAAGTGTATTTTCAGATGTAAAGGAAAGATCGATGGTTTATACTTCACCTTCCAAATGGTAATCCATTTCAACATTTTGTGTTTTATGTTTCAGTCAATAATATATTAGGGTTTGCGGATATGTGATCTTGTTCATTAATATGTGTTGATGTTAGCATCGGTTGGTTTAGTTAATTTACATTCAATTATGTGGGTGGAGCAGGGGGAGGAGGAGGTGAAGTGTGAGATTAAATCTGTTGGCACTATTATCGCACGAATAACTTCATTTCTCAAAATATTCCACTATTATAGCCCAATTCCATGCCCACTAATTCCAGACCCAAATTTAATCTGAAATATAAATTTATCTTCGACGTGAATATTCCAATACTAGTGAAGGAAACAGTTGCAGCTGCTTAAACCGAAAGAAGGGGAGAATCCTGCAAACAAAGTCATGGAGTTAGGATTAACGTCTCTAAGGAAAGTTTTCATCCTTGATGCTTGTTCAAGATTGTTTTTTACCATTTTCAAATTTATCCCTGATGCAGTTTTGATGCACACTTGGAGCTTGCACATAGAATGACCGATAAGCCAAAGGTGAACATTAGTACTTCCGATCCAGTGATCTGGCAATAAAAGATTTTCCTGAGATCCCACCCAGCCCGGTTTTGATCACATGGTTAAAACGACAGAGTACTCATTTATTCAGAAGGATGTGGCGGAAAGTAAAACAAATTCAAAGAGTGTTGACCCCCCCCCCCCCCCGGGCAGGTTTCACTTCCTCTCTTAAGATTAGAAAAGGAAACAACGAATCATTTCTGAAACCACCATAAAAGAGAGCATGCCTTGATACTGGAAACATGTCTAACACTCTTGATAAGGCGAGTACATGGATAAGTGTGGGTTTAGTAAGAAAGCCACTGATGGTACCAGGCATATCCTGTGAAAAATATCTGAATTTGGTTCAACCCGTTGGAGGAACGGGTGCTGGTACTTCTAATTCTGTTGCAACAATATTCGATGTAGAAGCTAATCTTTCGAGGTTTGAGAAACATTTTGGAACATTCAAGAAGGCCGTGCAAATATGCACGAACTCTTCATTGGTGGAACTTCGTGCACATGTTCCCAAGATTACAGCTCGTCATACTTTGCTGCACTAGAGAATTTGAATGCAGAACTATGATATACCTTTTGAGATGTGAGTTCAGTTGTAGCTAGCTAAGAAGCTCATTAGTAGAATGTGCATTATATATCTTGCATGATTAGCAAAATGTGCATTTCAAGTGCAACAAACATAAGTTTAGTACATTAGTGCTAAAATTAAATTAAAGGTGATATGTGACAATATTTATATAGTTCATGTATATTTTACATTTTAAAATGTCATCTGCTTTGGTACTACAAGAAAACAGCATTTTAGCAACCACTTTTAGCAACCGATCGATCCGTTGTTAAAATTAGCGACCGATTAACGACGGATGGGAGGCTTTAGCAACGAAAGGGATAAATGGAATTTAGTGACGGATGGCTTATCCGTCGCTAAATAGCGACGGATGGTCCCATCCGTTGCAATATTTCCAAGGATTTTCTTTTTTTTTTTGCCGGTCAATGCCTCATCCGTCGCTAAAATATATTTTAAAAAAAAAAAATAACATAGCAACGGATGGTGGTCCGTCGCTAATATAGCGACCGATCGCTATATTAGCGACGGATGGTGATCCGTCGCTAAGTTCTCCGTCATCTCCGCCGTGCTCATCGACAGAACACAACACACACAACACACACTTCGTCTTCTCCGCTCGGCTCCAATCTCTCCTCCCCTATTTTCTTCGTTTCTTCACCATTTCAATCAATATTATAGTCATTTCGAAGCTATTCGATCAAGGAACAAGTGTAGCTATTCAATTGCGTGATTATTTCCCCATTTCTTCCGCAATCAAAGGTATATATTTCGAACCTAACTTGTCTAAATTTTAGTATTATTCATTTTTTTTTTCAATTCATTGAATTGTATGCATTCTACTAGTATCTATCATGTTGTGTAGCTCAAATTAGGGGGGATGAACAAGTTTTAGTTGGTGAATTGATAGATTTGGTATGAATTGGGTATTTTATAGTTTAGTTCGATTATGTTTGGGATTTGAATTGGGTTCGATTATGTTTGGGATTTGAATTTGGTTCGATTATGTTTGGGATTATCTACGTAGTTAGTATTGTTCAATTAGTATAGTTTGTTTGGGATATACTAATTAGATTTGAAAATTGCATAACTATAATTATAATGGAAATATGAGTAATTATAGTGTACTGTAATTAGTTATTATAATGGGAATTGTATAAATATAATGAAAATATAGATAAATATAGGTAATTATAGTGTATTGCAAGTTTTTATTATAATGAAAATTCCATAAGTATAATGGAAATATATAGATAAATATAGGTAATTATAGTGTATTGGTAGTTGTTACTATAATGCAAATTGCATAATTATAATGGAAAATATATGTAATTATAGTGTATTGTAAGTAGTTATTATAATGAAAATTGTACAAGTATAATGGAAATATAGATAAATATAGGTAATTATTGTTTAAAAAAATTGTAAGTATGAAGGAAATAACTCATAGATAAATTAAAGTTAGAAGATAATATGAGTATTTTTAACACAATTTTATATTCAATTGTGTACTAACACGGATCTTTGTATTGCAGATGCCACGACCCAGGAGGCCACGATACATGACCCCGCAGTCCCAGAGGGATTATACCGACGGATCGGAGACCGATCAGGGCTCCCCTACTGTTTTAGGGACTCCACCTGGGTCGAGCAGGGGATCGACTCCTCATTCCTCCCTCCACGACCCGTGGGCCCACGTTCCAGACGACGGTTGTCCCTTTCAAAGGCCGGAAGATGGTCTTATGTGGAATGGTCGCCCTGTCCTTTACCCCAATGGAGAGAAGTAAGTATTAGACATTAACTAATTTACGAACTTTTAATATATATATACCGAACTAACCTTGTCACTATGTCACTATTGACTTACCTGTTCTTCACAGGTTGTATGGGGAGCACGCTGCTAAAGTACTCAGTTCGATAATACGGAACAGAATGGTCCCACCGCAAGAGGGTGGCAGCCAGTGGCATTGCATCCCGGACCAAATTAAGGGAGAGCTCTTCGAGGAGCTGAGGGTGAGTTAATATATGCATGTTTAAATACCATGTTTTTACATTCCGTTTGACCGCTATGCATGCGAGGGTAGGCGGCGCCCTCTTATATGTCGGACCGCATATTTATGTATGGGTAGGCGGCACCCATTATATGCTTGACCGCGTTTAGAACTAGAATGGATAGGCGGCATCCATTACGTGTAGACCGTTCATGCATGATGGGTAGGCGGCGTCCTTATTTGTTTGTAGATGACTGTTAACAACCCGATATACCTGAATAGATGTTGTTTTCCCTTGTTATATATTTGATACATGTTAGCTCCCCTTGTTATACTTGAATGTTTTTTAAGTATTCACCAACGTATGTGTTTCGATGTTTATTTGTAATTGTGTAGAAAGAATTCTTCCTTCCGAAAGCATTGCTGATGGATCTCTGGTGGAGCTTCAACTCTCACGGTAGTGCCCTTTACAAGTGCATGGTTCATAGCCTGAAGAAAATGTGGAAAGAAGACCGTCCACGTACCAGTGATTGGCCCGAAGATGCAATTTGGGAGGCGTGGAAGGTATATTGGGTTGACGCGAGAGTCCAGGCGCAGGCTGACCAGAACACTGAGAACCGGAAGAAGCAGCCGAATGATGGGACACGTACCCTGGTGACACACCGTTTTGGCTCTGAGTCGATCGCTACAGCACATGTGAGGCAGAAGGTAAGTATATTAACTTTGTGAATTCATCATTCTTATACTTGTTATTTACTTGTATTTCGAACTTTCAAACTAAGTAAATGATGCTTTCATGTGTCATTCAGTTGAAGGATAAGGAGAGTCTCCTATTCACCCTGTTCTCGAGATCTCAGAAGGCCAAGGACGGACAGTGGTTGTGTGACGAGGCCAAAACAATTGCGGTAAGTATCTACAATACATGTGTTTATTAAATACTGATGATTTCATAACTAATTAACAACATAACTAACACCTTATACTCTTGATTTATAATTTCAGACGGCCTACGAGGACAGGATTCGTGATCAGGATCTCACTGTTGAGGAAATGAATGCCATTTTCCTCGAGTTGAATCCTCCAGACGAGAAGGGTCGTCGCTTGGGACTTGGGAGTGCAGCAGCCGTCCCTGAATTGGACTCGAGGCCGACTCGTCGTTCCCGTGCCAGTACATCTTCATCATCTTCAGCAGCAGCAGCAGCTTCCGCTCGAGAGCAGGCCCTCTTACTTCAGTTGCAGCAGAGGGATGAGGAGGTGAAGAGGCTAGCTGCGAAGCAGGCTCAATATGATAATATGTTTGCTCAGCTGTATGCGAAGCTGGGGATGGATCCACCTTCCCCACCTACCTCTCCATGATCCCCTATCCTTTTCGACTCTATTTACTATTTTCTACATGAATACTGTGTACACTATGATATTATTTTGGATTAGTATTGTGTACGTATGATTATTATTATATGTATGGAGGGTTTTGGTACATTTATTATGATTTTTTTGAATTATTTTTTGGTTTATTTGGTCTATAAAATTTCTGTAACATGTTGCTTAACTAAACAGGTTGCATTTGATTTTGAGTCTCATTATTATATCTAAAAAATTAAAAAAAAAAAAAAAAAAAAAATTAGCAACCGATGGGCTCATCCGTCGCTATATACAGCGACGGATAAGGCTTATCCGTCGCTAAAAGTCCCGGACTTTTAGCGACGGATAAGGCCCATCCGTTGCTAATATTTAGCAACCGATGAGACTCATCCGTCGCTAAAAGTCCGGTGACTTTAGCGACGGATAAGTCATCGGTTGCTAAAAGTCAACCTTATTTTCCGTCGCAAATTCGCGACGGATTACTCATCGGTCGCTAATTCGCTAGCGACCAACGATTTAGCGACGACGAATTTATCCGTCGCTAAAAACACCGATCGGTCGCTAGCTATATTTAGCGACCGATCGGCCGATTTTAGCGACGGATGGTTCCGTCGCTAAAATCGGTATATCTTCTATTAATCACTTGTTGTTGTTGATGATTATTTTTATTTTTCTTTCTTTGTATATTTTGTTACAAAATACTCCTAGCATTGTGTTTCATATGAAACTTTGTAACTTTTCTTTTTTAATGTTCCATTACGCACTTTATATCCTACTCATGCATTTGCTTATATCGTTTACATTTGCTTTTGTAACGGCTTTTTAGCATGTTGGTATAATCAGTATAGTTTTTAGTTTAGTAGCAGGACCCATAGTAAAGTGATGAGAACTTGGGTGGACTGAGCCGGTCCGGGCAGCACCTAACGGCCTAGTTTGCTCCACTTAGGGAGGAAACGTCTTTAGGACTTGTTGTAGAGATAATGTCTCTAGGCATATCAATTCATCTATAATTCAACATGTTTATTAATGAAATACTAAGCCACTTATATAGTGGTGGAAAGTACAACAAATAGGAAAGATATTAAAAGATACTAACCGATAATTATAGAATAGGATATTCAATAAATATTTCTGATCATGTCTTATCAGCAACTACTTTCTATTAATTAGGATATGTTCTACTAATTGGACTCTTAGCGACTAAGTAAACCTAACCCTAACCTAGATAGGATGAATGGGGACGGACTAAGAGATATTCCTAACTCGTAGTGAACTAGCAAAGTCTAAGTTTTCATCAATACCGTCCCCTTAAAATGAACCTTGCCCTCAAGGTTCGCGGGCTGATCCTGGTTCTTCAATTTCCTCCCTACCACGCTTTAGCCCCCTGCGGAGAATGAAAGTTGTGCCAGATGGCTCGCCATTGAGGGTGCGGTTTCGTCACTCCTCCATTTTTCGAACCCTGTCGCGAAATGCGGCCTCCCACTCCCTTTGGTCCACCTCTTGCAGCTCCTTGTCGGGCTGATCCACCTCTTGTGAACCCTTGTCAGTCCAGTTGTTGCCAACTTCTTCATGTGACGGCTTCTGTTCCACTAGCCTATGGGTGCATGCCCCAGGTCCACATTTTCATTCGTCAAGATGACGGTGCTCCTTCAGGACACCTTCCTTTCCTGGAGGCAGATGTGCTTCACGCATGAGGTTAACTAGTACGGGTCGCGGCGTGAATCTCTTCCCAGTCGAGTGACTTGTGAACTCCCTGTGCTGGTGCAGACGACTCTCCCAGATAGTCCATGCCCTCTCGTGGGAGTCATTGTCTGTAGCAACTCTCTTGCAACTGAGAATATATGGTTCACCAGTCCTCGAGATGGGGGTGGTGATTGTCCTCGAAGTTGCTACAGACACGAATGGCAGTAAAACCATGGTATACCTAGCAGTATGTGAGCCACACACTTTAGAGTTGGTAACTCATGCAAGGTAACTGTATTGACTAGTTCCGGTATGGTCAACCGAACCCCTCTATCGCAAGCGGGGCTCCTAACTCGGCAGGGGCGGAACCAGGAATTATTGTTGGGGGGGCGAACATCATATTTTCAAAGTTCGGGGGGGGGGGGGCAAAAAGTTGAAAAATTGTAAAAAATCCTTTTTAAAATTTTTTAAAAATCGTATAATCCTTCAAAAAAAAAATTTTTTTGGGAGGGGCGGAGGCCCCCGCCGGCCCCCTGGTTCCGCCCTTGTAACTCGGACTCCTGCAGTTGTAAATGCCTCCATGTCGATCGGTCTTCCCTTTCAGCATACGAAGCGCCACTGATCTTGAGAGCTTCAAGCCGATGAAACTTCGCCCTACACCGCTGTCCACAATAGCCTAGACCTTGTGACTGTTGATCCGTATACTTGTAGGTAAATGACGGGCGGTCCCCTTCCTTGGTCTAGGTTAACCCCTTCCTCGTCCAGGTCGGTCCCCACCAATCCTACTAGTAGGACACGCCCACTTAGGCGCCACGCCTCCCCTAAGTGCTGGTCATAGTGCAACCCTTGCTGAGGCTTCCAAGCGACATAATTATCTGAGACTTCCCTTCCCGGGTAGCGATGTAGAATGGATCCTCCCTCAACCTCGATTTGCACCGTGCCGTCCCATTCTCCTTCCAGTTCGAGTGGACATTGGAGGTCCTGATCGGAAGCCTTGGATCCTTCCCAGTCTTCCTCTGATAACTGGATTTCTTTGTCATCTCTTCTTCGTCAAACAGTGCTTTGGGGAACTCAACGAATTATTGTTCTCGGATCATCGCATCCTTATCTAGACGTCCGCGGGTCCGATAGGAATGGTTTCCTGACCGTGGTTTGACCGAAATCTTGATTTTGAGCCTCCGACTGCCATCTTTCCCTGCGAGCATGGGTAGCCTATACGAGCGGTGCCTCTTTGGGTTGAGCCGTGACACCCTCTTCTTTTCGCCGGACCCTTCCGGTCGATGTTGTCAAGATGACTAGAACTCTTTGGTCGATTATCCAACAAAAAGTGGTCCATTTTGCCCCTGATGCTTCGACATCTCCTCACCTTACCCCCTTTTTGAGAGGTGGTGGAACCCCTAAATTGGTGGTCGCGGCGTCATGCTTTTGGCATGAAGCTAGACCGCTCGAGAAACTGTTAAACACAATCCCATGTTTGTTAAGAATTTCCCCTTCCTCCATCTCCTCATCCTTCTGCTCCGGTTTCATGCTTTCAATCAACCGGGATGGGGAACCCACTGTTGCGGAACATAGCAGCGAATTGGCAGCAGCGATTCAGCTAGCCGATGCCGGTGGCGGTAGCTGCTACTGCCACACTCGGCCGCTGATCAACATTTAGTCGATAGTGGTTTTTCCTTGACAACGTTACAGCTTCGACGTGGTCATGGATTTGTCCTTTCTTCGTAGTCTTCTTCCATGAAGTCAATTGGATTGTAACATGGTGGCGTTTCCGCTCCGATGTTAACTTTTCCCTATGACTCAACCTTTTTCTCACCAATACGGATTCGGCTATTTCCCGTACCTCAAGCTCAAGCTTTTTGATTTTCCCAAACATGCGTCTACTATGGCTGTCGGCGGATGCGTAGTGCGGATCTTCATCCCATAGCTTTAGCTCTGATGTCACTTGATGAGAACTTGTACGGACTGAGTGGGTCCGGACAGCACCTAGCCGCCTAGGTCGCTCCACTTGGGAGGAAACGCCTTTTGCTTGATTTCTTGTAGAGATAATGTCTTTAGGCATATCAATTCATATATAATTCAACATGTTTATTAATGAAATAGTGAACCACTTATATAGTGGTGGAAACTACAAGAAATAGAAAAGATAATTATGAAAGATATTAAAAGATATTAACAGATAAATATAAAATAGGAAAGTAATATTCTTGATCTTGCCTTGTCATCAACTATTAAGAGCTAATTACAATAGAGATATTTAAGAAGATCTTCTATTAATTATGATATGTTCTGCTAATTGGACTCTTAGCGACTAAGTAAAACTAACCCTAACCTAGATACGATAAATGGGGACGGATCTCAAAGATATTCCTAAGTCGTAGCGAACTAGGAAAGTCTTACTAGATCTTCGTCATAAAGTTTGTGAATTGCCAAAAGAAAATAAAAAACGTAAACGATAAAAAAAAAAAAAAAACATCGGGCGAGTGAGTACTTGCTGCACTAGAGAACTTCAATTCAGAATTGTGATAAATTTTTAGATGTGAGTTCATATATAGTCGTAGCTAGCTAAGAAAGTCATTTAGTAGAATGTGCATTATATATCTTGCATGATTTGTGAAATGCGCATTGGAAACGGAAACATGTCTAACACTCTTGATAAGGCGAGTCTGACAATAGGTGTGGGTTTAGTAAGCAAGCCACTGATGGTCCCAGACATATCAGGTGAAAAAATTCTGAATTTGGTCCAATCTGTTGGAGGAACGGGTACGGTAGTTCAAATTCTGTAGCAGCAATATCGGATGCAGAAGCTAATCTTTCGAGGTTTGAGACACGCCCTGGAGCATTCAAGGAGGTTGTGTAGATGTGCACGGACTCTTCATTGGTGGAACTTCGCGCAGGTTCCCAAGATTAAGCTAGCATATTTGCTGCACTAGAGAGTTTGAGATGTGAGTTCAAAGTTGTAGCTTGCATGATTTGTAAAATGCGCATTAAAAGTGCAAAGAATATAAGTTAATTAGTGCAACATATAAAATTGAGATCACAAAAGCGTATTAACATTATGGACACGGGCTAATTGTAGTAGCATTTCTAGTATTATATATCTACGACATAATCCATGTCAACTCTGACTCGGATTAAACCGACCTACTCAAGTGTCTGGATTGATTTTTTGGTTTAGCTTACAAAAAATAGGATTTAACGTAGTTTCATAGTATAATTTTATCAAATAATTAACTTTATTGTGACTACACATAATTTGTATTGTAACTAAGAATAATTTGTAGTCAAAGTAAATATAATCATGTAAATGGTTACATTGGTTAGAGGGAGAGATTTTTTTTTAAGTTCGGGGGCCAAAACCTAAAAAATCATAACATTTACCTAAAAAAATGAAAGAATCACAACTTTTAGCTAAGAATTGTTTTTTTTTTGGAGGGGGGGGGGACGCCCTCGCCAGCTGATGAACGCGTTGGTGTCGTGTTCCAACGCGAACGGATCAAATAAATTTGTTAATTAGCCAAAGACAATCCACAACTACAACGAAAACCGTAGTGTAGCAGTAGAATGACTCGAGTGTCGTTCTCTCAGGACTATAACTAGCTTTATCAAATCTAATTTAGAATATAAAAACAACAGACGTAAAAGCAAAGGGTTTTTCTAACAGATAATGGAGATTGGTGATAGTATGATCCTTCAAAGCATAACGGGTCGATAATCATGCGTAAATTCCTCGGTCTTGCATGGAGATCTTTGATCAATCTAATGTCCTGTTGTAATTATTAAGCACTACGAAGATAAAGGTACTGACAAGTCAATCACTATTGTCCAATTGTGTTCCGTAATTATTCAACACTACGAAGATAAACTCGCGTATAGGTCGACGAGGGTCCAGTTGTGCATAATAATTAATACAACATACGAGAATTTAGGCTGAGCCTGATCAACGAAATAAAGCAATAACATGGAGTATAATGCGCGATATAGCCATTAGCATGATTATCTTCCCTTCGCTAAGAATTCACATACTACCACCAACGATAAGTTTAGCTACTCATAATAGGCATGCAATCAACAGAAATCATAGAAGAAAACATGTTGAAAGATATAAAATATAAGTATAATAAACTGTAAGATACAATGTTACCGAAGGTTGTCAGTCTCCGAAGAATTGCGATCCTACGAGCTCCAAACTGCTATGAAAAAGAGTCCCCTAAGCTACGAACCCCCAGAACAGGCTCTGGGAAATCCCACCTAAAACTACAGAGAAAGGTGAGAAAGTAGGTCTGGAAAAGTATGAATTTCGGAGAAAATCTGAGCAACTATATATAGGCCTCGAAATACTGTGGGGCGGTTCGCCCCATACACCGGGCGGTTCGCCCCAGAGAAAATCTCGCGGAATTCCGCGTTTTTGGATTTCTTCCCCTTTTCGGACTCGGTTTCTGACTTCTAGTGGCCTTCTAACCTCCAGATTCGACCCCTAGACTCCAAATCCTATCCGGAAACCTTCAGATACTCCAAATAGGCTTCTGGAACACCAATTCCTTGTCAACTTCAATATAATTGCCCGGAAATCCTCGATTTTCAACCAAACCTTGTAAAATAAAATTTAAAGGGAAACGTGACACTATTCTAATAAAATGCACTAAAATATAGTTAAATTAACATAGAGGATAGCTAAAATAGGTGAAAAAGACTCAAATGAAAGTGTAAAATACACATTCATCACCAGCTCCCCCTGGCTCCGCCCCTTAGTACAAGTACTGCCAAGGTTGAGAATATATTAAAGAAAAAAGAACTAAATGCAAAAGTCAAGAATAAAAATTTGGACCGATCTCTTATTTGTATAGAGTTAGAAAACGCCAGCTTCATATTTCTCACTCACCCTCACCTTCATCAGCGACCATGAGGATACGCAGGAATGCCGACGTCTCTGTTTTCATCCTCTCTGAAATAGCCTCATTTTCATCAGCCACCATCAATCTAGATCCACATGTTTGCACACTAAATCAATCGCCGTGGGATGTCATCAACTTCTCGCCGCCATCCACTCCGCAGCTTCCAACGTCGCCACCTCCCTCACCTATCCCATCCAACCAGGTCAGATCATACCCCATCTCTCTATACCTCTAACTCTCAGATCTGTTGCAACTGCTCTTTATTTTACCCCAACTTTGTCTGCATTTTATTCGTTTATCTTGTTGTCGTTTCCCCTAGGGTTCACTTCACACCGGTCGTCATCTATGGTTATGGTAAACGAGTTAATCCATTCTTAATCTCTTTTCTTGAGTCTTAGATCTCGAATCACTTTCTCTTTCTGTGTTATTGTTGTTTAGTATTGTTAATTACAATTCCTTTCCGGTTTCTTTCTCAATTCATCCTTGTTTATTCAGGTCAATAATGGAAGTGGATTTTCATATTTAAAGGAAAGATCAATGGTTTGTACTTCACCTTCCAAATGGTAATCCATTTCAACATTTTTTGTTTTATGTTTCAGTCAATATTATACTAGGGTTTGCGGATTTGCGATCCTGTTCATTTATATGAGTCGATATTAGCATCGGTTGGTTTAGTTAATTTACATCTTCAATTATGTGGATTCAATTTGAATTTATTTTGTTATGCTTCGGTTGATCATAGGGAGGAGCAGGAGGAGGTGAAGTGTGAGATTAAATCTGCTGGCAGGAAACTAAATACTTCAGAAAGCGCACACACGGCTATGGTCAGAAGTGACACACCCGTTAAGTTATGTCGCAAGACTGATGGGAAGAGCTGGCAATGTAAAAATATAACGACGGAGGGTAGTGCAATGTGTGGGTATCACTTAGCATTAGCTCGAAACCATAACCTCCATTCGTCATCCCAATCTGCCAAAATGAAGAGGGCAGCTGTTGTTTCCGTGACTGAGAAACGCCGCCCCCGTGCGAAGAAGGTGGGCTCGTCCAATCTGCGCGACTTCTACTACTACTCCGGCTTTGGACCTGGTTGGGGCAAGAAACGAGGCGTGGACAATAAGGAGGATGATGAAATTGGCAGTGCTGCCCATGATGTGCCCAAGGTGAAACCCACATCTTCATCTCAGACAAACAAAGAATTCGTGTATATTGTCGATGATGAGGATGATGAAGAGAAAGCCTTGTGCAATAAGACAAAGAAAGCCTGCAAAGCTGTCAAAGCGAGGTCGTTGATGTCCCTTACCATGTGAGCTAAGGATATATATATATATATATATATATATATATATATATACACACACACACTTGTCTAGCTTTATGTACACCGTATGGTTTGTATGGTACGCGTACTTTTGGGTGTTTTGTTTATGGCTTTGGTTTTACAGTAGTATTTATATTTGACATGGTATATTTTGTGTTGGATTATACTATACAATTTATGCTCCAGAGTTACTTTAATCCGTGGTTTATTAGATTTCTTTAGTTTTGTTAGTGACCTAGAAATTTTTACTGTTTCTTTTACTTGGCTGATGGAGTATGCACGAACTAGTAGCAACCCCTGTCACGTATAACCAGTTCCCTCTATATGCATACTATCTAAATGGTAGGCAGCGTAAGATTGTCAATTACATATCAATCAATGTTCCTTTGTCACATATAACCAGTTCCTCTAGGTGTCTCGTAAATTATTGAACAACTTGCCCAATCGGATAATTTTCATATTGATTATACTCCCTCCGCCTCAGAGCAGTTGCACCATTTGATTTTGGGCACAGAAAATAAGAAGAAGAGTTAAATATTGAGTTGTATTGATAGTAGGTGTTGCTTTTATTTATGAAGGATTTGTGGGACGGAGGGAGTATATTTGAAGAAAACACTTTATATGTGATGTACAAACAATTTAATTTTTAAACAGTGCTCTAGTTTGGTGATTACATTCATCCTTTATCAATTGTTTGATGTTGGTAATTATTTTAATTTTCCTTTTTTACTTTTTACTAAACGTTTGAAATTTATCAAGTTTCTATTTGTAATCTTCCATTACAAACTTTCTAACATGTCGTACCTTGTTATTTCTTTTTCATAGCGTACTTGTTAAACAAACGAATCTAAAAATAAACCTCAACTTCTCAATTAACTTGTAAAGAGCTTAGTCGAACGTGGATCCCACTCCTATTTGTATGGTTGTGAATGTAGTGTGTGTTTTCCAAACACACCCTCGTGTTCCTTATTTATTTGCATGATAAAGATATTCCCATCACAAAAGGTATAGCAGCTCAAAAATGGCAGAAGATTTGAAGCTGTACCGGACATGGTCTAGCATATTCGGATTGCGACCTGCTCTAGCCCTCAAGCTCAAGAACGTAGATTACGAAACCAAGCTTGAAGATTTAAACAACAAAAGCGATTCTCTGCTGGAGTACAATCCTGTTTACAAAAAGATCCCTGTTCTTGTTCACAACGGCAAGCCAATTTGCGAGTCACTTCTCATTCTCGAGTACATCGATGAGACGTGGAAGCAACATCCCCTCTTTCCGGATGATCCTTATCAGAAGGCCGTGGCTCGCTTCTGGGCGAAATTTGGAGATGATAAGGTATATCATGGTTCTTATGTTGGTTTTCTTGTTTCACCATGCATATCAGGTGTTCGATGAAATGTTTGATAGACAATAGTGATAAATCCACTGTTTTTTTTTTCTTCTTTGAGTTAAGACTTCTTCGATGAAATGTGAAGATGGATAATCCCATCTAAATTCAAGACTCCATTTCCTAATTTTGTGGGTTTAAGTAACAAATTGTTTTTGATAAAAGAGGTAACTTTGAGAGCTATTTGGTGTTAATATGAGCCACATTTTGAGTGACAATGTTCTTAACTAGGATATAGAAGTAACGGTTTATATTTTTTGTAGTGGGGTGGAGTTTGCAATATTGTTGGGCCAGAAAAGAAATGGGAATTAAGATGAACCGTAATCGTGGGACGTATGGATTACGATTCTGCAGTCTTTGGCTGTGCTTAAAGGTAGAACTGGGCACTAGTTGCTCCCTGGTAGGCATGTCCAGGGGGAGGGTAAGTGGGCACATTGTATGCAGCCTGCATTTGTGCAAAGTTGCTAGTACTACACTCAAGTCAGTAGTTGCTGCTCCAAAAAGATCCGCATTCTTAATCATGAACGGATTGTTTGGTTGTGTTTAAAGTTTAAACATGCGTTTAAGTTCGAGGTCAAGAAAACTTTAGTGTGTGAATAGTAACTGATTTAAATTAAAGCAAGTTATAGTATTTGTTGTGTGGGTAAGACGGATGAATTAAGAAATAGTATTAGGACTATATATAATGTTATTGGTTGGAGGGTCAAGTCACCACAGTGGGCTAAATGTGGAACATATTTTTGATACTCAAGTCTCAAGTCTCAAGTTGCATTTGCATATCTAAAAGAATAGAACTATAGGAAATGATAGCCATTATTGATACTCACTCACAAGAAATATTGATGCCTGGATTTCAGCATCATTTACTTGACATTAACCAAGAATTTTTTATCTGTCATCAACTGAGTAAAGGTATGACTATGAGAGTGAGGTTGGTAATTTAATTTCTTGACTATCAACTTGGTATTAGTTGTTCATACACACAAAGTTTTCCAAGTAAATGCTTCAAGTTTGGAACAAGAATCTAAAAGAGACCATGTGAAATTTATTGTGTAATGAGGTTTTACAAAATGCAGCTCTGGCCGTCTATGTGGAATGTCTTCAAGACCCAGGGTAAAGAGCAAGAATCAGCTATAGCAAAAGCTTTAGACAATCTTAAGTTTGTCGAAGAGCAACTGGAAGGGAAGAGATTCTTTGGAGGGGAGACAATAGGATATCTTGATCTTGCATTTGCTTGGATGGCTAACCTCGTCAGCATCCTTGAAGAGATAGTTGGCCTTAAGGTTGTCAACGCAGATGAATTCCCTCTGCTATCAAAGTGGGTGGATAACTTCGCGAATGATCCGGTCATCAAAGAATGCTGGCCGCCTAGAGACAAAATGGTCGAGAAATTTCGGGCCATACGTCAATCATACCTTCAATGAGCGGGTATGGAGATACACCTCTGCTGTTAAATTTGGAAAAATACATGTCATGCTTCTTGTGTATGTAGACTTTCTTGTTAACTATGTGTATGTTGAATCGTATATTTATACCATGGCTGTTGGATGTAGACAGCCCCTTGTTACCTATACCATGGCATGCATAGTCCATATATATACCTTGTGTAGTGTTCTGTGTTCTTATGAAATCTTATGTGTTGCCTATTACAGTACTCCACTAGCTAGATCATAAATCACACCAAATTTGAGTGGGTGATGTTCTTATTTCAATAAGCGTGTACTAATTGGTACACACTCTCAAGTAGTAGGAGGTCCTACATATGGACCTTACACATTATACTTCCCCGGTAAACTTTAAATTTTATGTTTTGTTTGGCATCAACAAAATATATTATATTCCCCTATATTGCTGTATTGCATGTGATTTTTGTTTTTTCTTGATTTTTCTTTGGTTTCTTAATGTTAAAATAGAATAAAAAGCAATGAAAAAGCCAAGAGTAATGGTCAATCAACGGGCAGCATAATTTGACCTGTCAAAAATGGCAACCATAAAGGTTTTCATCCCCTCTGCCGTCTGGATATTCGAAATCTATCATAATCATGAAATCATCAAGAACAAAGAAATCTGTATAAACATGCATTCATAACTCTATAAGTCAACATCATATAGCTAAGACTCATAAAAAGAAAGTTTAAGAAAAGGAGCTATGGCGGAAGATCTGAAGCTTTTCAGGACATGGTCAAGTCCCTTTGCTCTCAGAGCAGTACACGCTTTGAAGATCAAAGGTTTGCAGTACGAGACTGTGTTCGAAGTTCTTAACAACTTCAGTGATACAGTCCGCGAGTACAATCCGATACATAAGAAGGTACCTGTTCTTGTGCACAACGGGAAACCTATTTGTGAGTCACTTGTGATTCTTGAGTACATCGACGAGACGTGGACTGAGCCTCCTCTTCTACCCAGAGATCCTTACGAGAAAGCCATGGCTCGGTTCTGGGCAAGATTTGGAGATGAAAAGGTACTTTACTACTTTTCTCAGTCAGATTAGGTTGTGGACTAATGCTCTTCATATACTTTCATAATTTATGTTATTTATTTGCTATGTTACCCGATCTTTTCACAAAGTACACGACACGTGAAATGAAGTTTTGCATTGCCACACCCATGTCGGAGTATATATTATCCGACACAGGTGTGCAAGAGGACTTGAAGAGTCCAGGTAACATAACTTATCTGTTATTGTATGGTACTGTCCATATTGATATAGACTAGAAAGATATTCCTACCTATATGGTCTCCTATATTATGTGCTTTCCAATATTGCTCAGGTCTTGTCATCAATATGGAGTGTGTTTGTCAAACAAGGGAAACAGCAAGATGAAGCTATCCCTACAGCAATGGAGAACCTCAAGTTGTTAGAAGAGCAACTAAAAGAGAAGAAATTCTTTGCGGGAGAAACGATTGGTTATCTTGATCTGGCATTTGGGTGGATAGCTAACTTAGTCAGCGTACTGGAGGAAATCATTGGAAAGAAAATATTTGATCCGGAAATGTTCCCTCTGTTATCACAGTGGGCGATTAACTTTGCAGATGATCCGGTTATCAAAGAATGTTGGCCGCCTCGTGATAGAATGATTGAGAAATTTGTAGCCATGCGTGAGGCTTACCTCAAGACAGTCGCATGAACAAATGACAAGAGTGACAACCGTTGTAATAAGAGTAGAGAGTGGAGACTATAGTTTTCAGTCTCTTGTTCATCTTTTTAGTGTAATCTTGATAAGAACCACTTGTTCTATTTGCTGTTATCTATGTATATTATTGGTCACAATCCAATCCAGGATATAAAATAATGATTTCGCCCCTGATCTTATCATTAATTCTGTACTTTTCATTGGAAATTTCATGGTTAAATGAATGAGAAATCAAGAATAAAGCCAAAAGTTAATAGTCAATCAATTGGTAGAAATCTTTTGAATTGTCAAAAATGGCAAACCACATATTCCAACTCTATCATAAAGTAGTTAATACAAAAGAAAGCTTGAGGAAGGAGCTATGGCGGAAGATCTGAAGCTTTTCAGGACATGGTCGAGTCAATTTGCTTGGAGAGTGGTACTGGCTTTGAAGATCAAAGGCTTGCAGTACGAGACCGTGTTAGAAGTTCTTCACAGTTTCAGCGATACACTCCTCGGTTACAACCCCATACATAAGAAGGTACCTGTTCTTGTGCACAATGGGAAACCGATTTGTGAGTCACTAGTGATTCTTGAGTACATCGACGAGACATGGAATCATCCTCCTCTTCTGCCCAAAGATCCTTATGAGAAAGCCATGGCTCGGTTCTGGGCAAGATTTGGAGATGATAAGGTATATATTTTATTTACTACTTAACAGTAGATACAATCTATCTATGATACTTTTCTTGACCAGATTACGTTGTGGACTACTTATGCTGTTCATATACTTTCATAATTTATGTTATCTGCTATGTTACCCGGACTCGCACTGTCCCACAAGTACATGAAGTCTTAGTTGGTGCATACACTAGTGTAGCATCTCACAAACCGTGTATCTGAGTGTTGGACTTTGCTATTTCATGAAAATATTTATGTTTTGGCATTGAAATGAGTGGCGAAGCTAGGGGGTCCGGTGGTGGCACTGGACCCCACTGAAATTTTGCATAATACTATGTACACCCCGTGTCCCATATGTTCTCTCTGTCCAAAAGCAATTGCACAATTTGATTTTTGCCATAAAAAATAAAGGGAAGAGTTAAATATTAAATTATATTGATAGTGAGAGTTATTTAATTTATTGGAGATTTGTGGACACTGTGTTGATGAAATATAAAATTAATATTAGTTTGTCCAAATATGCCAAACAAATGAAATAGTGCAACTTGCCGGACGCCCAAAATGGTAATATAGTGAAATTGTTTTGGGAGGGAGGAAGTATATAGTAGTATTTATATTAAAATTACATGTGTCATAGTTTGGTCATGTTTCTATTTTTTCATTTTAAATCTAGATGTTCAAGCTAATCAATTTTTTTAATCCTTTCTTTGATTTGTTTTGTCTTTCTCATTTTCCAGCACTGATTTGTCGTCCTTTTTTTTTTTTTTCATTTTAATTCTAGCTAGATGTCCATGCTCAATCACTTTTTAAATGACCTCTATTTTATGTTTTAATGTTTAACATTTTATCTACATTAATTCAAGGATAAACTTATCCATGTATGTATTATTTTGATATTTCAATATATAACTATTGTTAAAATTAAAATAGATGAAAATTATTGTTGTCTTTTACGATATTTTACATTAGATTATTATATGACAAAGTATAATTTTTTTAAAAATATTTTGCTATATAGGAAAATATTACATTTTTAACTTCTACGATACATCATCATGGCATGTTGGTAAACTTTTAAGTTTTAACATACATTTAAATCCAAAACTAAGTGAAATTATTATGTGGTTCCCAAAATTGCAGGCCTTGCCATCAATTTGGAATGTGTTTATCAAACAAGGGAAGGAGCTAGATGAAGCTATCCCTATAGCAATGGAGAACCTCAAGTTGTTAGAAGAGCAACTAAAAGAGAAGAAATTCTTTGGGGGAGAAAGTATTGGTTATCTTGATCTGGCATTTGGCTGGATACCTAACTTAGTCAGCATACTGGAGGAAATCATGGAAAAGAAAATAATTGATCCAGATATGTTTCCTCTGTTATCACAGTGGGCGATTAACTATACAGATGATCCGGTTATCAAAGAATGTTGGCCGCCTCGTGATAGAATGATTGAGAGATTTGTATCCATGCGTGAGCCTTACCTCAAGACAGTCGCATGAACAAATGAAAAAAGTGACGACCGTTGTAATAAGACTAGAGAGCGGAGACTGTTGTTTTCAGCCTCTTGTTCATCTTTTCAGTATAATTTTCATGAGACTGTTTGTCCCTGTGATATGAAATGAGGTGTAATAATACCGAGCCCTCTGTTTAGTATCATTGAAAGTAAATGGAATATTTGAGCTGTACAGCTCGGATGTTGTCAATTTCAGAGTAAGTAGGCACATAGTATGCAGCTTGCATTTTTGCAAAGTTGCTAGTGAATGGATTGTTTGGTTGTGCTTGAAGTTTAGACAAGATTGAAAACTCCATTGTGTGTGACTGGACTGATTTAAAGTAAGTTATAGTGTTTGTTCGACGAATTGGGTAATAGTATCGGTGGTGATGTTATTGGTTAATTGGAGGTCGAGTCACCACTCTTTGTCAAAATGTGGAACATTAGTTGTTGATACTCAAGTTGTATTGGCATAAAAGAGTAGAAGTATAAGAATGATAGCCAAATTATGATATCTAGAAGAAACATTGATTTATAGGGAAACTATTGATGTTTGATTTCAATAAAGAATTTTAATCTCATCATGAACTGAGGAAAGATTCTAACAATAGGTTTCAGTAGATTTTTGTCCCATCTAACAATAGTTTTGCAAGTAGTTATGTAATGATTAGTTGTATTTATACTATAATTTTGTTCAGTTCTGTTTAATTCAGCTGAATTGAGTTTTATTCAGTTTTATTTAGCAGTTTCTAACAACTGGTACACCCCTAGAATAGTTCGTAGGTTATGATGTTACCAAAATATGTTCATTCTCATCATAGTTCATTAACATGCGAATTAAGGCGACCCGGACTCTCCAGAAGCTTAAGTATTCGCGAGTGTGCCTTCCGATGCGAGTAACAATATATCGGACGGTCGCTCCCTCGCGTATATTGGTACATCTGGAGCTATGCATGTCAGGGTTTAATAAAGAATCTGGAACCAAGCGTCCAAGGAAAATAGCATATATATAAAAGCTTTGAGAACAAGAGCCGCAACGGTACATATCGGGGACTGCGGAGTCACATGCTTCCGGAGCACAATATCCAAGGTCCAATATCTGAAGTACGAAGGACCACGATATATGTATCCAGATGTATCGATCACAACTAAATGCGTTAAACAAGTGGATAGAACAAGGCATATATTTATCCTTGCATGTTTATTGGGCTACGCCCATAATTAAGTGTTAGGTTAAGCCTACCAACCACAAATTTGTGTGGACATTTGGTAAACTGTTGTGGTGGCAACGACATGTGCTACTCCAAAGTCTATAAAAAGAAGGATTCTCAAGAGAAAACTAAGGTGGAAACACATTGGGGTAACACTCTCAAGAATTAATATCACTCTACAAGTACAACCTTGAGTTTTCTTGGTGGGAGGAACTCTTGAGCAACAACAATAAATATTCTTGGAGATATATCATGTGGTTTAGTTAATGTTCACACACATTCGCAATATGTTTACAAGGTAGGTATTCATCCACCTTCGAGTAAAGTCTCATTCACCGGTTTCACCATACAGCAGATTGGGCATACACAACACACCCCCCCCCCCCAACAGGTAGGTATCGGAGTTGCCCAAATGTTGTAGAAGTACAGTTCATCAGAGAGCCCGCCATCAGTCAGTCAGCCCAGTCCACTCAGCCAACCATCCAACCAAAACCAAAGTCCTGCCGGTATTCAACCTCTTTAACTGACACTCCGAGGGGCGATTTCAGAGCCTAAGTTCAAATTTTCTCTCTTGGGAAATCACATCCCATCAGGTTACCCACTTGACCCTACCCATTTTATTAGGGTATCTATTATTATTATTGGTCACAATACTATCACCTAAAATGATTACTCTTTTAGATAGTCCCTTAATTACACCATTAATTCTTTATTTTGCATTAGACAAAAGTAATAGTAAATCAATTGGCCGAATCTTTTGAATTGTCAAAAATGGCAACCAGAAACGATTCTCTCTGTCTGCACATTCCAACTCTATCATAAAGTAGCTAGGTACCTAACTCTTCATCATATTATAGTAGTAACACAAAAGAAAGCTTGAGAAAAGGAGTTATGCCGGCGGAAGATCTGAAGCTTTTCAGGACATGGTCAAGTCGCTATGCTCTGAGAGTGGTACTGGCTTTGAAGATCAAAGGCTTGCAGTACGAGACCGTGTTCGAAGTTCTTAACAACTTCAGTGATACAGTCCTCGAGTACAATCCGATACATAAGAAGGTACCTGTTCTTGTGCACAATGGGAAACCGATTTGTGAGTCACTTGTGATTCTTGAGTACATCGACGAGACATGGACTGAGCCTCCTCTTCTACCCAGAGATCCTTACGAGAAAGCCATGGCTCGATTCTGGGCAAGATTTGGAGATGATAAGGTACTTTACTACTTCACAGTGAATACAATCTAGTCTATCAGACTCATTTTCATTAGATTAGGCTGTGGATTAGTTATGATCATCATATACTTTCAAAATTTATGTTATCTGCTAGGTCATGCCATCGATTTGGAATGTGTTTATTAAACAAGGGAAGGAGCAAGATGAGGCTATCCCTACAGCAGTGGAGAACCTCAAGTTGTTAGAAGAGCAACTAAAAGAGAAGAAATTCTTTGGGGGAGAAAGTATTGGTTATCTTGATCTGGCATTTGGCTGGATAGCTAACTTAGTCAGCGTACTTGAGGAAATCATGGAAAAGAAAATAATTGATCCGGATATGTTTCCTTTGTTATCACAGTGGGCGATTAACTTTGCAGATGATCCGGTTATCAAAGAATGTTGGCCGCCTCGTGATAGAATGGTTGAGAATTATGTAGCGAAGCGTGTTCACCTCAATGCTCAAGACAGCCGCATGAACAAGTGACAAAATAAGATGAGATTGGAGAAGACAGTTTCCAGCCTTTTGTTCAAGTTTTTATTGTAATCTTGACGAGAACCAGTTGTTCTGTTTGCTGTAATGTTGTTATCTGTGTATTGCATATTGAAGCTTCAAAATAACGCTGATGGACGCATGAGGTGTAATAAGACCCTACCACAGGGGCATACATAGGTTTTATTTACATTGTTGAAGCTTCCATCTCTAACACTAACAACTCAATTATGTTTTAAAACATACTTGAAATGGCAAGAAGAGCAGATAAAGCCTGAAGAGCACGTCTCCTCTTGTCGTAGATTGTCAGGAGGATGTTGGTTGCAGTAGGGCTTGTTACAGAAACTACATTTCGGAAGATGAAACCAACATTGCAAACACAATGTATCTCCACATAATGTTTCTTCAACTTCATCACTAAGGCACGTTCCACATACCACGCACCTGTCAATGCACATCAAACATGCCTTGCACTCATAGTTATCTCCCCTTTGCTGCTTAGTATTACAAAGGCCTTCTTTAGGTGGACAGCTAAAGACCATCCTTACATGCTCACACATGGGACATACATCTACGTCTATTGGACTTTCTACTTGTTCGATCAATGAGGATTTGCTATACTCATGATATAACATACTAGGTTGGTTAGGTTCACCGGAGTTGATCATGGTTTTGAGAGTTTGGAGGTGTTCTTTCGTAACATTGTAGATGCCATTGATTTTGAGTGTCTTGAGTTTCGTGGTTAGAACTTTCGCGGCTTCAATAACTCCTTCCGGAGATAAGCTAGTGCATCCTGATACATGAAGCTGTGGAAGAAACAGAAAGTACATTGGTTCTGATAAAGTAACAGCTAAACTAAACAAGACATTTGTGAGGAATGGCAAGTATCAATATACAAAAACAGCCATGGTTATTTTAGTCTAACTGATGCTTGATATTGGCAACAAGCCAACATGACAGGAAGCAGAGAATAAGAGGTCTTTAACAATCTAGGTTTATGCTTGTAGCAAATACCTAAGTTCTTTCAGCTAAATCATAGAACATGTTGAATCATAGGTACTCCCTCCGTTCCATTTCAAAATTTCTAACCTGACCTTTTTCTCGAATTTTAAGGGCAAATTATTTTTATATTACTCATACTTAGTTGTATACTATAGAGTTACATATTTGATTTTATTTCATAATATAACATTTTCATAAAAAAGTCGCCTTTAAAAAAATTAAAATGGAACAATGAAGATAAATTATTGTATTTCCACCGTTTTTGAATCATATATTCATTTTATTCTCTAGTTGTACTTCTACTTCTACATTAGTATATCTCAAATTTAAATGATTAATAAAAATCTTGTTAGAAAAAGTTTAAACTGAAATGTAGACAAGGGAGCACATACATACAAGTGAAAACAAATTAGCACCACTCAAACCTTATCCTTGTTCATAAATCTATAATCTTAAACTCAAATGTACTGAAAGAGCTAACCTTGTAAATTTCAGGATTCTGTGTTGCGACACTAAGGAGCCCAGCATCTGTAACCATGAGGCAGTCGATGAGAACCAGAACTTGTAGCTTTCCTTTTGCTTTGGACGCAATTTCCATTAGAATATCATCATTTGCACGCCTACTCAACGGACGGTCAATTACGAGGAATTTAAGCCAGGGGAGTATGTCTCTGTTTATAGCATCTCTTAGTGATTTGGATACTCGTGTCATGGTCAGAAGCTCAAATAGAGGGAGATATGTCAACACGAAGAAGATGGCTTCATGGGGTGAAGATGATGATGTGGTTTTGTCTTCTGCCATTGTTTTGTGAACAGAGGTTAGGGGAATGAACTTAAAAATTAGGAAGTGAACTAAAAAAACATGAAAAATGAGTCTATTATTGAAGTACACATAAATAAGTGTTACCATTAAGTACAAATAGAGGGGAGTAAGAAATTCATCATTAAAATGGTTTTTTTTAGTTCTTTTTTGTGTCGGATATGGTTTTTAAATTCTTTTTTTATGTCGGACATTGATATTTTAAATGTCAAACACTAGTTTTTGGGAGTCAGACATCATTTTTGTAGATAAATTGATGTCCAACACCCAAATAAATTATATCGATCCAACACCATTTTTTCTTCATCTTCACTTCACTAGGAAAAACATTAAAAAAAAAAGGGATGGTGGAGCTTCCACCGGAGCTCTGGGGAGCTTCCCGGAGTAGGAAGAGCTTCCATGGAGGTGGAGGTGGTGGGTCTTTATTATTTACCTCAATGAAAAACCTGTAAGTGCAGGCCGAAAGAGTTGACGAAACGGAATTGATAAAAATGTCCGATAAAAGTGGCGTGGCGCGCTTGAGAAACAAAGTGAAGGGCAAAAGAGATTAAAGAAAGGAATTGATGAAACAACCTAATAAGTGGTTTTATGGAATAGCATAAAAGTGACGCAGTTGAAAAGGCAGCGAAGAAGAAAACATCACGTCATTTTGGTCTAGCACAAGTCTGTTACTAACTGACGCAAAGAGAAACGTATTGGAATAAACAAAAGAATCGGTCAGAAGGAATGAACCGAACCGGACTACCACCTACAACCACAACAAAACAACTTGAGACTTATTATATTGTTTAATTAATAAACACAAGGGTAAATTGTCTTTATATACGGAAAATGAACTTGCGGGTAAGACTTGATTTTGTTCAAGTTGGAGGGTAATTGGATGTTCCAAATAGGACAGATGGGTAATTAGCCCCCCTCCAAATAATTTAGTAATAATAATACAGGGAAGTGTCTCTCAACATATTCAACTCGCATAGGCATATATATTCACTAGTCACCCTTTTGAACCAGGGTCGGTCATGTGGCTTAGAGGTCCTTTGCAAAAAATATTCATGAGAGCACTCTTTCTTTTGGAGCACAGTTTGCTATTATACTCCCATCTAACTTTACGTGATAATAACATGATCATTTTTTTAGATGATGATGATGATGATGATGATGATCATAATAATAATAATAATAATAATAATAATAATAATATAATAATAATAATAATAATAATAATAATAATAATAATAATAATTATTATTATTATTATTATTATTATTATTATTATTATTATTATTACGGACGACACAGACTGCTCTGGCGATCGACGATCTCGGGATGGCGGCTCCTTCCCTCCTCGCTAATTCCTCATCGGGCGCTTCAGGTAAGGTCTCCGTAAGGAGTCTGTTTCATCTTGGCTTCTTCTCCCTTCGTCCTTGGTCCCTGTTTCCCCAATTGTTTCTTCGTACCCTGTTTTTTTGGGGGCGGGACAATTGTCGGATTTGGGGCCCGTTTTGGACTGTGTTTGGTCGTTCTCCATCTCCGTTTGTTCTGCGTTTGTACTGTTTCTCCGGTTTTGGAACCCGTTTTTGGACTGTGTTCTGGTTTTGTGGTGATTTGGGGCCGGTGATTGTCTGTTTGTTGGGTCTGGTTTACCGGTTTTTTTGGACTGTGTTTACCGGATTTGTTGGATTGCTTCTATTTTTGGTGAGGCCTGTTCGTCATCCAGTTTCCAGTTTAGTGGTGGCCTGTTGCGTCTTGGTGGTGTTCACCGGTTTGTTTTCTGTTTTCTTCGGTTTTGGCTAGTGTCTGGTGGAGCCTTGTTTCTGCTTTGGCACAGCGCGCTGCTTGTTCTCTTTTTGTTTTTTCAGCTTGGCAGTGGCCTTTTGAGGGATGCCTTTGTCGGGTTTGTTTTTGTTGCGGCTTTGTTTACGTGGTTTGCATGGCAAGTGGTGTTGCGGCGTTTATTCCTTGTCCGTTGCGAGATTTTGAGGGTTGTAGTGGTGGCCGAGATGCTAGGGGACTCCGTCGGAGTTATTTCATTACTCACTTCAGAACCCAACATTTTAAGACGACGGCGTTAAAAGCTTCTTACAAAGCTCGTATTGCTAGCGACTTCTCTTTGTTCTCAGCTTTGGACCTTGCTCTTCATCAGGCGGGTATTTGGTTGTGTGGTGATTGTCTTAGTACGCTTACGTTCTCTAAGAATTGTAGGCATGATGATGGCTCGGTGGTTCATGCGCCGGGGGTTGAGGATGTCGCTATCCTTGGTATTCCTTCACCACCAAGCCCCGGAGTCATTTCGGGTGTGGAGCTTGTGGCACCTCTTTCGGGGTCTTCTAGGTCTTCTCAGGAGCTTAATGGTGGGGTGGGTTCCCTTTGCTTTGACGTTGACCTCCCTGACCGTTTTTTTTTTCGAAGCAAACGCGTACGCTCAAGTGCATTCCTCCTAAGTTGAGGCTTGGGTTTGCCAGAATCTTTCTCAGTGCACTTGACAAGGTACTTGCTTGCCCGGGTGATTTAGCTGCGTGGGTGGAGCTTCTTATCTTGCCGTGTAGTAGAGCTCAGTGCCGGTCCGGGGAGAGGGAGTGGTGTCAATTCGCCGGTATTTCTAGTGCCATTGTTCGGTGGAGGGATCCTGGGGAGAGGCTAGGTCTGGTTAGAGACCGTTTAGCTTAATCTTCCTCCCCAAGGCGGATGGTTTCGAAGCTTAAGGACTCTGAGGAGGCTAACATATCCCAGTGTAAGCGGAAGCTGAGCGACGAACAATTTTCCGCGGTTATTAAGGTCCTTACTTCTTCTGGTGTTGCCCCTGATTCTCCTGATACCCGGGCTGAGTTGGCGTCCAAGCATCCTTTTGCTTCGCCTCCGGTTTTGCCTTCTTCCCGACTCGCGGTGGACGCGCTACTGGTCCACAAAGATCTAGTTTTGAATCGGATTCGGAGCTTCCCTAAAGGTACTTCTTGTGGTCGGGACGGACTCCGAGCCCAACATTTTTTGGATGTTTTGGGAGGTGATGCTTCTGCTGTTTCCGATGATTTGTTAGCTTCTATCACTGGGGTCGTCAATCTTTTTCTTTCAGGTAATTTCCCTGGTCAGCTTGGGGAGTTTGTAGCCAGTGCTCCTTTGACTCCGCTAGTTAAGCCAGGAGGGGGCATCAGGCCTATTGCCATTGGTACTGTGTGGAGGAGGCTCGTCTCTAAGGTTGTTTCTTCTTCTGTGGGGAACTCGATAACTTCCTACTTGCACGACTTTCAGTTTGGTGTAGGGGTGCCGGGTGGTTCTGAGGCTGTACTTCATTCTGTCAGCAGGTTTGTGGAGGCTAGAGGGGACGAGGTTGAGCTCTCTATGCTTATGGTGGATTTCAGGAATGCCTTTGATCTGGTTGACAGGAGTGCCATTCTTCAGGAGTCTCATTCGAGGTGCCCGACCATTTCTCCATGGGTAGAGTTCTGTTATTCCCGAGTTGCTCGGGTTTATTATGGTGATTCGGTTCTCTGGTCTTCTCAGAGTGTTCAGCAAGGGGATCCTTTGGGTCCTTTATTATTTTCCCTGGTTCTGCATCACCTAGTTCACGCTATTCATCAGTCGTGTGAGCTCTCTCTTCAGACTTGGTATCTTGATGATGGCCCTATCATTGGTGATACTCTTATGATTGCCAAGACACTAGATATTATCCGTGTAGATGGGCCAGCCCGTGGATTGCATCTTAATGTCGATAAGACAGAGCTTTTCTGGCCAGTGGAGGACCCTCGTGGAAGGGTGGCTGGCCTTTTCCCTGCTTCTATCTCTCGTTCGATCCAGGGTGTCAAGCTCCTTGGGGGCTCTGTTAGCGTGGATTCTGGGTTTTGTCGTGATTTGGTTGTGCGCCGGGTATCCAAGACCATCTCTCTGTTGGAGGCTGTCCGCAAACTTGATGATCCCCAATGTGAGCTTCTTCTTCTTCGCAATTGTGCGGGGGTGGCGAAGTTATCTTATGCTTTGAGGACTTGCCCTCCTTTGTCTTGTGGCGGTGCTCTTGTTCAGTTTGATCAGGCCTTGCGTACTTCCTTGGAGATGATCGTTACAGGTTCAGGGCCTGGTTTCGGGGATTGGCAGTGGCGGCTTGCTACTCTTCCCATCTGACTTGGAGGTCTCGGGGTCTTGTGTGCAGAGGATGTCAGTCAGTATGCTTTTCTCGCCTCTCGCTTGCAGTCTAGCTCTTTGCAGGATAGGATTCTGTTGAAGTCTGGGATTGCTTCTTCTAGACCTACCTTTCAGTCTGCTCTTGACAGTTTCACAACCTTTTGTGGAGTTGATGTTCGCTCTGTTACCTCTATCTCTCCTGCCCCCCAGTTTATGAAGTCTCTGGTAAAGAGCTATTTTGGTTTCATTGATGCACATCTGGCGTCACGTTACGGTTTGAGTCATCGGCAGAAGGCTCTTCTTAGTTGTGTCCGTTCCCCTCATGCGCATGATTTCTTATTCACCATTCCTATTGATGGATTGGGGCAGCGGATGAACCCTCGACAGTTCCGTGCTGTGTTATCGCCTGACTGTCCCTTTGTTCCCTGATGGTTCCATTTGCTCGAGTTGTCATGTGCGATGGATGGACCAGTGGGGTGACCACACTGTTCATTGCTCTAGCGAGGTGGGGGTGAAGTTCCGGCACAACCTTGTGCGTGATACCTTGGCTGACATCTGTTCTAAGGATGGTGTTGCTGTGCGAAAAGAGGTCCCTATGGGGTTCCTCTCTGATAATGGGCGGGACCTACGTCCGACGGACCTGTTGATGAACGAGATTTTCAAACTCGAATAATCAAATAAATTTGTTTTTAGCCAAAGGCAACTCACAACTACAACGAAAACCAAGGCACGTAGTGTAGAAGTAAGATAACCCCGAGTGTCGATCTCTAAGGACTATAACTAGCTTTATCTAATTTAACTTAAACTATAAATCAGGAATCAAGCAAAGCACAAATTTTTCTTATCAATATAATGGAAGTTAGTGATAGTATTATCATTCAAAGCAACGGGTAATAATCATGCATGAAGTACTTGAAGTTTGTATAGAAATCTATGATCGTGAATTGTCCTATGTGTTCCTTTCAATTCAACACTACGAAGATAGATGGTTTAGATAGATTAAAGAAATAAAACAATAAATCAAGTCTTAAACGCGCGAAGCCACTCATGCATAATTAAGAACCCTAGCTAAGAAATCCCATACTATCAACAACGATAGATTTAGCTACTCATAGATAAATTGCAATCAACAAGAATCAAAGAAAGATTAAATGAAAACATGTTGAATGAAATAAATAAAAGTAGAAAAATCGTGAGATACAAGTTACCAACGAAGGTTGTCAATCTCCGATAAATTGCTAACTCACAAGCAAGAATCGAGAATCAAAGATGTCCAATCTCTATGCTTAAGCTTCCAAATCAATAAGAAAAAAAGTCTTCTATGCTAATAATTCCCAGAACAAGCTCTGGAAAATTTGTCTCTCAAAATAAGGTGAAAAGGTCTGAAAAACAAACAAAATAGGCGAAACTATATATAGTTTACGAAACATGCCAGGCGAACCGCCGGGGAGCTCCAGGTCGGTGGTAGCGAGTTTTTGGCTCTTGGTTTCCTTTTTGGACTCGATTTTGCCTTCTAGTGACCTTTAAGCCTTGAAACTCGTCCCCTAGGCCTCAAAACTCGTTTGGAAACTTCTAGATACACCACGGATGACCACGAAGCACCCAAACTTTATTCTCTTTACCATAGTTGCCCATCAAAACTACATTTTTCACCTAAAACGTGACACTATTCTAATAAAATGCACTAAAATATAAGCTTAATCAACCTAGAGGATAGCTAAATTGGTGAAAAAGACTCGAACGAAAGTGTAAAATACACGTTCATCAAACTCCCCAAACCGAACCTTTGCTTGTCCTCAAGCAACTAAGCTAGACTCTGATGCAAAAAACCAATGCAACACACAAAATGGAGTCTCATGCCAAATGAAATGAACTAAACTATTGAGTCTATCAAAAACTTATGCACAACGACCATACAAATCATAACATGGATATTGGTTGAAGAATGCCTCGATTGACTCATACACATTCACATATGCACTATGTTAAACAAGATAGTATCTCGTAACATTCTCTACCTGGACCTAGTCAGTGACGATGTAATGAAACATGTTAAAATACGATTGGTTGTCCCGTGCCTATGAAACTGAGGAGTTACTACTGTTCACCAAGTTAAGACTTTCCCTCAAAGAGGTCGAACCAATACTGGCTCTCATCAAACGAAGGAGGGTTCCCTAAAAGTTCACACTCCCCTATTTTACCCATCTCTCAAGCAAAGTCATAAACTATCACCACTTCCTGAATGGCAGGATGAGGGTGGTCTAGAACAGATGACACTCAAACAAACAAAAGACACACTTTAGAACTCGATTACGAACATCACAAAAACTGAAAAACGAGACGAACACTTTGCTAAACTGCGTTTTGGCTTTCTTTGGACCCTTCTTTGCTTTTTTTGGGGTCTTTTATTTTTTTCTTTTTTTCTTTTCCAGATTTTTTTCTTTTTTCTGGAATTTTTTCTTGTATTTTCGATTTTTTTCTTTCTTCTTTTTTTCCTCTCTCTCTCTTTTTTTTTGTATATAGCCAGCAGTAGCACAACGAAAAAGAAATTACAATGACTCACAAACGACCTCCCCAAACCTATTCGAAAGAATAGGTTGGAGCACAAACTTTACGAAAAAGGAAGAAAAAACAAACTCATAACACTCAAAATCGAAAAATAAGTAATAATAACGGTATAACCCCCTCCCCAAACCTATTCGTTAGAATAGATTTCAAACAAAGGATCACACACATCTCACACTACCTCCTTCCTAGGCATTTAGCAATATCAAAGCAAGGTGAAAACTTGTTGCCTCTTAGGTACATAATTACACGGGAAAACAACCACAAGACTCTAACATGCATCATCTTATTATAAAGGCCTTCGTGAACCGCAGTAGAGAAAACATCACTAAGTGATGTCGAGACTACCAAGCTTAACTAAGTGCATATATATACGTGACAAGCCAAGCGAGAAAAACCTCAAACAAATTCATAGAGATGAAACGCATGGTCAAAGGTCATAACTAGTTAATCTACCCAATAAAAAAGTTCAAAAAATTTGGCAAAAAACTCCACACAAAAACATGCAAAATTATACTAGGATGAATGTAGTGTATGCAACTAAATACTAAGAAAGCGGTAAACATGCAAATGCAAACAAAGGGTTTCACGAGTTTATCATAAGCAAAACAAGTATAGAGATAGCCAGCGATAACCCCCCCCCCCCCAAAAAACCTGAACGTCGTCGCTCGTCCCGAACGTCGAAAGTGGATTTAAGGTGAGAGCTAACTTGTACCTGTAACCTATAGGACTCAAGGAAACTCGTGAGAAACCAAAACGGGCGATAAAAGAAGTAAAAAGATCGATAAGTTAGCATAATAGGAGAAAATTGGGTTTCCGAACGAAAATCCGGACATCCGGGTTTCTGGACACCTGGGGCGAACCGCCCCAGGTGGGGGGCGATTCGCCTGGGGCGTCCAGAATGTCCCAGGCAACCTGGACTTGCCAGGCGAATCGCCCCACGTGGGGGGCGGTTCGCCTGGCATCTCCAGACTCCTGGAGACGCCTTTTTCCTCCCAAAACGCAAAATTATCATCTTAAAACCTATTTTATCACCAAAAACATACGAAAATATAAAATAAAACACAATGACATGCTCAAAACAACAAAATACATCATACCTATCCTTAAGTAGAGGTGGGAAAGGTTAGTTCGAGATGATCAACCTCTACTTGATCACTAGGAAGCTCGAAGTATGGTTTCACTCATTGCCCATTCACTTTGAAAGTATTGCCCGTCTTTGGATCCAAGAGTTCTACAGCTCCATGGGAAGCAACTCGGACAATCTCGTATGGTCCATCCCAACGAGTACAGAGCTTTCCAGGAAATAGACGAAGGCGAGAATTACACACCAAAGCTTTTTGACCAGGAATCAGTTCCTTACGTACTATACCACGATCATGATACTTCTTGGTATGCTCCTTGTAGATCTTGGCGTTCTCATAGGCACCGAGGTGTAATTCATCAAGCTCATCAAGTTGTAACAACCGTTCTTCGCCAGCTTTTCCCAAATCAAGATTTAGCTCTTTAATAGCCCAATATGCCTTGTGTTCCAATTCCACAGGAAGATGGCATGCTTTCCCATACACAAGTCTATATGGAGTGGTTCCAATCACCGTCTTGTAGCTAGTTCTATACGCCCAAAGCGCATCATTCAATTTTCTAGCCCAATCTTTCCTACTATGCTTCACCACTCGCTCGAGAATCTTCTTAATCTGACGGTTGCTAACTTCAACTTGTCCGGAAGTCTATGGGTGACATCGTACTTCTTAAGAAGAGAAGCAAAGGTTCTGTTGACGAAGTGCGAACCTCCACCACTGATGATTGTCCTAGGACATCCAAATCTAGAAAAGATCACATCCTTTAAGAACTTCGTAACAACCGCGGCATCATTCTTTCTTGTGGGAATCGCCTATACCCACTTCGTCACATAATCCACCGCGACGAGAATGTATTCGTAACCCCCACTTGATGGAAACGGTCCCATGAAATCAATGCCCCATACGTCAAAAGGCTCGACCACTAGATTCCCTTGAAGGGGCATTTCCTCCTTCTTGCCAATATTACCCCCTCGTTGACATGGGTCACAATTTTTCACAAAACTTCGAGAATCTTGGTGCAAACTTGGCCATAAAAATCCCGCTTGTAGCACCTTGCGAGCTGTTTTAATGCCACTATAGTGTCCGCCGCAATGAAGCTCATGGCAATGACTCATCACACTTTGTTGTTCTTCTTGCGGAATGCACCTTCTCAGAATTCCATCAGCTCCTTCTTTAAAAAGATTCGGATCATCCCATATGTATTACCTGCAACGCTTGTCAAGAGCTCTCCTATCGGAGGCTGAAAAATTAGTTGGGAAAATACCCATAGCCAAATAGTTCACAATATCAGCATACCATGGCTCTTCATTGACTTTCATTAAGTGCTCATCAGGAAGATCATCATTAATAGGAATCGAATCTACGGAAATATTAGGAATTCTAGACAAGTGATCAGCAACCAAATTCTCCCTACCAGCTCTATCAACTATGGTCAAATCAAAATCTTGTAACAATAAAACCCAACGGATTAACCTTGGCTTAGAATCTTGTTTGGCAATTAAATGTCGTAAAGCAGCATGATCAGTATGGACATTCACAGGATGACCAATCAAGTAAGACCTAAACTTTTGTAAAGCAAAACAACAGCTAAAACTTCCTTTTCAGTAGTTGTATAATTAACTTGAGCTGAGTCTAAAGTCTTACTAACATAATAAATCACACGATACTGCTTATCAACTTTTTGGCATAAAACAACACCCATAGCAAAGTTCGAAGCATCACACATTATCTCAAAAGGAAGTTTCCAATCAGGTGGCACAACAATAGGAGCAGTAACAAGATTTTCTTTAAGGGTATTAAAAGCAACCAAGCACTCATCAGAAAAATGGAAAACCACATCTTTTGCTAGTAAGCTACTTAAATGTTTAGCAATTTTCGAAAAATCTTTAATAAACCTCCTATGAAAACCTACATGACCAAGAAAAGACTGCAATTCTTTCACACAAGTAGGTGGGGGAAGTTTCTCAATTATTTCGATCTTAGCTTTATCAACCTCAATCCCTCTTTCAGAAACCACATGTCCTAGAACAATGCCTTCTCTAACCATATAATGACTTTTCTCCCAACTCAAAGTTAGATTGCATTCGATGCATCTTTTCAAAACAATATCTAATCTATGCAAACACTCATCAAAAGAATCACCAAAAAGAGAAAAATCATCCATAAAAACTTCAACAAATTTGGTCACCATATCAGAGAAAACAGAAAGCATGCACCTTTGAAAAGTGGCGGGGGCGTTACATAGCCCGAATGGCATCCTCCTATAAGCAAACGTCCCAAATGGGCAAGTGAATGTCGTCTTCTCCTGATCCTCCGGTGCAATCGGAATCTGGTAGAAACCTGACAAGCCATCAAGAAAACAATAAAATTGCCGCCCCGCAAGGCGGTTTAGCATGTCATCAATAAATGGCGAAGGGAAGTGGTCTTTCTTGGTGGCGACATTCAACCTCCTATAATCAATGCACATTCGCCATCCCGTGATTTTCCTAACAGGTACTAACTCTCCCTTCTCATTCTCTTCTACCGTAATCCCAGATTTCTTAGGAACTATATGAACGGGGCTCACCCATCGACTATCAGGAATGGGATAGATCATATCGGCGTCTAGCAACTTAATCACCTCTTTATTCACTACTTCTTGCATTGCAGGATTTATCCTACGCTGAGGTTGCCTAACGGGTTTGGCATCTTGCTCTAGAGTGATATTTTGCACACACCGTGTTGGGCTAATTCCCTTTATATCACTAATCCACCATCCTATGGCTGCAGAATTTTTTCTTAAGACCTCAATTAGCTTACCTCTTCATTGCTAGAGAGGTGTGAAAAGACTATCACAGGTTTTTTTCTTATTTTCCCCTAAGTAGACATACTTGAGGTATGCAGGAAGGGGCTTTAATTCTAAGCTAGGCACTTCGGGAAATTTGCTCTCTACCTCTTCTTCATCTAAAGGTTCAAGCACTTCTTCTCCTACGGGAATTTCAGGCGTACTATCCATCATCTCAACTATCTCCCTTGCTTCTTCGGATAAGTAGCAAGTCTCAACCTGCATGGTTAGTGCCTCTTCAAGAGGTTCACGATTATCATAGCAATGATGAAATTCAGAAATCATAGAATCATAGAAATCGACAAAATTTAATTCTTCTACGACTTCCTTATCTCCTATGCTACATCCTACCAATTCAATTTTCTCACCCATTACCTCCACGGAGATTTTCTTACCTTTGAGTTCAAGGCATGTATTGGTAGTGGCCATGAATGGTCTTCCAAGCAACACCACGTGCTCACGAACATGGCTCTTCCCTTCATCAACTGACTTCATGATCACAAAATCTGCAGGAATTATTAGTTTATCAACTTTTACAAGGATATCTTCAACTATTCCCACAGGAAGCTTCACTCTATGGTCCGCCATTTGTACCACCATCTCGGTTGGCTTCACTTCTCCAAGATCTAGAGCTTTATAGACTGAGTATGGCATGAGATTGATGCTAGCTCCTAAGTCGATCATAGCCTTGGTGGACCGCCCATTGCCCATAGTAATGTCAATTATGAACCTTCCCGGATCACGTTGCTTCGTTGGAAGTTCCGCAATGGAATTCACCGTCTCGATCCCATTCACTTCCCTCCCCGAAGCAATTCTTTTGTTACTCTTCACCTCCCGAAAGAACTTCGTATAGGCGGGAATATTCTGAATTAACTCCACAAGAGGTACATTGACTTCGACTTTAGAGAGGCGTTGGTACAGCGGTGACTCCATTATATCCTTCTTGACCGGTTTGATTCTACTAGGGAATGGTACATGAGGTTTTGGGGGCACATATGGATTGGAGGACTTATGAAGTACCTCCGTATTGTTAGGCG
Organism: Plantago ovata; assembly: GCA_028274465.1. Lineage (NCBI taxonomy): Eukaryota > Viridiplantae > Streptophyta > Magnoliopsida > Lamiales > Plantaginaceae > Plantago > Plantago ovata. The sequence continues at coordinate 100,173,051 of CM051457.1, read as the reverse complement.
TATCCCCCGTAACCTCATCATCGACAACGTCTCCTTCGGGTGTTTGAGGTGTATCGTCCTGCACTTGAGGTTCTTCCGAACTTTGACCAACTCCTTGTTCAGTGCTTGTTCCTGCATCATTAGTCACAGTAGATTTAATATATTTAGGACGTAAAAAATTAGGAATTGTAGTTACCTTTCCACCTCGGAGGAGCAGTTTCACTTCCTCGTACTCAGGAACCTCAGTAGTAACTGTTGGAAGTGGCTTGGGATCGACGAAATCAGCTTCGGGTGTCGAAACATGGGAGCTGGGGTCGTCCAGCTCCCTGGAGCTGGGGGGCGGTTCGCCCCCTGCCCGGGGCGAATCGCCTGGGGCGAGCTGGGACGCCCCCAGCTCTCTGTCTGTGGGGAGCGATTCGCCCCCTATGTTGGGCGGTTCGCCCCCCCACCTCCAGGAGGCGTCTTCGTCAAGTATCTTCCCATCTTCGAGTTTATGAACCTCCTCTACTTTTCACACTTTAACAAGCTTAATTTCTCCAGTACATAGCTGCTCAGTTACTTCGACCCCTTCAAAAACTTTCGCTAAACGGAGATTATCTTCAACTTGCCCGGCGTGTGCAATTTCATAAACACTTTCGTTGGCCTTCATTCCTGCGTAAAACGCAAGTTCATCCTCCTCACTGATATCTTCGTCTTCAGAATATCCTTCGTATAAGCCTTCAGTTTCACCCCGATTTGAATCCCCATTCGTGACTTGACTCGGCATTAGCCTCTCAGATTGTGAAGAACCACTGGCGTACCTTCGAAGGACCTTCTCTGCCTCTTCAACTGTACATTTTTCTAATCCTCCACACATCCCATCCACTTGAAGCCTAACATCATCACGTAGACCACCAACGAAATACCAAATCAACTCCCTGTCGTCGAAACGGTGATGGGGGCACTCACGTTTATACAACTCAAAACGTTCGTAGGTGTCACAAAACCGCTCATACTCTCCTTGCTTGAAGTGTTCGATCCTATTTCGTAAGGCAATTGTCTCATGGTAAGGCATAAATCGCGCCAAGAACTCCTCTACTACTTGGCTCCATGTTTTCAGCGATCCTGGTGCTAACCTGGATATCCAAAGCCTTGGTTCATATCCGAGAGCAAAAGAAAATAATCTCCTGCATAATTGATCCTCAGTGAACCCCTTTGCTGGAACTTTTGCTATTTCTTCCTCATAGGATCTGATGAAACTTAACGGATTCATCTCCACTCCATCTTCAAACCTCGGTATGTCTCTCACCACTGAACTTGTCGCTTCGTACCACTTCAACTCTTCCTCCAAGTATATAGCTGAACATCTCCTAACTTGCGAGAATTGGGACATCATGCGAGCTTTCATGGACGTCATACCTGAATATCTGTAACAGGAGTAACTCAAAACTGAAAATTAGTCCTGTTAGAAGTCGCAAAATTCTGGAAACAAATTAACTACTAACTCTGAGAATTGAATGCTGAAAATATAAATAAGCTAAAGAGAAAAAATGAGTATAGTCCCCGGCAACGGCGCCAATTTGATGAACAAGATTGTCAGACTCGAATAATCAAATAAATTTGTTTTTAGCCAAAGGCAACTCACAACTACAACGAAAACCAAGGCACGTAGTGTAGAAGTAAGATAACCCCGAGTGTCGATCTCTAAGGACTATAACTAACTTTATCTAATTTAACTTAAACTATAAATCTGGAATCAAGCAAAGCACAGATTTTTCTTATCAATATAATGGAAGTTAGTGATAGTATGATCATTCAAAGCAACGGGTAATAATCATGCAAGAAGTACTTGAAGTTTGTATAGAAATCTATGATCGTGAATTGTCCTATGTGTTCCTTTCAATTCAACACTACGAAGATAGATGGCTTAGATAGATCAAAGAAATAAAACAATAAATCAAGTCTTAAATGCGCGAAGTCACTCATGCATAATTAAAAACCCTAGCTAAGAAATTACATACTATCACCAACGATAGATTTAGCTACTCATAGATAAATTGCAATCAACAAGAATCAAAGCAAGATTGAATGAATAAAAGCAGAAAAATCGTGAGATACAAGTTACCAACGAAGGTTGTCAATCTCCGATGAATTGCTAACTCACAAGCAAGAATCGAGAATAAAAAATGTCCAATCTCTATGCTTAAGCTTCCAAATCAATAAGAAAAAGAGTCTTCTATGCTAATAATTTCCAGAACAAGCTCTGGAGAATTTGTCTCTCAAAATAAGGTGAAAAGGTCTGAAAAACGAACAAAATAGGCGAAACTATATATAGTTTACGAAACATGCCAGGCGAACCGCCTGGGGTCCCAGGAGAACCGCCTGGCACCGGGCGAACAGCCGGGGAGCTCCAGGTCGGTGGTAGCGAGTTTTTGGCTCTTGGTTTCCTTTTTCGACTCGATTTTGCCTTCTAGTGACCTTTAAGCCTTGAAACTCGTCCCCTAGGCCTCAAAACTCGTCTGGAAACTTCTAGATACACCACGGATGACCACGAAGCACCCAAACTTCATTCTCTTTACCATAGTTGCCCATCAAAAGTACGTTTTTCACCTAAAACCTGAAATATGCAAAGAAAAGGGAAACGTGACACTATTCTAATAAAATGCACTAAAATATAAGCTAAATCAACCTAGAGGATAGCTAAATTGGTGAAAAAGACTCGAATGAAAGTGTAAAATACACGTTCATCACCTGTTATTATACAATTGGTCCCAAGGCCGAGAAGCTTGCTTGGATGTCACTGGTATCTCTCCTTTCGCTGGTGGGGGCTTCGATTTATTGGTTCCTGGAGCTGCTTTGCAGACTGCCGTTCAGAATAAGAAGCGTAAGTATTCTACTAAGTGTGCTAAACACGGATACTCATTCATCCCGTTCGCCTTCTCCACTCTTGGGGAGCTTGACGAGGAGGCACTGGCTACTTTTTCGCGTCTCAAGCGCTTGTGTGTTAGCCATTCCAATGATGTTAGGAGTGGTGTTTTTATTTTTTCTAGACTTAGCTTTTGTATTCAGAAAGGGGTGGGAGCACAGCTTGTCACTTGACTCCCTTCCAATTTTGCGTAATTAATAAAAGCTGTGAATAATAATAATAATAATAATAATAATAATAATAATAATAATAATAATAATAATAATAATAATAATAATAATAATAATAATAATAATAATAATAATAATAATAATAATAATAATAATAATAATAATAATAATAATAATATGCGATAACGTCAGGAGGAGTTCATTACTTCTTCCCTCCGTACTTGGCACGTTGCTGGGGGAAGTTTATAGCTGCTTCGTGACACTTTGGTCGCGGATACGCCTTCTTTTCGTCAGGAGTCAGCTTCAATTTTGGGTGAAGCCAATATTCGGCAGTGTCTCAGGAAGGTCAGTGATGGACATTATTCTGCAGCTGTCCGGGTTCTTTCTTCCTCTGGTGTTGCTCCTTATTCGGTTGATAGTCTGGAGGCTTTGAAGGAAAAACACCCTTCTGCTCCTTCCCCTATTTTGCCTCCTTTACCTGATGGTCTATGTCCCCTTTCTGCCTCCTGTACTACTGTTTGCGATATGATTCGTAATTTCCTTCGAGGAACCTCCTATGGTCGAGATGGTCTGCGAGCTCAACACTTATTGGATTGTCTGGGCGGTGTTGTTGTTGCTCTTTTTGATGATTTGATCACCTCTATCACTCATGTGGTTCATATTTTCTTGGAAGGGAACTGCCCAAATGTTTTGGGTGAGTATATTGCTAGTGCTCCCCTCACTCCGCTGGTTAAGCCGGGAGGTGGTGTACGTCCTACTGCTGTGGGTACTATTTGGCGTCGCCTGGTCTCTAAGGTGGGTGTTGTTTTGGTTGGCCCCTCTTTATCAGTGTACTTTGACGGTCTCCAGTTTGGTGTTGGGGTACCTTGCGGAGGTGAGGCTTTTCTTCATGCCTTGAGTCGGATCGTAGAGGTGAGAGGCAGTGAGGTGGGCTTGACCATGTTGTTAGTTGACTTTCAGAATGCTTTCAACATGGCTGATCGTGAGGTTATGTTGCTTGAGGTTCGTCGTCGTTGCCCTGTTCTTTCCCGTTGGTTTGAGTTCTGTTATTCCAGTTCGACCAGGTTGTATTATGGGGAGCACATTCTTTTGTCTGGTCAGGGGGTCCAGCAGGGTGATCCTTTGGATCCTCTTCTCTTTGCTTTGGTTTTACACCCGCTGGTTTGTAAGATCAGGGATTCTTTTGACTTGTCCTTGCAGGCTTGGTATTTAGATGATGGCACCATTGTCGGAGATACCTTAGTTGTGGGAATGGTCTTAGAGCTGATCTTGGAGGACGGGCCACGTTCTGGTCTTCACATCAATGTTCACAAAACTGAGATTTTTTAGCCGGTGGAAGATCCGAGGAGTAGGGTTCTTGGTGTTTTTCCTCCTTCTATTGCTAGGCCACTCCGAGGGGTCAAAATCCTTGGTGGATCGGTCAGTGTGTGCCCCGATTTCAGTAGTGAGCTTGTGGTGAAGAGGGTGAACAAGACCATCGAGCTTATGGACTCTGTCGCGAAGCTTACTGATCCGCAGTGTGAGTTGTTGTTGTTTCCTGCTTGTACGGGTATTTCGAAGCTCTATTTTGCTTTTTGCACTTGCCCTCCAGGTTTCTTTCAGTCGACTCAGTTTTCTTTTGATCAGGCTCTCAAAACCTCCTTGGAGCGTATTGTTACGGTGTCGGGTCCCGGTTTTGGTGATTGGCAGTGGCGGTTTTGGGGGGCTTGGTGTTTACACTGTTGCGCCTTCAGTCTTCATTGCTTTTGAGTGTTTGCTTCTCATTGCTTCTCGCCTTCAGTCTGCTGGTTTGCAGGCTAAGCTCTTGTGTCCTTCTGGTATAACTTATCTTGGGCATGCTTTTGATGGTGCCCTGTCTTCGTTTGCTGAGACCACAGGTTCTGATACTTTGAGTAACCCCAGTGAGATCGCTGCCCCCAGACTTATGAAGAGACTGACAGATATATATTTCACGAAGGTTGCTGCTTCTGCAGAATATGTTTTCGCCTTATCTCCTCGTCTGGTAGTTGTTTGGAAGTCTCAGCGAGGTGCCCATATTCTTTTGATTGGTTGCGAGTTGTTCCTATTTCGGGTCTGGGGAAGACTATGAACGGGAGGACTTACAGGTGTGTACTGGGTTATCGACTTGGTGTTGCTTTATTTCCGGTGTCCATGCCTTGCTCTGCTTGCTCTCGGGTTTTTTACGGGGATTTGTTTGGTGATCATGCGGTGTCGTGTGCTGGGGTGGTGGGTATTAAGCACCGACATAGCCTTGTTCGCGACACTCTCTTGGATGTCTGTTACCGATTTGGCATTTCTGCTGGTAAGGAGGTGGATATTGGTTTAAGTGATAGGTCCCTCCGTCCTGCAGACTTGCTCCTTTATGCTTTGGATAGGGGGCGGGATGTTTGTGTGGATCTGACCGGGTCTTCCCCCTTGACCCAGTCTGGGTTGGTGGACTTTGTGCCTAGACATGCGGTTGTTGATGCCGGTAAGCGCAAGAGTGCGAAGTATCAGGATTTATGTGCGGCTAAGGGATATTGATTTCTTCCTTTCTCTTTCTCGACGCTTGGGGAGTTGGATGCTGAGGCTGTGGATTTGCTTGTTAGAATCCGGGGTTTGCTTTGGCTCAGGATGCTGGGGCACGTGCTGCTCATCATATTTTCCCTTTGGATTAGTTTTGCTATTGCTAAGGGAGTGGGGGCACAGCTTGTTTCTCGGCTTCCCTCTAATTTTGTGTAAACTTTCATTGTGTCTGATTTATTGAATTCCACTTTATAATAAATAAAAAAATTAATAATAATAATAATAATAATAATAATAATAATAATAATAATAATAATAATAATAATAATAATAATAATAATAATAATAATAATAATAATCGCCCGAGATGTGGGGTGAATCGCCCCACACCAGGCGAGTCGCCCCGTGTGTGGGGCCCTTCGCCCCACACAATTCGTAGCCTATATATAGTTGCTCAGTTTTTCTCCGTTTTTCATACTTTTCCAGACCTTTTCTCTCACCTTTCTCTGTAGTTTTAGGTAGGAACTTCCCAGAGCCTGTTCTGGGGGTTCATAGCTTAGAAGATACTTTTTCTTAGCAGTTTGGAGCTTGTAAGATCGCGATTCTTCGGAGATTGACAACCTTCGGTAACATTGTATCTAACAGTTTTTCTACTTATTTTTATATATCTTTCAACATGTTTTCTTCTATCATTTCGGTTGATTGCATGACAACTATGAGTAGCTAAACTTCTCGTTGGTGATAGTATGTGAATTCTTAGCGAAGGGTTAATAATTATGCTAATGGCTATATCGCGCATTATACTCTGAGTTATTGCTTTATTTCTTTGATCTATCTAAATCTCTATCTTCGTATTGTTGATTAATTATTGCACACAACTGGACAATTCATTGGTCTTTGACCTATCTAAATCTATATCTTCGTAGTGTTTGATAATTACAACTAGACAATTCATTGATCAAAGATCTCTATGCAAAACCGAGGAATTTATGCATGATTATTAACCCGTTATGCTTTGAAGGACCATACTATCACCAATCTCCATTATCTGTTAGGAAAAACCTTTGTTAAATCGTCTGCTGTTTTATATTCTAAATTAGATTAGATAAAGCTAGTTATAGTCCTTAGAGATCGACACTCGAGGTACTGCTACACTACGGTTTTCGTTGTAGTTGTGAATTGCCTTTGGCTAAATAACAAATTTATTTGATACGTTGGACCCGACATCCACGCGTTCGTGATCGCCTTCGCGCCGCCGAGCCGTTTCACCGGTAGGCTTCCTCCGTTCGTTTCAAGAAGGTAATTCCCACGTTTCTCCTTGCTTCGCAGCCTGTTTTCCCCCCTTTCTCGCCGCAATTGGGCTTCTCTGTTTTGATTCCGTTTTGGGGCTTTCTGATTGCGTTGGCTGTGTGCGAACACCATTATGGTGTTTTTCTGTGTCTGGGTTTCCGCATCCTTTCCCTTGCTCTATTCTGGGCTTTTTGTGCGGCGATTTGTTGCTCTGTTTTTGTGTTGTGCGTGTGGATGCTCTGTTTTCTGAGTTGTTTTCTGCTGCTTCCTCTGTTTCTGTTTTTGCGCTGTGCGTGGTGTTGTTGGCCTTGCCGGTTTTCGAGCCCCGTTTTCTTGTTGTGTGTGGGGTGCCTGCAGGTTGTTTTTGTTTTTGTTTTTTTTGTGGTGTTCTGCAGGTTGTGCTCTGCTCTCTTTGCTAGCCGTCTCCAAGCTTTTTGTTCTCTGTTTGTCACTTGCTCCGTTTGGTTGTTGCGCCACGTTCTACTTCTGGTTCCGTGTTCCTTGACGTGGGGCTTGGTTGTGGTTTGGTTTGGGTGTTTGGAGGTTTGTTCAATGCCTGAGGTTGTGCGGTCTCATTGTCCGTTTGTTGGACTTTCTCAGTGTCAGGACGGCAGTGGAAATGGTCTTACTAGTAGTTATTTAATTACCCACATGCGTGATCGCCATTTTCGTGGTGAGGCGCAGATTGTCACGCGTAATGCTCTTGCTACTAGTTTGCATGTTTATCTGTCTTCTGAAGCGACTTTGCGGCGGATGGGTTGTTGGCTCTGTGGGGTTTGCCTTACTACTCATACCGTTCGTGCGCGGTGTTGGCATGACAGTAACAATGAATGTTGTGGCGGCTCCTGATTGTGGTGATGGTGTGGTTCACTTCACTATGTTTGACATCCCTGTGCCTCGTGCTCCTGTTGCTTCTTCGCCTGTTTGTGTTAGTGTGTCGGCTGCTCAGGGTTTTTCTCTGGCTTCTCTTGATGCTTTGTTGGCTAAGGGGTTACGTACTGTTAAGTCAATCCCTCCTAAGTGTCGTCTGGGGTTTTCGCGAGTTTTAAATGGTGCTTTGTATTCTGTGGTTTCTTCTCTGGATGACCTTTCTTGTTGGGTTCGTTTGCTTGCGTTACCTCTTTGTACGCTGAAGACTTTTTCTCCGAGGATTAGTCTTGAGTGTCGGGCAGTTGTTAGGCGTAAGCGCCAGGAGGAGTGCATTACTTCTTCCCTCCGTACTTGGGATGTCGCTGGGGGTAATTTGCAGCTTCTTCGTGATACTTTGGCTGTGGATCCGCCTTCTTTTCGTCAGGAGTCAAATTCAGATTTGGGTGAAGCCAATATTCATCAGTGTCTTAGGAAGGTTAGTGATGGGCATTTTTCTGTAGCTGTTCGGGTTCTTTCTTCTTCTGGTGTTGCTCCTTATTCGGTTGATACTCTGGAGGCTTTGAAGGAAAAACACCCTTCTGCTCCTTCCCCTGTTTTGCCTCCTTTACCTGCTGGCCTTGGTGCCCTTTCTGCCTCCATTACTACTGTTCGAGATATGATTCGTAGTTTCCCTCGTGGCACCCCTTGTGGTCGAGATGGTCTGCGAGCTCAGCACTTATTGGATTGTCTGGGCGGTGCTGCTGTTGCTCTCTCTGATGATTTTCTTGGAGGGTCAGTGCCCGCATGTTTTGGGTGAGTATATTGCTAGTGCACCTCTCACTCCGCTGGTTAAGTCGGGTGGTGGTATACGTCCGATTGCTGTGGGTACTGTTTGGCGGCGCCTGGTCTCTAAGGTGGGTGCTGTTTTCGTTGGCCCTTCTTTGTCTGGGTACTTTGACGGTCTCCAGTTTGGTGTTGGGGTACCCTGTGGAGGTGAGGCTATTCTTCATGCCTTGAGTCGGTTCGTTGAGGCGAGAGGCATTGAGGTGGGCTTGTCCATGTTGTTAGTTGACTTTCAGAATGCTTTCAACATGGTAGATCGTGAGGTTATGTTGCTTGAGGTTCGTCGCCGTTGTCCAGTCCTTTCCCGTTGGGTTGAGTTCTGTTATTCCAGTCCGGCCAGGTTGTACTATGGGGAGCACATTCTTTGGTCTGGTCAGTGGGTCCAGCAGGGCGATCCTTTGGGTCCTCTTCTCTTTGCTTTGGTTTTACACCCGCTGGTTTGTAAGATCAGGGATTCTTTTGACTTGTCCTTGCAGGCTTGGTATTTGGATGATGGCACCATTGCCGGAGATACCTTAGTTGTGGGCAAGGTCTTAAAGATGATCTTGGAGGATGGGCCGCGTTCTGGTCTTCACCTCAATGTTCACAAAACTGAGATTTTTTGGCCGGTGGAAGATCCGAGGAGCAGGGTTCCTGGTGTTTTTCCTCCTTCTATTGCCAGGCCACTCCGAGGGGTCAAAGTCCTAGGTGGCTCGGTCAGTGTGTGCCCTGGTTTTAGTAGTGAGCTTGTGGTGAAGAGGGTGAATAAGACCATCGAGCTCATGGACTCTGTCGCAAAGCTTAATGATCCGCAGTGTGAGTTGTTGTTGCTCCGTGCGTGTACTGGTATTTCAAAGCTCTATTTTGCTTTGCGCACTTGCCCTCCTGGTTTCTTTCAGTCGGCCCAGTTTTCTTTTGATCGGGCTCTCAGATCTTCCTTGGAGCGTATTGTTACGGCGTCGGGTCCCGGTTTTGGTGATTGGCAGTGGCGGCTTGCTACTTTACCCTTTTCTTTTGGGGGGATTGGTGTTTATACTGCTGCGGATGTTCGCCATTATGCCTTCATTGCTTCCCGCCTCCAGTCTGCTGGTTTGCAGGCTAAGCTCTTGTGTCCTTCTGGTATCACTTCCCTTTACTGCCTTTGTTTACTGAGACCACAGGTTCTGACCTTTTGGGCAACCCCAGTGAGATCGCTGCCCCTAAACTTATGAAGAGACTGGCAGATATATATTCACGAAGGTTGCTGGTTCTGCAGAATCTGTTTTCTCTTTATCACCTCGCCAGGTAGCTCTTTGGACGTCTCAGCGAGGTGCCCATTCTTCTGATTGGTTGCGAGTTGTTCCTATTTCGGGTTTGGGCCAGACTATGAACGGGAGGACTTACAAGTGTGTACTGGGTTATTGGCTTGGTGTTGCTTTGTTTCCGGTGTCCTTGCCTTGCTCTGCTTGCTCTCGGGTTTTTGATGGGGATTTGTTTGGTGACCATGTGGTGTCGTGTGCTGGGGTGGTGCGTATCAAGCACCGCCATAACCTTGTTCGTGACACTCTCTTGGATGTCTGTTTTCGATCTGGCATCTCTGCTGGTAAGGAGGTGGATATTGGTTTGAGCGATGGGAGTGACAGGTCCCTCCGTCCTGCAGACTTGCTCCCTTATGCTTGGGATAGGGGTCGGGATGTGTGTGTGGATCTGACTGGGTCTTCCCCCTTGACGCGGTCTGGGTTGGTGGACTTTGCCTGGACATGCGGTTGCTGATGCTGCCAGGCGCAAGTCTGTGAAGTATCGGGACTTGTGTGTGGCTAAGGGGTATGGATTCCTTCCTTTCTCTTTTTCGACGCTTGGGGAGTTGGATGTAGATGTTGTGGATTTGCTTGTTAGAATCCGGGGTTTCGCTTTGGCTCAGGATCCTGGAGCGCACGCTGCTGATTTTATTTTTTCTATAGTTAGTTTTGCTATTGCTAAGGGAGTGGGAACACAGCTTGTTTCTCGGCTGCCCACTAATTTTTTGTAAACCTTTCATTGTCGTTGATTTATAATAATTATTGTATAAAAAAAAATAATAATAATAATAATAATAATCCTTTCTCTTTCTCGACACTTGGGGAGTTGGATGCTGATGTAGTGGATTTGCTTGTAAGAAGCCGGGGTTTCGCTTTGGCTCAGGATGCTGGGGCACGTGCTGCTCATTTTGTTTTTTCTATAGTTAGTTTTTCTATTGCTAAGGGAGTGGGAGCACAACTTGTTTCTCGGCTGCCCACTAATCTTGTGTAAAAAATTCGTTGCTTTTTGATTTATTGAAATCCATAAAAAAAAGAAAATAATAATAATAATAATAACAACAACATAGCCCCATGTAAGGGTTTCACAGGGTTCTCTTGTGCGGTATTGTTTTTGGGAATTGTCTGCGTGTGGCTCTGTTTGCGATCTCGCCATATTGATTGTTCGAAATTCAAGCTTTTGTCGTTATTTGTTTCTGCTCTGTTGTTCAATGTTCTTCGTTCAGTGTCGTGCTTTGTTTTGGGTTCTGGCGTGCCGCTTTTTTGTTTGATCGGTTGCGTCTTTGTTTTATGTTGCCGAATTCTTGTCCCGGTTGCTGTTTTTTGTTTCCAGTTCCGCTGTGATTTTTCTGTCAATTCAGCCGGTACTACTGTCAAAACAAGGTCTACGTACTGCCAATTCTGCCGGTACTGTTGTATTTTTCGTACACGCTGTTTCGAACCGCTTTCGTGCTGGTGTGTACTGTGTCCTTGTTCTTTTCTAGGCCGTTTTCGTTGCTCTGCAGTGTCCTTTTCTTTTCTTTGGAGTTTGCCAGTGGTTGGATTTTGTTCCATTGGAGTTTTGACAGCAGTTGGATTTTGTTCCATTGGAAATTTGTCAGCAGTTGGTTTTTTTTCCTATTTTGGATCATGTACTTTGGTTCTATTCTGCATGTTTATCGCTCGCAGCAGCTGGGTTTTGTGTTTGTATCTTGTGGTGGCGTTTGTGCTTTTATGGCGGGTAAAATCTTTTGTTTGTTATTTGGAAACGACGGTTGCGGTGATCGTGGAGATAGAGAGCTCTCTAAAAAGTATTTCATTGATCACTTGAATGCCCAACATTTCAAGTCGGTTGAGTCGAGGGATTCTCATAGGGCTCGTATTGCTAGTGACCTCTCCTTATTCTCCGTCTTGGACCTTGTTCTCCATCAGGCCGGTATTTGGTTGTGTGGTGATTGCCTCAGAACTCACACGTTTAGCAAGAGTTTCAGACATGCTCATGGGGGCCTGATCCCTACGCCAGACCGTGCAAACTCTGCTATTTATGGTATTCCGGCTCCTATTGGTGATGTAGGGCTTGTGGGGCCTATTGCAGGGTCGTATGGGTGTCCGGATGGGTTGCCTCAAGCGCATGTCGGTGGATTGGCCCCCTTTGCTTTGATCTTGACCTCCTTGACCGTGTCTTTTCGCTGCAAACGCGTACGGTTAAGTGCATTTCACCTAAGTTGAGGCTTGGGTTTCCCAGAGTATTTTTCGGTGCTCTTGACCACGTCCTTGCATGCCCAGGAGATTTGTCTACATGGGTGAAACTTCTCATTCTGCCACGTTGCACTCTGGCTACTTTTGTGTTGTCTAGTAGGGCACATCGTCGGTCTGGGGAGAGGTAGAGGCGCCAATTAGAGGGCATTTCTAGTGCCATTGCACATTGGAGAGATCCTGGGGACATAATGGGTCTGGTGAGGGGTCGGTTAGCCGCTATTTACTCTCCTCCACGGGAGTTTTTGGAGCCTAAAGATTCTGAGGAGGCTAACTTATCCCAGTGGAAGCGTAAGTTGGGTGACGGCCACTTTACTACTGCTATTAAGGTCCTCACTTCTTCTGGTGTTGCCCCTGACACTCCTGACACCTTGGCGGAGTTGGATTCCAAACACCCCTTCGCCCCTCCTCCGGTTGTGCCTTCGTCTTTGCTTGGGGAGGATGCTCTGTCAGTTCAGAAAGACCTTGTGTTGAATAGGATTCGGAGCTTCCCCAATGGTACTTCATGTGGTCGTGACGAACTAAGAGCTCAACATTTGTTGGACGTTTTGGGGGGGAGGGGGTGCTGCTTCTGCAGTTTCTGATGGCCTGTTAGCATCTATCACTGGGGTCATCAACTTATTTCTTTCGGGCAAGTGTCCTAGCCAGCTTGGGGAGTTTATTGCTAGCGCTCCTTTAACCCCTCTCGTTAAGCCAGGAGGGGGTGTTCGTCCCATTGCAATTGGTACTGTTTGGAGGAGGCTGGTCTCTAAGGTTGTCTCTTCTTCTGTTGGGAAGTCGATGACTACATATTTACAGGATTTTCAGTTTGGTGTTGGGGTCTCGGGTGGTTGCGAGGCTATTCTTCATTTTGTCAACAGGTTTGTGGAGGCTAGAGGGGACGAGGTAGGGCACTCTATGCTTTTGGTGGATTTTAAGAATGTATTTAATCTCGTTGACATGAGTGCACTTCTTCGGGAGACACGGCTGAGGTGTCTGTCCATTTCTCCTTGGGTTGAGTTCTGTTATTCTTGGCCTGCTCGGCTTTACTATGGGGATTCGGTTCTTTGGTCTTGTCAGGGGGTGCAGCAAGGGGATCCTTTGGGTCCTTTATTATTTTCTTTGGTCATGCATCCGTTGGTCCTTGCTATTCATCAGTCGTGCGAGCTTTCCCTTCAGGCTTGGTATCTTGACGACGACACTATCATTGGTGATACTCTTATGGTTGCCAAGGCGCTAAATATCATCCGTGTAGATGGGCCAGCACGTGGGTTGCATCTGAATGTCGATAAGACAAAGCTTTTTTTGCCAGTGGAGGACCCTCATGGAAGGGTGGATAGCCTTTTCCCTGCTTCTATCACTCGTCCGCTTCAAGGTGTCAAGCTCCTTGGGGGCTCTATTAGTGCGGATTCTGGTTTTTGCCGTGATTTAGTTGCGCGTCGGGTATCCAAGACCATTTTTCTTCTTCTTCGCAATTATGAAGGGGTGGAGAAGTTATCTTATGCTTTGAGGACATGCCCTCCTTTGTCTCGTGGTGATGCTCTAGTTTAGTTTGATCAGGCCTTGCGTTCTTCCTTGGAGATGATCGTTACAGGTTCTGGGCCTGGTTTTGGAGATTGGCAGTGGCGGCTGGCCACACTTCCCATCGGGCTTGGTGGTCTGGGGTTCTTGTGTGCGGAGGATGTCAGTGAGTATGCTTTTTTTGCCTCTCGCTTGCAATCTAGCTCTTTACATGATAGGATTCTGATGAGGTCTGGGGTTGCTTCTTCTGGTCCTACCTTTCAGTCTGATATTGGCGGTTTCGCGGCCTTATGTGGACGCGATGTTCTCTCTGTTACCTCTAGCTCTCCTGCCCCCCATTCATGAAGTCTTTGGCAAAGAGCTATTTTGGTGTCATTGATGCACATCTGGTGTCACGTTACGGTTTGAGTCGTCGGCAGGAGGCTTTTCTTAGTTGTGTTCATGCGCCTCACGTGCAGGATTAATTATTCACCATTCCTATTGATGGGTTGGGGTAGCGGATGAACCCACGACAGTTCCATGCTGTGTTGTGCTATCGCCTGGTGGTCCCTTTGTTTCCTGATGGTTCCTCTTGCTCGAGTTGTCATGTGCATCGGATGGACCAGTGGGGTGAACACGTTTTTCAATGTTCTAGTGAGGTGGGAGTGAAGTTTCGGCACAATATTGTGCGTGATACTTTGGTTGACATTTGCTCTAAGGTTGGTGTTGCTGTGTGGAAAGAGGCCCCTATGGGGTTCCTCTCCGATGATGGACGGGACCTTCGCCCAGCGGACCTATTGTTGTACAATTGGTCCCAAGGCAAAGACGCTTGGTTGGATGTCACTAGTGTCTCTCCTTTTGCTGGAGGGGGGATGGACTCTTGGACTCCCGGAGTTGCTTTGCAGGTTGTCGTACAGAAGAAGAAGAGAAAGTACTCTGCCAAGTGTGCAGAACACGATTATTCGTTCAACCATTTTGCCTCTCTACCTTTGGGGAGCTCGACCAGGAGGCGTTGGATACTCTTTCGCGCCTCAGGCATCTTTGTGTTAGTCTTTCAAATAATGTTAGGAGTGGTTTTTTTATTTTTTCTAAACTTAGTTTTTGTATACAGAAAGGGGTGGGAGTACAGCTTGTCTTTCGACTCCCTTTCAATTTTTTGGTTGTCACTGGCACCTCTCCAGTTGCTGGTGGTGGGGTGGATTCTGTTAGTAAAAGTGAGAAAAATTGCCTCTAAGGCTAAGCAGCGGAAGTTTAATTTTTTTTTAATCTCACCAAACTGATATGTCTATATTCGTTTATTATACTAGAAGATATCACTTATGTGTCCTCCAGTAGATAAGAAAATTCACCGGGTAGTTGTTCCTCAATCTCCAGACAGAGCCTTGCAATCTCCTCGTCCGGCTGGTTAATTTCTTCTTCGTCAGAGATGAAATCTTCGTCAACAAAATCTCCAAGATGGCTCATCAACAGGTTGATTACTTCCTTCGACCTTGGTATCCACGGGCAGTGATTTCTATCAAGAACGCTAGGAGGTTCTTCTGTTTTAGCTAATTGGGAGAGTTAATATTTTCTGACTATCAGAGAATATTTTACGTGAGTTGTGAATGAAGACTATTATTCTTTCTTTCTGATTTAGTCAGTAAGTTGGTTCAGAAAATCACGTAAGATTTTTACCGAGTAAATCTTATTGACTAGGAGACTTCAAAAGTCATCAACTAACCAACAAAGAGATAATAATTAATTATCTAAGTCAAAACAAAAGAATAACTCAATCAAAAGGGAAGAGAGAAAGAGATAAGAGAGAGAGATCACATGGGGACAGCTGAAAGCTGTCCCCATTTCGGATTACATGGCGCGTGCATTGCACGTGCCATTTCTCACTTGCCTGGCGCGTGCCATGCACGGGCCAGGCCTGGCAGCCATGCTGGGCCAACGGCCCAGCTGGCCTTCTTCTTTCTTCTTTCTTCTTGGGCCTTAATTGGACCATCTTTTAAATCCCGCCCAAGTGCATAAGTCTTCAATTAATTAATCAAATCCAATTCAATTCAATTAATTATATTTCTAAAATATATTTCACATATAATAAATTGATATTAATCTAATTAATAATAATTCCATTATATATTTTGTATAATGATTTAATATTAATCTAATTAATATTTAATCCAATATACATAGCTCGTTTGTAGAAATACCACCTTGAAGTGTGACCCATAGGGCCTTGCATATTAAGCAATGATGAACGTGTATTTTACACTTTCATTCGAGTCTTTTTCACCAATTCAGCTATCCTCTAGGTTAATTTATCTTATATTTTAGTGCATTTTATTAGAATAGTGTCACGTTTCCCTTTTCTTTGCATTTTTCAGGTTTTAGGTGAAAAACGTGTTTTTATGGGCAATCATGTTGAAGAGAACGAAGATTCGGTGTTTCGTGGTCATCCGTGGTGTATCTAGAATGTTTCGGACGAGATTTGAGGTCTAGGGGTCGAGTTTCAAGGCTTAAAGGTCACTAGAAGGCAAAATTCGAGTCCAAAAAGGAAATCAAGTCAAGAAAACGCGTCCACCGCCACTGGAGCTCCCGGGCGGTTCGCCCGAGATGTGGGGCGGTTCGCCCCACGCCAGGCGGTTCGCCCGGCGTCTGGGGCAGTTCGCCCCACGTCTTCCGCACTCCTATATATAGTTTCGCCTGTTTCTACGTTTTTCATACCTTTTCACATTATTTTAAGAGACAAATTCTCCAGAGCCTGTTCTGGGAATTCTTAGCATAGGAGACTCTTTTTCTTATCAATTTGGAGGATTAAACATAGCAATTGGACCTCGTTGTTTATCAATTCTTGCTTGTGAGTTAGCAATTCTTCGGAGATTGACAACCTTCGTTGGTAACATTGTATCTCACGATTTTTCTACTTTTATTTATTTCTTTCAACATGTTTTCATTCAATCTTGCTCTGATTATTGTTGATTGCAATTTATCTATGAGTAGCTAAATCTATCGTTGGTGATAGTATGTGATTTCTTAGCTAGGGTTCTTAATTATGCATGAGTGGCTGTAACGCGATTTAGACTTGACTTATTGCTTTATTTCTTTGATCTATCTAAGCCCTCATCTTCGTAGTGTTGAATTGAACGGAACACATTGGACAATTCATGATCTTAGATTTCTATGCAAACGTTCAAGTACTTCTTGCATGATTATTAACCTGATGCTTTGAATGACCATACTATCGCTAACTTCCATTATTATTGATAAGAAAATTTGTGCTAAGTCGTTTGTTGAGTTTATAGTTTAAGTTAAATTAGGTAAAGCTAGTTATAGTCCTTAGAGATCGACACTCGAGGTTATTTTACTTCTACACTACGTGCCTTGGTTTTCGTTGTAGTTGTGAATTACCTTTGGCTAAAAACAAATTTATTTGATTAATTGAGTCTGACAATCTCGTTCATCAAGCAACAATCCAATTAAGGTCATAATAAATTCCTAGACAATTTATCAGACAGTATTAATATGCAAGGAACGTTTGTGAGGAAACAAACCACCTGTAGCGTAAGGTACTTTGATGATACGGTCCCTTCATTCACGAATACTCAAATGAGTCTAGAATATGGTTATGTGTCTATTCTAATAACTTCATTCATTGTCTCTCAATCTTATTAGTCGATCTATGAATTATGTCCAAATACCATTTTGACATATTCACATACGGTGGCCACCGGTTTTGTGATCGCACTAAATATGAGAAGTGAGTATTCTCCCCTAGTATCTATTACGGAGGAATGAATCCTATCTTGGCCCAATCACTCACACCATATGCTTCCTAATGTACCCAACACATGCCGTATCTACCCTACTTTAAGAGTGCAAGCGTTGCACATGGTCAAAGCACATTATTCCACATATGATGTAGTATTGGCCTCAAGTCTAAGGACTACTAACATCACCCTACACACCGATACTACCATAGACACTTAAATAGCTTTACCAAATGGTTTCTCGGTTGGGT
The DNA here is from genome assembly GCA_028274465.1 of Plantago ovata. NCBI lineage: Eukaryota > Viridiplantae > Streptophyta > Magnoliopsida > Lamiales > Plantaginaceae > Plantago > Plantago ovata. The sequence continues at coordinate 100,155,540 of CM051457.1, read as the reverse complement.
ATGCCAACACTCTCCAAAGTGTCCATATGTTCATCATGAATAACCAAGTTCATTCGTAGCAGTGAGACCTACTACATCCTCGAAGGATCTAATGCAACATATGCTAGCTTCAATCGCATCATTGATATCCCGTATCTCAATGACCTTCAGCTAGTGGCTTATTTTAGGACTTAATTATTGACACACAAGCTCCCACTAACTTGGTGATTACCTTAAGTCCTTGGGAACATTTTATTGAATAATTCAAACAACCAAATAATGTAATTATAAAAATGTAATGCCAATTGTATTTAATAATGTATAAATAAATGAACATAAATAAATAACAATAACTGAATGTGATCAAGTACATATCGTCCCTATCGTAGGTTGTCTCTAGGACATATATACTTTCAGATTCTTGGGCTCCCGGAGCTGCTTTACAGGTTGTCGTGCAGAACAAGAAGAGGAAGTACTCTTCCACGTGTGCAGAATACAGCTATTCGTTCATCCCTTTTGCCTTCTCTACTTTTGGGGAGCTTGACCAGGAGGCGCTGGCTACTCTTTCGCGCCTCAAGCATCTGGCCGGTAGTCATTCCAACGATGTTAGGTGTGGTGTTTTTCTTTTTTCGAGACCTAGCTTTCGTATCCAGAAAGGGGTGGGAGCGCAGCTTCTCTCTCGAATCCCTTCCAATTTTGCGTGATTAATAAAAGTCTAGTATTATAAAAAAAATAAAAAATAAAAATAAATAAATAAATAATAATAATAATAATAATAATAATAATAATAATAATAATAATAATAATAATAATAATAATAATAATAATAATAATAATAATAATAATAATAATAATAACAAATAACACAAATCATGTGGAGCAAATGCAACAATTTATATGGAAATTTAGGGTTGGAATTATAAGTGCGGACGAGTACCACAAAATGGATGCTCATCATGTGATGTCATTCATCAAACAAAGGCCGGAGGAAATTAAGTTTTGGCTGGATTATCTTCAAAATAATCATTCGCACGTTCATCTTGGCTCAGACCCTAGTTCCTCTTTCTATTCCACGCTTTGCATTTAATTTTCAGAAGATGAGACATTTGCACTAATTTTTTATACTATCTGAGACATCAAAAAGTATTAAATTTCTAATTGGCAATGAATGTACTTTTGGATTTATGTTGTCCTTCATGCATTAAAATATCCACACTTCAGATATGAAACAACTTTGTTTTTCATTCTTTTTTTAATTTTTTAATTTTTTATTTTTTCGCCCCTATATCATAGTGTTAGTGAGTGCACCTTCCTACAACAACTTGTTTATATATACTAGAGTATGTACAGGCCCATATCTACATAGTCCTGATATTTATCTCACGTACGAATGTAGAGAAAAAAGGTTGAAGCATAGCGGTGAAAGATGCCAAGAAAAAAAAGAATCTCTTCAATACATTGCCAATCCACAAGAAATAAAATCCTCATTCAAAAGCGGAAGAGAGGGCTCATAAAAAAGGTTAGTGAGTTAAGTACCCTGGGTTTAGATGCTTGCATAATGATTCACAACGACTATGAACCTCCCCTGAAGTCTGGCCATCATTAGAACGTGTTGTATAAGTTTTTTGCGATTCAACATGCTATCCGAGATAGAAAAAAATCGCAAGAATGCTGACCCAATCAGCTTTACAAGTGATCGCTTAAAGAAGATAAAGCAGCAGATCGCTCGTTTTCGAAATGCAAGCCAACGTGAACAAATGGAGCAATTTATATGGATATTTAGGGCTGGAATTATAAGTGTTGACGAGCGCCATAAAATGGATACTCATCATGTGATTTCCTTCATCAAACAAAAGTTGGAGGAATTTAAGTTTAGGCTGGGTGACTTCAAATAATCAATCGCATGTTAATCTTGGCCCGTTCCTTAGTTCCTCTTTCTATTCCGCGCTTCGCATTTAATTTGCAGAAGACGACACATTTGCACTAATTTACGATACGGTCTGAGCAATCTGCACAGCATTAAGTTTCAAATTGACAATGAATGTACTTTTGGATTTATGTTGTCGTTCATGCATTTAAATATCCACACTTCGTATAAGAAACAACTTTGTTCTTGTTCCTTTTCTTTTTTTTTTTTTTTTTTTTTTTTTTTTTGTGAACTTTTCGCCCTTATATAATAGCGTTAGTTAGTGCACCTTCCTCCTCCCCACTCCCCAAAACTATATTCAACATTATACTCTCATAATAATATCTCTATGCTTACATGTATACTAATATAGTCATTGATTCTATTACCTATGAAAACATGTATTGAACTAATCATTGAAACATTAAACTCGAAGTATTTATATTGGGTTGTTATACAATTAGTGAATAAAATATTGACATAACTAATAATTACTTAAGGTTTTGTCCATCACAAAAGAGAGTAAAGAGATATTTGTCTATATGTTGTTTTAAATGTCCTCTATTAATTCATGTTTATTTATAATTTGCAGCTCGATTTATAGTAAATTGTTTTATTTCTTTATGATATGTATGATGGTTGGAGCTGATGATAGATTTTGATATAAGGGGAATGCCGACGTGGAATTTCATTGTGGTATGATAGAGTATGATGATAAGGTTACCAACCCTCAGTAAGTAAAACTAATAAATATGCAATTAGATAATGGAATAAGTGAATTAATTATATTTGCAGCTCATCACTTATGAAATGGTTTTACCTACCATTAATTAATTTGATGCAACCAACCAATCTACCAAATATCATAATTGTTAAAGCTAAGAATATATTCATAGTGCAATCCGAATTCATAGAATTTAATTAGGTTTGCACTACAAAAACTTGTGTATATATACTAGACTATGTACATGCCCATATCTACATAATCCTGATATTTACCTCACGTACGAAAGTAGAGAAAAAAGGTTGAAACATAGTGGTGAAGGATGCCAAGAAAAAAAGTATCTCTTGAATACATTGCCAATCCTCAAGAGACAAAAGCCTCGTTCAAAAAGCGGAAAAGAGGGCTCATAAAAATGGTTAGTGAGTTAAGTACTTTGGGTGGAGTTGATGCTTGCATAGTGATTCACAGCGAGTATGAAACTCTCCCTGAAGTCTGGCCATCATTAGAACGTGTGGTAGAAGTGTTTTCGCGATTCAACATGCTATCCGAGATAGAAAAGAATCGCAAGAATGCTGACCCAATCAGCTTTACAGGTGATCGCTTCAAAAAGATAAAGCAGCAGATCGCTCGTTTGCAAAATGCAAACAGACGTGAACAAATGGAGCAATTTATATGGAAATTTAGGGCTGGAATTATAAGTACTGACGAGTGGCACAAGATGGATGCTCATCACGTGATGGCCTTCATCAAACAAAAGTTGAAGGAGTTTAAGTTTAGGCTGGATGATCTTCAAAATAATCAATTGCATGTTCATCTTGGTCCGGGCCCTTGTTCCTCTTTCTATTCCGCGCTTCTCATTTAATTTGCAGAAGACGACACATTAAGTTACGATACGATCTGAGCAATCCTCAAAGCATTATGTTTCAAATTGGCAATGAATGTACTTTTGAATTTATATATGTTGTCTATCATCCATTTAAATATCCACACTTCATATGTGAAACAACGTTATTCTTGTTCACTTTTTTATTATCTTTTTTTTTTTTTTTTTTTGAACTTTTCGCCCTTATATCATAGCGTTAGTTAGTGCACCTTCCTCCACCCCACTCCCCAAAACTATATTCAACATTATACTCTAATAATAATATCTTAACTTACAAATACACTAATATAGTCATCGATTCTATTGCTTATGAAAACATGTAACAAACTAATATTGAAACATTAATCTCAAAGTATTTATATTTGGTTCTTATACAATTGATGAATAAAATATTGACATAAATTAATAATTACTTAAGGTTTTGTCAATCACAAAAGAGAGTAAAGAGATATTTGTCTATATGTTGTTTTAAATGTCCTCTATTAATTCATTTTTATTTACTTAATTTACAGCTCCACTTAGAGTAAATTGTTTTATTTTTTTATGATATGTATGATGGTTGGAGATCATGATAGATTTTGATATGAGGGGAATGCCGACGTGGAATTTCATTGTGGCATGATAGAGTATGATGGTAGATGTTCTAAGTTTACCAACCCTCAGTAAGTAAAACTAAGAAATATGCAATTAGATAAGGGAATAAGTGTATTAATTATATTTGTAGCTCATCACTTATGAAATGGTTTTACGTACCATAAATTAATTCGATGCAACCAACCAATCTACCAAATATCATAATGTTACATGTAAGAATATATTCATAGTGCAATCCAAATTCATACAATTTAATTAGGTTTGCATGTATATACTAGAGTATGTACAAGACCATATCTACATAGTCCTGATATTTACCTCCCGTACGAATGTAGAAAAAAAAGGTTGAAGCATAGTGGTGAAAGATGCCAAGAAAAAACGTATCTCTTGAATACATTGCCAATCCTCAAGACAGAAACGCCTCGTACAAAAAGCGGAAGAGAGGGATCATAAAAAAGTTTAGTGAGTTAAGTACTTTTGGTGGAGTTGATGCTTGCATAGTGATTCACAGCGAGTATGAACCTCTCCCTAAAGTCTGGCAATCATTTAGAACGTGTTGTAGAAGTGTTTTCGCGATCCAAATTGCTATCCGAGATAGAGAAGAATCGCAACAATGCTGACCTAATCAGCTTTACAAGTGATCGCTTAAAAAGATAAAGCAGCGATCACTCGTTTATGAAATGCAAACAAACGTGAACAAATGGAGCAATTTATATGGAAATTTAGGGCTGGAATTAAAAGTGCTGACGAGTGCCACAAAATGGATGCTCATCATGTGATGTCCTTCATCAAACAAAAGTTGGAGGAATTCAAGTTTAGGGCTCAATGATTTTCAGAATAATCAATCACATGTTCATCTTGGTCCGGGCCCCAGTAACTATTTCTATTCCGCGCTTCGCATTTAATTTGCAGAAGACGACACATTTGCACTAATTTACGATACGATCTGAGCAATGCACAAAGTATTTAGTTTCAAATTGACAATGAATGTACTTTTGGATTAATGGTTCCGTTCATGCATTTAAATATCCACACTTCGGATATGAAACAACTTTGTTCGTGTTCCCTTTTTTAAGTTTAATATTTTGAACTTTTCGTCCTTATTTCATAGCGTTAGTTAGGGCACCTTCCTCCACCCCACTCCCCAAAACTATATTCAACATTATACTCTAATAATAATATCTTATCTTACATATACAATAATATAGTCATCAATTCTATTGCTTATGAAAACATGTAATAAACTAATCATTGAAACATTAAACTCAATGTATTTATATTTGGTTGTTATAAAATTGATGAATAAAATATTGATTTAGTTAATAATTACTTAAGGTTTTGTCGACCACAAAGAGAGTATGAGATATTTTCATGTCTATATGTTGTTTTTTTTTGGAACGTATAGCACTTTATAAATCCAAAAAACAAGTCAAGTACAAGAAAAACGCCGATCCCATGATCCAGGCGTGACCAAAACCTCCGATCTCTCTACTATGTTACAATCCACCCACATGAACAAATAAACGGGAAAAAATAACAAAACACAAATAACCAGACTACAGCATTTAGCTAATAAGCGAGGCGCACAGAAACAGTCCAGAGCAGCAGCCGGCCGTGCGGCCTGCCTGTCAATCCCCGCCTCCCCTCAAGGTCGCAGCATTAGATTGCGGGCAACATCTCGCAATTGTTTACACAAATCAAACCTCACTGTGATCGCTTCTTTCAGCCGGGTGAGGAGGCTTGCGGCCAGTACCCCATTGTTGCTAAAAATCATTTGGTTCCTTTGTAACCAAATCGCATATACGGTCTCAGCCGCTGCGATCTTGATAGTTCGCGCCTTCTTTGTTTCTCCCCTTGTATTGGCAACGATCCATCGCATCACATTCCCAGACGGGCATGGAATGCGCAACCATTGCATGATATCCCTCCACAAACGGCCAGAGAAATCACATTCAAAGAAGAGATGTGGTGCCATCTCATCATGCTGACAAAACATACAGCGGGCATCATTCGGAATTCCAAAACGAGCAAGCCTGTCTTTGGTGAAAAGCCGATCATGTAAGCAAAGCCAGAGTATAAACTTGGCTCTCGGCCTTGCCCAGTTCGAATAAAAAATCTTGCGCCACTCTACCGATTGTTTATTCCCACGCAATTCGTAATAAATATCACGAGTGTGGAACTTTGGTTGATTGCGACCTCCATCCCAGATTTGGCTAGTATCCAGATGGCCTTGCAATTTCAGCATGCTGCGAAGAAACCACGAGCATGTTGTTGGTGGCACATAGGTCATTACCTCTTCTCCTTTTATATAATACGCGTGGATCCATCTTACCCAGAGCTTGTCCGCCTTTTTAGTAAGATTCCACAAAAGCTTTAGCAAGTTTGCTTTATTCCAGACAGTAAGGTCAGTGATATCTAATCCCCCAGCCTTTTTGGGGTCACAAAGTCTATCCCAAGCTATCGGGGCCTTCTTTGTGATTTCTTCCTTTCCACTCCAAAGATAGCTGCGGCATATACTTTCAATATGTTGGAGGACTTTCTTCGGCATGGGAAAAAATTGGAGCCAGTAATTTGTGATAGCAAAGAGCACACTTTTTATTAATTGCAATCTGCCCGCATAACTAAGCATTCTGGAAGCCCAATGCTTGATGCGCACTATGATTTTCTCCACTAACGGCTGGCACATATTTATGGTGAGCTTCCTAGCGACCAATGGTACCCCAAGGTACTTAAACGGCAGCTGGCCAATATCAAAACCTGTCCGTTCCACAATGGCTGCCCGTTCCTGAGCCCCTACACCCCCAAAGTAAAGCTTACACTTTGCAATATTTGCCTTCAGGCTGGTGGATTGAGAGAATTCTTCAAATTCTCGCACCAATAGTTGCACGGATCCTTCATCGCCTCTACAGAATAGCAAGAGATCATCCGCAAAGCATAAGTTTATCAAATCAATTCTTTCACATTTGGGATGGAAATTAAAATTGGGTTCCAGCTTTAATTTCTGTAATTTCCGATGGGGATACTCCATGATGAGAACAAAGAGAAGAGGCGATATGGGGTCACCTTGTCGGAGGCCGCGTCTTGCCTCTAGTATCCTGCTAGGCGTGCCGTTTATAGAGTACCGGTATGAGACGGTTCGCACACAAATCATCACCCAACGAACAAATTGCGCTGGAACGTTTAGCTCAATTAATATTTCCTCCAGCGCCCCCCATTCCACGGTATCATAAGCCTTCTGCAAATCCATTTGTAACATGCAACGGGGTGATACTCCCTTCCTTGTATACCCACGGACAAAGTTCTTTTGCCATGAGGATATTATCTTGTATAACTCTGCCCGGTAAGAATGCCGATTGGCTCCCATCCACCACTGAATTTATCACAAGGCTCAAACGTTTAGTGAGTATCTTCGAGATGATTTTATAGATCGTAGTACAGCAGGATATAGGCCGCATGGCTTTCATAGAGGTTGCATTCTGAGTCTTTGGTATCAATGTGACCAAAGTACAGTTGATCGCCTTATACATTCTCTCTTTGACGAAAAAATCCTTCACTGCCTCAACCACGTCTGATTTTATAATAGGCCAACTGGTCTTGAAGAATTTGGCGTTGTAGCCATTCGATGCCGGGTGCTTTTGTATCATCGATATCAGCAAGAGCTCGCCATATCTCATCGTCTGTCACCGGAGCAGTAAGTAGCCTTCCCTGCGGTGGGGATAAGTGTTTTCCCCTGCGCATAGCGCACACATCCACACTGAGGCGGTGCCTACTAGTTGCGTGTAGAACCGCAAAACTTCATTTTCAATCGCATCATCAGTGGTGAGTTGGTGCCCCAACTCATTCTCCAATTTATAAATCCCTTTCTGTGCTTGTCGGTCCTTAACAATAGCGTGGAAATACGCATTGTTGCCATCACCGAGTCTTAGCCATGTAGATTTGGCTCGTTGTTGGAGTATCTTTTCCTCCGTTGTGCGCAACAGAAGTAGGCGTGCAGCCTGGACCTTTTCCTGAAGTATTAAGGTAGTGTCACCTCCCGCCGAGACTAGAGCACACTGTGTGTCATGCAGTTCTTGCCGGGCAGCATCAATCTGCTGCTCCAACGCAGTAAGCTCTCTTCCAAGTTGTCGCAAGCTAGGCCGTAGAATCTGTAGCTTGGACCAAAGCCGTAACATAGGTCGGCCAGTGACCTGCGATGACCAGTGGCTGCGAACAAGGGGAAGATATTCAGCCTTCTCTGTTAGACAGTTCATAAACCGAAACCGCATAGCAGGGCCTTTAATGCGGTGCCGCGTCAGTTGTAACCTCAGAGGAGAATGGTCAGAGACGCCCGGCTCTCCGACCTCTATTTTCACCCAAGGAAACTGGAGGAACCACGCCGTATTCCCAAGTCCCCTATCAATCTTGGAACGAACGTTGCCATGCGTGTGTTTATTAGACCAGGTGTATTCATTTCCAAACATGGGAAGTTCATTCAAACTCGCATTATCCATCATGACTTGCATATCAATAAATTCATGTTGATGTACCGGTTGCCCACCAATGCGATCATGGGAGCTGAGAACATTATTATAGTCCCCGAGCAGTAGCCAAGGTCCCTGGACAGTAGCCGCTAGGCGCTCTATGTCTTGCCACAACGGTCTGCGCTTAAGGATTTGGTTATGTGCATATATAGCAGTAAGAACAAAACAAAAATCACCATTCAAACTTTCAACCTTACAGTGAATAAATTGATCGGAGGACTCCAGAAATTGAATGTGAACACGATTCACATCCCATAAGAGCCAGATCCTACCATTGCGATGTTTATCGTAGTTATCAAGGAATTGCCAATGCCGGCCAAACCGCTTACGCACTCGCAAGGCATTGCATTTTTTAACACGTGTCTCAACCAACGCAGCTATGCTAATATGATGTTTCTTGAGGTAGGAGCCAACCTCCAAATGTTTAGCTGCAGCAGTAATGCCCCTAACATTCCATGATATCATCATGATCGGGGTTTTTTCGCCCCTACTTTAAGGGCTCCCCTCGTATGTGCTTTCCCCATACACCCAAACATAATAGGTGACACACTCCTCTCCCCATCAGGTGGATCTTGCAATGATTTTTTGGATTTGGAGCGGACAGTTTGCCACGTCATCCCCATATCAATTTCACCCTCAATCTGTGTCTCATGGTCTGATTCTATATTCTCAAATATTCCCCCCGCATCCCCCTGTAGTTCTTTATTCGCGGGAGGATCCAGCGTGTTAATCTCCGGATTAGTGTGCATAGCATCCGGGACCGTGTCCCCGGCAGGAGGCACAGAGTTCACTCCGTGCAAAGTTTCCGGCTCCTGATTTTTCCCCCTAGGAGCTTGTGTCTTGGCAGGTTGTTTCGGCCTCCATTGGGGCGCATTCTGCGGAGTTTTTGGTCTGGGTTTAGTTGTTTTCCCAGGGATCCATTCATAATACACAGGTTGTTCATAAACCTTATTTGTTGTGTTAAGGACGCGTGTGGTTTTCGGTAACTCCTGTGAAATATCAACTTCAATCAGTACCCGAGCATAAGAGGTTCTGAGCTTCTCCTTTGTACATGTATCCACCATCATTGGCTTACCCAAGGTGCTCGCAATCCGCCCGAGGCTGTTTATACCCCAGAGTCCAAGAGGAAGCTGCGGGAACCGAACCCAGACGGAAACAAACTTCACACTGCCCTTATCAAATCTGTAATCCACACTCCACTTATGCAATATCATTGGCATACTGTAGATGGTGTAAGGTCCATTCAACATCACGTCATCCCGTTCTTTAGGTGTTGCAAAGCGAAGGATAAAAAACCCATCATCATTATAGTATATCCCAGGCATAGTCACAAAATTCCATACTCGTTCTATATGTTGTTTAAAATGTCCTCTGTTAATTCATTTTTATTTACTTAATTTGCAGCACTATTTATAGTAAATTGTTTTATTTCTTTATGATATGTATGATGGTTGGAGCTCATGATAGATTTTGATATGAGGGGAATGTCGACGTGGAATTTCATTGTGGTATGATAGAGTATGATGGTAGATGTTCTAAGGATACCAACCATCAGTAAGTAAAACTAATAAATATGCAATTAGATAAGGGAATAAGTGTATTAATTATATTTGCAGCTCATCACTTATTAAATGGTTTTACCTACCATAAATTAATTTGATGCAACCAACCAATCTACCAAATATCATAATTGTTAGAGCTAAGAATATATTCATAGTGCAATCCAAATTCATAGAATTCAATTACGTTTGCACGTATATACTAGAGTATGTACAGGCCCATATCTACATAGTCCTGATATTTACCTCCCGTACGAATGTAGAGAAAAAGGTTGAAGCATAATCGTGAAAGATGCCAAAAAAAAAAAAAGTATCTCCTGAATACATTGCCAATCCTCAAGACAGAAACGCCTCGTTCAAAAAGCGGAAGAGAGGGATCATAAAAAAGGTTACTGAGTTAAGTACTTTGGGTGGAGTTGATGCTTGCATAATAATTAACAGCGAGTATGAACCTCTCCCTGAAGTCTGGCAATCATTAGAACGTGTTGTAGAAGTGTTTTCGCAATTCAACGTGCTATCCAAGATAGAAAAGAATCACAAGAATGCTGGCCCAATCAACTTTACAAGTGATCGCTTAAAAACGATAAAGCAGTAGATCGCTCGTTTGCGAAATGCAAACAAACGTGAACAAATGGAGCAATTTATATGGAAATTTAGGGCTGGAATTATAAGTGCTGGCGAGTGCCACAAAATGGATGGTCATCATGTGATGTCCTTCATCAAACAAAAGTTGGAGGATTCAAGTTTAGGCTGGATGATCTTCAAAATAATCAATCGCATGTTCATCTTGGCCCGAGCCCTAACTCTTCTTTCTATTCCGAGCTTCACATTTAATTTGCAGAAGATGACACATTTGCACTAATTTACGATACGATCTGAGCAATCCACAAAGCACTAAGTTTCAAATTGACAATGAATGTATTTTTGAATTTATTTTGTCGTTCATGCATTTAAATATCCACACTTCGTATATGAAACAACTTTGTTCTTGTTCCCTTTTTTAATTTTATTTTTATTTTATTTTATTTTTTTGAACTTTATATCTTAGCGTTAGTTAGTGCACCTTCCTCCAACCCACTCCCCAAAACTATATTCAACATTATACTCTCATAATAATATCTTAGCTTACATATATACTAATATAGTCATCGATTCTATTGCTTATGAAAACATGTAATAAACTAATCATTGAAACATTAAACTCAATGTATTTATATTTGGTTGTTATACATTTGGTGAATAAAATATTGACATAGATAATAATTTCTTAATGTTTTGTCTATCAAAAAAGAGAGTAAAGCGATATTTGTCTATATGTTGTTTAAAATGTCCTCTTATTTATTCATTTTTATTTACTTAATTTGCAGATCTATTTATAGTAAATTGTTTTATTTATTTATGATAAGTATGAGGGTTGGAGACGGAGCTCATGATAGATTTTGATATGATGGAGATGCCGATATGGAATTTCATTGTGGTATGATAGAGTATGATGGTAGATGCTCTAAGGTTACCAACCCTCAGTAAGTAAAACTAAGAAATATGCAATTACATATGAGAATAAGTGTATTAATTATATTTGCTGCTCATCACTTATGAAATGGTTTTACCTACCATAAATTAATTCGATGCAACCAACCAATCTACCAAATATTATAATTGTTACAGCTAAGAATATACTCATAGTGCAATCCAAATTCATAGAATTTAATTAGGTTTGCACTACAACAACTTGTGTATATATACTAGAGTATGTACATGCCCATATCTACATACTCCTGATATTTACCTCACGTACGAAATTAGAGAAAAAAGGTTGAATCATAGTGCTGAAAGATGCCAAGAAAAAAAGTATCTCTTGAATACATTGCCAATCCTCAAGAGAGAAAAGCCTCGTTCAAAAAGAGGAAGAGAGGGCTCATAAAAAAGGTTAGTGAGTTAAGTACTCTGGGTGGAGTTGATGCTTGCATAGTGATTCACAGCGAGTATGAACCTCTCCCAGAAGTCTGGCCATCATTAGAACGTGTTGTAGAAGTGTTTTCGCGGTTCAACATGCTATCCGAGATAGAAAAGAATCGCAAGAATGCTGACCCAATCAGCTTTACAAGTGATCGCTTAAAGAAGATAAAGCAGCAGATCGCTCGTTTGCAAAATGCAAACAAACGTGAACAAATCGAGCAATTTATATGGAAATTTAGGGCTGGAATTATAAGTGCTGACGAGTGCCACAAAATGGATGCTCATCATGTGATGTCCTTCATCAAACAAAAGTTGGAGGAATTCAAATTTAGGATGGATGATCTTCAGAATAATCAATCACATGTTCCTCTTGTCTCAGGCCCCAGTTCATCTTTCTATTCCACGCTTCGCATTTAATTTGCAGAAGACGACACATTTGCACTAATTTATGATACGATCTGAGCAATCCGCAAAGTATTTAGTTTCAAATTGACAATGAATGTACTTTTGGATTTATGTTGTTGTTCATGCATTTAAATATCCACACTTCGAATATGAAACAACTTTGTTCGCGTTCCCTTTTTTTATTTTATTTTTTTGAACTTTTCGCCCTTATTTCATAGGGTTAGTTAGTGCACCTCCCACCATCCCACTCCCCAAAACTATATTCAACATTATACTCTCGTACTAATATCGTGCTTACGTATATAATAATATAGTCATCGATTTTATTGCTTATGAAAACATGTAATAAAACTAACCATTGAAACATTAAACTCAAAGTATTTATATTTGTTATACAATTGGTGAATAAAATATTGACATAACTAATAATTACTTAAGGTTTTGTCCATCACAAAAGAGAGTAAAGAGATATTTGTCTACATGTTGTTTAAAATGTTCTCTATTAATTCATTTTTATTTACTTAATTTGTAGCTCTATTTATAGTAAATTGTTTTATTACTTTATGATAAGTATGATGGTTGGAGATGGAGCTTATATTAGATTTTGATATGTGGGAAATGCCGACGTGGAATTTCATTGTGGTATGATAGAGTATGATGGTAGATGTTCTAAGGATACCAACCATCAGTAAGTAAAACTAATAAATATGCAATTAGATAAAGGAATAAGTGTATTACTTATATTTGCAGCTCATCACTTATTAAATGGTTTTACCTACTATAAATTAATTTGATGCAACCAACCAATCTACCAAATATCATAATTGTTAGAGCTAAGAATATATTCATAGTGCAATCCAAATTCATAGAATTTAATTAGGTTTGCACGTATATACTAGAGTATGTACAGGCCCATATCTACATAGTCCTGATATTTACCTCCCGTACGAATGTAGAGAAAAAGGTTGAAGCGTAGTCGTGAAAGATGCCAAAAAAAAAGTATCTGCCGAATACATTGCCAATCGTCAAGACAGAAACGCCTCGTTCAAACAGCGGAAGAGAGGGATCATAAATAAGGTTAGTGAGTTAAGTACTTTGGGTGGAGTTGATGCTTGCATAATAATTAACAGCGAGTATGAACCTCTCCCTGAAGTCTGGCAATCATTAGAACGTGTTGTAGAAGTGTTTTCGCAATTCAACGTGCTATCCAAGATAGAAAAGAATCGCAAGAATGCTGACCAAATCAACTTTACAAGTGATCGCTTAAAAACGATAAAACAGCAGATCGCTCGTTTGCGAAATGCAAACAAACGTGAAGAACTGGAGCAATTTATTTGGAAATTTAGGGCTGGAGTTATAAGTGCTGGCGAGTGCCACAAAATGGATGGTCATCATTCATCAAACAAAAGTTGGAGGATTCAAGTTTAGGCTGGATGATCTTCAAAATAATCAATCGCATGTTCATCTTGGCCCGAGCCCTAATTCTTCTTTTTATTCCGAGCTTCACATTTAATTTGCAGAAGATGACACATTTGCACTAATTTACGATACGATCTGAGCAATCCACAAAGCACTAAGTTTCAAATTGACAATGAATGTATTTTTGAATTTATTTTGTCGTTCATGCATTTAAATATCCACACTTCGTATATGAAACAACTTTGTTCTTGTTCCCTTTTTTAATTTTATTTTTATTTTATTTTATTTTTTTGAACTTTATATCTTAGCGTTAGTTAGTGCACCTTCCTCCAACCCACTCCCCAAAACTATATTCAACATTATACTCTCATAATAATATCTTAGCTTACATATATACTAATATAGTCATCGATTCTATTGCTTATGAAAACATGTAATAAACTAATCATTGAAACATTAATCTCAATGTATTTATATTTGGTTGTTATACATTTGGTGAATAAATATTGAAATAGCTAATAATTTCTTAAGGTTTTGTCCATCAAAAAAGAGAGTAAAGAGATATTTGTCTATATGTTGTTTAAAATGTCCTCTTATTTATTCATTTTTATTTACTTAATTTGCAGATCTATTTATAGTAAATTGTTTTATTTATTTATGATAAGTATGAGGGTTGGAGACGGAGCTCATGATAGATTTTGATATGATGGTGATGCCGATATGGAATTTCATTGTGGTATGATAGAGTATGATGGTAGATGCTCTAAGGTTACCAACCCTCAGTAAGTAAAACTAAGAAATATGCAATTACATATGAGAATAAGTGTATTAATTATATTTGCTGCTCATCACTTATGAAATGGTTTTACCTACCATAAATTAATTCGATGCAACCAACCAATCTACCAAATATTATAATTGTTACAGCTAAGAATATACTCATAGTGCAATCCAAATTCATAGAATTTAATTAGGTTTGCACTACAACAACTTGTGTATATATACTAGAGTATGTACATGCCCATATCTACATACTCCTGATATTTACCTCACGTACGAAATTAGAGAAAAAAGATTGAATCATAGTGCTGAAAGATGCCAAGAAAAAAAGTATCTCTTGAATACATTGCCAATCCTCAAGAGAGAAAAGCCTCGTTCAAAAAGAGGAAGAGAGGGCTCATAAAAAAGGTTAGTGAGTTAAGTACTCTGGGTGGAGTTGATGCTTGCATAGTGATTCACAGCGAGTATGAACCTCTCCCAGAAGTCTGGCCATCATTAGAACGTGTTGTAGAAGTGCTTTCGCGATTCAACATGCTATCCGAGATAGAAAAGAATCGCAAGAATGCTGACCCAATCAGCTTTACAAGTGATCGCTTAAAGAAGATAAAGCAGCAGATCGCTAGTTTGCAAAATGCAAACAAACGTGAACAAATCGAGCAATTTATATGGAAATTTAGGGCTGGAATTATAAGTGCTGACGAGTGCCACAAAATGGATGCTCATCATGTGATGTCCTTCATCAAACAAAAGTTGGAGGAATTCAACTTTAGGATGGATGATCTTCATAATAATCAATCACATGTTCCTCTTGTCTCGGGCCCCAGTTCATCTTTCTATTCCACGCTTCGCATTTAATTTGCAGAAGACGACACATTTGCACTAATTTATGATACGATCTGAGCAATCCGCAAAGTATTTAGTTTCAAATTGACCATGAATGTACTTTTCGATTTATGTTGTTGTTCATGCATTTAAATATCCACACTTCGAATATGAAACAACTTTGTTCGCGTTCCCTTTTTTTATTTTATTTTTTTGAACTTTTCGCGCTTATTTCATAGCGTTAGTTAGTGCACCTCCCACCATCCCACTCCCCAAAACTATATTCAACATTATACTCTCGTACTAATATCTTGCTTACGTATATAATAATATAGTCATCGATTTTATTGCTTATGAAAACATGTAATAAACTAATCATTGAAACATTAAACTCAAAGTATTTATATTTGTTATACAATTGGTGAATAAAATATTGACATAACTAATAATTACTTAAGGTTTTGTCCATCACAAAAGAGAGTAAAGAGATATTTGTCTACATGTTGTTTAAAATGTTCTCTATTAATTGATTTTTATTTACTTAATTTGTAGCTCTATTTATAGTAAATTGTTTTATTACTTTATGATAAGTATGATGGTTGGAGATGGAGCTTATATTAGATTTTGATATGAGGGGAATGCCGACGTGGAATTTCATTGTGGTATGATAGAGTATGATGGTAGATGTTCTAAGGATACCAACCATCAGTAAGTAAAACTAATAAATATGCAATTAGATAAAGGAATAAGTGTATTACTTATATTTGCAGCTCATCACTTATTAAATGAATTTACCTACCGTAAATTAATTTGATGCAACCAACCAATCTACCAAATATCATAATTGTTAGAGCTAAGAATATATTCATAGTGCAATCCAAATTCATAGAATTTAATTAGGTTTGCACGTATATACTAGAGTATGTACAGGCCCATATCTACATAGTCCTGATATTTACCTCCCGTACGAATGTAGAGAAAAAAGGTTGAAGCGTAGTCGTGAAAGATGCCAAAAAAAAAAGTATCTCCTGAATACATTGACAATCATCAAGACAGAAACGCCTCGTTCAAACAGCGGAAGAGAGGGATCATAAATAAGGTTAGTGAGTTAAGTACTTTGGGTGGAGTTGATGCTTGCATAATAATTAACAGCGAGTATGAACCTCTCCCTGAAGTCTGGCAATCATTAGAACGTGTTGTAGAAGTGTTTTCGCAATTCAACGTGCTATCCAAGATAGAAAAGAATCGCAAGAATGCTGACCAAATCAACTTTACAAGTGATCGCTTAAAAACGATAAAACAGCAGATCGCTCGTTTGCGAAATGCAAACAAACGTGAACAACTGGAGCAATTTATATGGAAATTTAGGGCTGGAGTTATAAGTGCTGGCGAGTGCCACAAAATGGATGGTCATCATGTGATGTCCTTCATCAAACAAA
This sequence comes from Plantago ovata, assembly GCA_028274465.1. NCBI lineage: Eukaryota > Viridiplantae > Streptophyta > Magnoliopsida > Lamiales > Plantaginaceae > Plantago > Plantago ovata. The sequence continues at coordinate 100,138,551 of CM051457.1, read as the reverse complement.
AGTTGGAGGATTCAAGTTTAGGCTGGATGATCTTCAAAATAATCAATCGCATGTTCATCTTGGCCCGAGCCCTAATTCTTCTTTCTATTCCGAGCTTCACATTTAATTTGCAGAAGATGACACATTTGCACTAATTTACGATACGATCTGAGCAATCCACAAAGCACTAAGTTTCAAATTGACAATGAATGTATTTTTGAATTTATTTTGTCGTTCATGCATTTAAATATCCACACTTCGTATATGAAACAACTTTGTTCTTGTTCCCTTTTTTAATTTTATTTTTATTTTATTTTATTTTTTGAACTTTATATCTTAGCGTTAGTTAGTGCACCTTCCTCCAACCCACTCCCCAAAACTATATTCAACTTTATACTCTCATAATAATATCTTAGCTTACATATATACTAATATAGTCATCGATTCTATTGCTTATGAAAACATGTAATAAACTAATCATTGAAACATTAAACTCAATGTATTTATATTTGGTTGTTATACATTTGGTGAATAAAATATTGACATAGCTAATAATTTCTTAAGGTTTTGTCCATCAAAAAAGAGAGTAAAGAGATATTTGTCTATATGTTGTTTAAAATGTCCTCTTATTTATTCATTTTTATTTACTTAATTTGCAGATCTATTTATAGTAAATTGTTTTATTTATTTATGATAAGTATGAGGGTTGGAGACGGAGCTCATGATAGATTTTGATATGATGGAGATGCCGATATGGAATTTCATTGTGGTATGATAGAGTATGATGGTAGATGCTCTAAGGTTACCAACCCGCAGTAAGTAAAACTAAGAAATATGCAATTACATATGAGAATAAGTGTATTAATTATATTTGCTGCTCATCACTTATGAAATGGTTTTACCTACCATAAATTAATTCGATGCAACCAACCAATCTACCAAATATTATAATTGTTACAGCTAAGAATATACTCATAGTGCAATCCAAATTCATAGAATTTAATTACGTTTGCACTACAACAACTTGTGTATATATACTAGAATATGTACATGCCCATATCTACATACTCCTGATATTTACCTCACGTACGAAATTAGAGAAAAAAGGTTGAATCATAGTGCTGAAAGATGCCAAGAAAAAAAGTATCTCTTGAATACATTGCCAATCCTCAAGAGAGAAAAGCCTCGTTCAAAAAGAGGAAGAGAGGGCTCATAAAAAAGGTTAGTGAGTTAAGTACTCTGGGTGGAGTTGATGCTTGCATAGTGATTCACAGCGAGTATGAACCTCTCCCAGAAGTCTGGCCATCATTAGAACGTGTTGTAGAAGTTCTTTCGCGATTCAACATGCTATCCGAGATAGAAAAGAATCGCAAGAATGCTGACTCAATCAGCTTTACAATTGATCGCTTAAAGAAGATAAAGCAGCAGATCGCTCGTTTGCAAAATGCAAACAAACGTGAACAAATCGAGCAACTTATATGGAAATTTAGGGCTGGAATTATAAGTGCTGAGGAGTGCCACGAAATGGATGCTCATCATGTGATGTCCTTCATCAAACAAAAGTTGGAGGAATTCAAATTTAGGATGGATGATCTTCAGAATGATCAATCACCTGTTCCTCTTGTCCCGGGCCCCAGTTCATCTTTCTATTCCACGCTTCGCATTTAATTTGCACAAGACGACACATTTGCACTAATTTATGATACGATCTGAGCAATCCGCAAAGCATTTAGTTTCAAATTGACAATGAATGTACTTTTGGATTTATGTTGTTGTTCATGCATTTAAATATCCACACTTCGAATATGAAACAACTTTGTTCGCGTTCCCTTTTTTTATTTTATTTTTTTGAACTTTTCGCCCTTATTTCATAGCGTTAGTTAGTGCACCTCCCACCATCCCACTCCCCAAAACTATATTCAACATTATACTCTCGTACTAATATCTTGCTTACGTATATAATAATATAGTCATCGATTTTATTGCTTATGAAAACATGTAATAAACTAATCATTGAAACATTAAACTCAAAGTATTTATATTTGTTATACAATTGGTGAATAAAATATTGACATAACTAATAATTACTTAAGGTTTTGTCCATCACAAAAGAGATTAAAGAGATATTTGTCTACATGTTGTTTAAAATGTTCTCCATTAATTCATTTTTATTTACTTAATTTGTAGCTCTATTTATAGTAAATTGTTTTATTACTTTATGATAAGTACGATGGTTGGAGATGGAGCTTATATTAGATTTTGATATGAGGGGAATGCCGACGTGGAATTTCATTGTGGTATGATAGAGTATGATGGTAGATGTTCTAATGTTATCATCCCTAAGTAAGTAAAACTAAGAAATATGCAATTAGATAAGGGAATAAGTGTATTAATTATATTTCCAGCTCATCACTTATGAAATGGTTTTACCTACCATAAATTAATTCAATGCGGCCAACCAATCTACCAAATATCATTATTGTTACAGCTAGGAATATATTCATAGTGCAATCCAAATTCATAGAATTTAATTAGGTTTGCAGTACAACAACTTGTGTATATATACTAGAGTATGTAGAGGCTCATATCTACATAGTCCTGATATTTACCTCACGTACAAAAGTAGAGAAAAAAGGTTGAAGCATAGTGATGAAAGATGCTAAGAAAAAAAGTATCTCTTGAATACATTGCCAATCCTCAACAGAGAAAAGTGTCATTCAAAAAGCGGAAGAGAGGGCTCATAAAATAGATTAGTGAGTTATGTACTTTAGGTGAAGTTGATGCTTGCATAGTGATTCACAGCGAGTATGATCCTCTCCCTGAAGTCAGGCCATCATTAGAACGTGTTGTTGAAATGTTTTCGCGATTTAACGTGCTATCCGAGATAGAAAAGAATCACAAGAATGCTGACCCAATCAGCGTTACAAGTGATCATTTAAAAAAGATAAAGCAGCAGATCGCTCGTTTTCCAAATGCAAATAAACATGAACAAATGGAGCAATTTATATGGAATTCAGGGCTGGAATTATAAGTGCTGACGATTGCCACAAAATGGATGCTCATCATGTGATGTCCTTCATGAAACAAAAGTTGGAGGAATTTAAGTTTAGGCTGGATGATCTTCAATATAATCGATCGCACGTTCATCTTAGACCAGGCCCTAGTTCTTCTTTCTATTCCGCGCACCGCATTTAATTTGCAGAAGACGACACATTTGCACTAATTTACGATACAATCTGAGCAATCCCCAAAGCATTAAGTTTCAAATAAATAAACAATGTACTTTTGGATTTTTGTTGTCGTTCATGCATTTAAATATCCACGGTTCGGATATGAAACAACTTTGTTCTTGTTCCCTTATTTTATTTTATTTTTTTGAATTTTTCGCCATTATATCATATTGTTAGTTAGTGCACCTTCCCCCACCCCACTCCCGAAAACTATATTCAACACTATACTCTCATAATAATATCTTTGCTTACATATATACTAATATAGTCATCGATTCTATTCCTTATGAAAATATGTAATAAACTAATCATTGAAACATTAAACTCAAAGTATTTATATTGGGTTGTTACACAATTGGTGAATAAAATATTGACATAACTAATAGTTACTTAATTGTCCATAACAATAGAGAGTAAAGAGATATTTGTGTATATGTTGTTTAAAATGTCCTCTGCCGTATTAATTCATTTTTATTTATTTAATTTGCAGCTCTATTTATAGTAATTTGTTTTATTTCATTATGATAAGTATGATGGTTGGAGATGGAGCTCATGATAGATGTTGATATGAGCGGAATGCCGACGTGGAATTTCATTTTGGTATGATAGAGTATGATGGTAGATGTTCTAAGGTTACCAACCCACATTAAGTAAAACTAAGAAATATGCAATTAGATAAGGGAATAAGTGTATTAATTATATTTGCAGCTCATCACTTATGAAATGGTTTTACCTACCATAAATTAATTCGATGCAACCAACCAATCTAACAAATATGATAATTGTTACAACTAAGAATATATTCATAGTGAAATTCAAATTCATAAAATTTAATTAGGTTTGCACTACAACAACTTGTGTATATATACTAGAGTATGTACATGTCCATATCTACATAGTCCTGATATTTACCTCACGTACGAAAGTAGAGAAAAAAGGCTGAAGCATAGTGGTGAAAGATGTTAAGAAAAAAAGGATCTTCTCTATACATTGCCAATCCTCAAGAGAGAAAAGCCTCATTCAAAAGCGGAAGACAGAGCTCATATAAAAGGTTAGTGAGTTAAGTACTTTGGGTAGAGTTGATGCTTGCATAGCCCATCATTAGAGCGTGTTGTAAAAGTGTTTTTGCGATTCAACAAGCTATCCGAGACATAAAAGAATCGCGAGAATGCTGACCCAATCAGCTTTACAAGTGATCGCTTAAAATAGATAAAGCGGCAGATCGCTCGATTGCGAAATGCAAAAAAGCGTGAACAAATTGAGCAATTTAACCATTAGGCCCTTGCGTGTTGACCACTAATCAAATTACGGTTCGGATAAAAGTCCTAGGCTGCTTAATCCAAACAATGTCAACACCAAGGTACATTTGCGAGGATGCAAATTTTAATCTAAATGTAGAGTTCATGATGATACGATCCTTTCATTCACAAATACTCGATTAAGTCTAGAACTCGATTTCATGTCTGTTCTAATAACTTCATCACTATCTCTCAATTAGTTGATCCTTGATGATCATATTCGAACACCATTTCGAATATATCACTTGCATTGGCCAATGATTAACGATCCAACTAAATATGAGAAGTAGAGTATTCTCTCTAAATCTATTTAAGGAATGCATCCTATCTTGGCTCAACTACAATCTCCATGCCTTAATTCGTGATGTTCCCAACAATTTCCGTATCTACCCCATATATGGAGTGCAAGCGTTGTTCATGGTCAAAACCCATCACTACACACATGAGATGTGTATTAACCTCAAGTCGAAGGACTACTTCATCACCCTACAAAACGATACTCCCATAGACACATAAATAGAATCTATCAAACGGTTTCTCGGTCAGTACTTCTCCAATAGTACCTATGTGTCCATGACAAGTCCAGTACTTTATAGCCGCGAGAACGACTATATCCTCTAAGGAAGTGATGCAAACCGCATACTAATTTATCGTATATTATCAATATCCGTTTCTCCATAATTATTAATTAGTCAAGGCCAGTTTATGAGTGAATTTCTAGTGTACTATAGGTGGATGGCAGGACAAAAAAAATGGCAGAAAAGAGTTTTACCTCAAAGGGTCATTGGTCGTATATATTCTGCATAACCCAATGGAGAAAGATTCTTCTTGCGTCTTCTTTTGAATCATGTTAGAGGACCGAAATCGTATGCTGATCGGAGGACAGTAGATGGAGTTTTTTATCAAACATTTAAGGAAGCAGCTGAAAATTGAGGTTACTTCACGAAGATGATAGCATCCGACATTGTTTGGTTGAAGCGCAATCTGTTAGAATGCCCCTTTCTCTTAGAAGGCTATTTGCAACAATATTGATTTATTGCCAACCAACCGGAGTACGAAGATTATGGGATGAGAATTGAAAGAATGTAGGATCGGTATAACTTGCTTTAGATACAAATTACCTCAGCCAATAACGTGGATTGACTACGGGGTTCAGTGATCACCTATGTCAACCTAAAGATTAACAAACACAGATAGTATATATAAAATAAAGCACAGCGGAATATAAAGAAGAACCTGTGTTTGAAACTTTTCAAGCAGCTTTTGTAAGCTTGCTTGATGCCCAGTCAAGGCAGAAAATCAACTAGAAAAGATCTTGTTCGTACAACGCTGTATACTCTCAATATCTATCCTAGTAAAACAACACTAGTCACCTATAAAGATGATATAGAATACCCTTCTATCTATTCTACCTTCAATACGCTGTTAGAGAAGTCTAGAATATAAACTAGTGTAAAAGACACAATTACTAAAACAATAAAACCTAAAACTCAATAACTCGAATGCTCTCTTATTGTGTCGTTATGTGTAGTTTTTGGCTTGTCGACCCTCTGGTATATATAGTAGTGAAAAACCAGAGCAATGATCAGGAAACACGTCTTGATGAATCTGGACAGGATCTGGAATTAGTCTTCTATTAGGAATAAACTTCTTCTTGAAGAACTCCTTTTCCTACTATTAAGACTTGATTTCCTTTTTGAGTTCTTCTTTGAATAAATGAATAAGTCTCTTCCTTCTTGTAATATGACAATTCACACGTTATAATAAACTTCCTGCACAAGTAAAATAACTACAGTTGTGGAACAATTAGTGTTAGAATAGGTAAAACTAAAATAGTCAATAAAATGCTCTGTTTCCCGAATCTAGGGGTTGAGTGAACCTATATGTGAATCCTATGTCAACACCCTTGCAAGAATGATGAGTATATGATAGAAGATTATCTTTCTCTAGGTGTTGCAAACAATTTCTATGCTATTAAAAGGGTACTCCATGAATTATATCGACTCCTTCTACAACATGGAAAATCTCTCAAGGACTTCGACTTGCGTCATGTTGCGGAAACATTTCCCGACTCTGAAAACACATCCACTTTAATAGAAGAAGAGCTTGGAATTTCAATTTCAGATGATGATGTGAGTGCTGAAAGTAAATTGAACTCTAGACAAGCCATAGCATTTAATATTATCAAACAGGCCATACTTGCAACTTATGGAACAAAGCTTATTTGTCATGGATTTGGTAGAAACTTTATAGATGCAAAGATTCTTACAGGTGAATCGGAGGGAATGAGAGTTTTTCTTCCACGTATGCCTCTACATAATACAGATGATGCAAATCTGTCATTCAAATTGACAAGAAGGCAATTTCCAGTCCGGTTAAGTTTTGCACTAACGATAAACAAATCCTAAGGTCAAACCATACCGAATGTTGGAATATATTTACCTGATCATGTGTTTAGCCATGGCCAATTATGTATATGTTGTCTTGTCAAGAGGTATATCTGAAACTACCACAGAGATGTTGATTAATAATGGAAGCATTGGCGGATACGATGGTACTTAGACTAGGAATGTGGTATTTGAAGAATTTTTTTCTCAATTGCATCGTTCATAGATATTCACATGTAACTACTGTTTGATGGTACTTATATTTTTTCCTTACCATTCATGTTTGAGTATAATTATTATGTATTAGTGTAGATAATCGTGTAGTGCACAAATATAATCTTCCAGCTACTACTATCACCCTTTTCTGTAACATTGCTACCTTTAGTCCTACTTCTACTGTTTCAGTAATTTATACTTCGGAGTAAAGTGTTTTCTGATCCATTTAACATTTTCATCATGGTTTACTTGCTCATGCATTATATATGATGAATATAAAATGTTATTTTCTATTTTTTGCAGGAAGGTTGCGTTGAGAATGTGTTTGATTCACTGGTACAAGCTTTATTGGCTGATAATTACTTGACATTTATTTTTGGTGGACCGCTAGCTCACTGTTCTACATTATTTAGTATATGTTTCAACGAATGGTTAACTTATGTGACGTTTACATTAAGTGATGGATGTTTTTGTTTTTTTGTTTTTAGGATATCTTTTTCATTTTTCAATATGTAGTGGAGATGATAGACTGATCCATCATGAAACAGAATTCATATTGTAATTTTGAATCTCTTTGATTTAATTTATGTACATATATATGGAAGTACAAATGATACTTTGAACAAATTTTGTATCCCAAAAAACATAAAGATTTCCGTTTCAGTTCGTTGCATATTTGACATCAATTTATATATTCGGTTTTACCATGTCACATGACCATGCCAATAAAATTTATACACGTGAGACCCCGCGTGTCGAGTATGCTAGCAATATGCTCATGCGAATATTAGCATAGATGATATCAGACAATCAGACAATATATATAATACTATGCAAATATACCATTTACATCGAATGTAAAACCTCTATAAAAATGGAATGTGATTAAGTGTAAATGTCCCCAAGTATAATTGTCTCCAGGACATATATACTAACAAATCGATCTCAATATGCTTTGTACGTTCATGTTGAACAGGATTATGAGCATCAGTATAGAGTCATGCCGGCTTGATATGATATATCTGAAGGTCTGTCAATATGTATATGAGCCATTGTAACTCGCATGTGGCCAGTGCAACAGCTTTGTACTCTGCTTCGGCACTTGATTTGCTAGAAACTGTCTGCTTCTTCGATTTCCATGAAATGAGAGATGCTCCAAAAAAAATACACATCCTGATGTGCTTCTCCTTGCTGTGTCACATGAACCCCAGTCATTATCAGAGAAACCTTTGATTTGTAGCTCATTCTTGGATGGATAGAAAACTACTTGTCCTGGAGACTTCTTTGTGTATCTTAGCACTCGATGAGCTGCTTCCAAGTGTCTTGATGTTGGACAACTCATAAATTGGCTGAGATTCTGCAGAATAAGATAAATCAGGCTGTGTTATAGTTAAATAGATCATTTTACCTATAAGGCGCGTGTATGGTTGAGGATCAGATAATATTTAAGTCATTCTCATCCATCACCAGTTTGTGTTTTGCATCCATAGGTGTATCTTCTGGTTTTTTTGTAACTATCCTGTTTCATTCAACAAATAAATAGCATATTTTCTTTGGCAGATAGATCCGCCTTCATCATTCCTTGAAACCTTCAATCATAAAATGTATTTTAGCTCTCCCAAATCCTTAATTGTTAACTGTTTATGAAGATGAGCTTTGACATTCTGAATTCCTGTAAGATCATCTGATGTCGTCAACATAAATTAACAAACAAGTAAAAGTGTTAGTTGTTGTTTTAGTGAACAAAGAATCATCTGCTTTTGACTGAGTATTGGAAGCATTGAGGCCAGACTTTTACATCACTGCTTAATAAAACTACATTTATGAATGAAAAATAGTTTCAGCTTCAGTATTATATTGAGAACTGTGAAATGTCTAGATCTACACAAGACATTAAATTATGATCAAGCTTTTGTACAATCGAAAGGTTTAAACGACACAGTCTTCTTCTGTAAATCGTATCCAACCAAGAGATTTGTTTGAAGCCAGTTACCCAATATTGCATCCCCACCACCACTTGATAATACACCCAAACACTGAAGTGTTTCAGATAACGGTATGAACAGATTCTCCGGCTTCAAATCCAAATCAGCCCCTCTGAAGTTGAACGTCAGTTTTCCAGGCAGTGTTATGGCCTTGCGCGTATTGAAGCACAGGTCCAGTACCCCTTGTGGATCCGGAACCTGTTTCAGTTTCAGGATACTCTTTACGGCTGTTACAAGCTGCTGAAACAACCTGGGTGGAAGCCTTGTGAGTGTAGTTCCTGAGTCTATGATCATGTTTGCTCCTGACGGGCCAGGCGGGGTCTCTTTTGATGGCCTGTCCATTTCCAATCGCTGATTCCCGATAGTGATTGCCTCTAGAGTAAGATAGTAGAATGTTATGGGTACCATGGGAGTCGAAACAACCCCATGACCCGAAACCACAGCTTTCGCGCCAAAATGCAGCTTGCTCGCATTTGCACCTTCGGAAAACGGAACTAAGCAATACGAGAATTTCCCCTGTATCGAACGGCCAAGTTGTTGAACGAGTGAGGCTTTCCCTACTCCAAGGCCAATGATCCCCGATCCACCGCCTCGATTGTTTCTCCGGTTTCTAAATCCACATCCTAATGAAATATTGGGGAACGAAAGCGGACTGCCATTACTAGAGCCTAATGTAACGGTATCGGTTGAAACTTGACCGTATGTATATGATCCGTCTCCGTACGTGATCTGGTAGAGACAAATGGTTTTATTCTTGCTACACTCCGTCGATTTGATTGTAGAACACATTGGACTCTTGCACGGAATATTTGTATACGTGGACGACTTTCTTGGATCGAACATTGGAACGGACTGACTGAAGCATTCGGCACAGGGCTGGCATTGCGTCCATGTGATGTCACTCCCTGTGTCGATAATGCCTAATGTAGAGAACGGTGGCGAACCAATGGAGTATTTCATCAGATACTCACCTTGACTATTGGTAACATCTGTCTGTGGAATTCGCCTATGACCATGACGTTGTCCTTTTTGATGTTTCAAATGGTTGACATGGTTGCATGATCGTATCAACGCATTGGCAAGACGTTCAGAATGAGCTAACGAAGGATCGTAAAATGGGGAGTCAGGGGAGTCTCTGTGGATTAAATCCACAGTAAAGCCACCAGTTTGGGTTGATTGTGTCATAGGGCATGTTGATATGGCTAGGCAGACAAAAGCAATTGCAAGATAGTATGCTGTGAAGCTTTGTTTGAACACCATAGTTGAGGCTATGGCAAAGTGTTGATGCTGTCCTGGGAAGCTGAGGATTAAGATGGACTTATATAATGAGAAAGTGAGAAGGCTTATGTACTGATTAGGGAAAAAAACTACTCCACATATTGAAAAATTGGAATTTACTTTGATTATATTTTTCCTTGACTGTTGTCTTATGGTAAAAATGGATTTATGCATATTAATCAATAATAACTTTCGCTACATAAAAGAGAATGTTGTCATTTCTCTCATTAATTACTATTATTATCTTTGACCTTTCAAATTAAAGTCATTAGATTTTTTTAAAGGTTCGCAATATAACATAATTTTCATATGCTTTTTACTTTACTCTGGAAATTAGAATATACTTCCTCCATTTTATTATTATTTCCTAAATTTTAATTTTAACCAATTTTGACTACAAATTATTCCTAAATTATACGAGATACATTTATAAAATTATAAAATTGTACTTTATTTAGTTTTATAACATAATTATATTTATTAATTATCTTGTTTATAATTTAAAGGGTCCATATATTTTTAGGGGCCTCTTAGTGCTTCTAATAACAAAATAGGCCCCATTAGATTATCAATTACATATTAGGTCACGAATTTGACTTTTGGTGAATTAAGAAGAACTAAATTAATGTAGAAATTTTAGATTCTTCAAGAACCAAACAAGCCTTATATTTAAAATAAAAAAATTAAAAAATTAAAAAAGAATTGAAAAAAAAAAAAGTTGCTCTGACCGGAGCTTTGACTGCAAAGCTCCGGTCAGAGCACAGCGGCTCCGATCGGAGCAAAGAAGCTCCGGTCGGAGTTTCAACTGCTCCGATCGGAGCCGTGCTTCTCCGATCGGAGCAGATGGCTCCGATTGGAGCGTTTCTGCTCCGATCGGAGCAGCACTGCTCTGATCGGAGCAGTTAATGCTCCAATCGGAGCCAGAAAATCGGAGCAGCACTGCTCCGATCAGAGCCAGAAAGGCTCCGATTGGAGCATTCATTAACTGCTCCCATCGGAGCGGTTAATGCTTTCTGGCTCCTATTGGAGCGTTTCTGCTCCGATCAGAGTAGAAACGCTCCAATCGGAGCAGCCTGCTCTAATCGGAGCATCAACTGCTCCGATTGGAGCAGTCTAGGCGGGGCCCAGCTCCGCCCTGCGAGGCTGAGCTCTGCCCAGCCCTTCAATTTTTATTTATTTCTTTTTTTTATTTTTTTTTCTTTTAATTTCTTTTTTATTTTATTAAAAAACAGTTAAAATACTTAGGACATGTTTGTTTTGAGTGAATGGCAATTTTGTAAATAGCTCTAAGTCAACCCAAAATCCACATTTTGGACTAATCTGTAATTATTGATCTAATGGGACCTTTTTTGTTATTAAGTGTTCTAAGGGACACCTAGAGTGATATAACCTCTAATTTAAATAATTTATGGTCAAAGTTGGTCAGAATTTTAACTTGTGAAGTACACTAATAAAATGGAGGAAGTAATGATTATATTTTCATAACAAAACTCTTTTATTTTTTAGAATAAAGATATACAAGTATTTATATCACCAAAAACAGAACCAATCAAATTACATCCGATTAATCAAACACGAGCGAGTCCAAATTAAACCAAAACAATCAACCGAAGCATCGCGGGCTAACAAGTGAGCCGCTTTATTACAATCACGTTTAACAAAATGAAACTGAAAAGTCTGAAAAGAAGAAAGTAAATGTTTTGCTTCAGCTATAATGCTCCCGGAACGTGATAAGGATGGCTCCGAACTTTGGAATTGTTGTATAATCTTCAAACAATCACCCTCAATGACCAGGTGCGGAATCTGAATATCTTGCCCCAACTGGATTGCGGCTTTTACTGCTAATGCTTCAGCTATTTCAGCATCAAGGATATGTGGTACAAAAGACGTCTCCAAATGTGGACACAACACCAAGACCAGCTCCATTAGATCTACGCAAGATAGCAGCATCAAAATTCACCTTCACAGAATCAGCAGCAACAGGCGGCAATCAAGAAGAAGGAGTTTCCGGCGGCCTAGGAGCAGAAAACAGCATCTGGGTATGATTGAGAATTATAATAAGGTCAACTAGAACATGAAAAAAGTCAGCGTTTCAAAATGAAAATCTCGTGGGAGAGATAGAGGGAGTAGTGTATAATTATGTTATACTTTGACTTACAAATTTATTACATACGGATCGACCAAGGTAACAAAATTTTAAAAAGATTCATATATTCCTAGAATTTTACTATATGTGTAATTTTAATTATTTTTTATATTTTAAAACACGCAAAGTATTAGAAGAGATCGTCCCATTTTAACTTAATGATTGATTTGGCTAATATGCAATTAACCAAATTAACTCAACTCTCGTTGATCTATTTGACCCGCTTTCTATTTCAGGTTTAAAGACTTTATAATCCGTTTCCTTCTTTCTAGGTTGCATTTTTCTGCCTGAAGGTTTTGTAGTATCATTGAACGTTTAAAGAGGTTACAAAACTCTCTTACTATGATTAAGTATACCTAGTTATTAAATATTTATTTCATGTACTACTTTGTGAACAATTGAGAATTGAAGGGGGTTTGTTCATAAATTACTTAAGAAGGGTTAAATTACAATTTGGTAAAATCTTTAAGACACAAATATGCCATCCATTAACGCATCCGCAGCGCGTACCGCCTAACAGTGGTATCAGAGCCACAAGGTTGGGTACTGTTCACTAGGTATTGGTGCACCATATACGTATTTTTAGTAGTATAATTAAATACATTCTGGGTAGCTCCGTCCCCGTGGGCTTACTTGGGTATTGTATTTATTATACGGTACTATCTTTACGTATACCACGGTCCTTTGGTGAAACGGTGTTACGATGGCGGCGAAATTTGATATTGAGAAGTTCAATGGAAATAATTTTTCATTGTGGAAGATGAAAATAAAGGCGGTTCTCAGAAAAGACAATTGTCTTGTGGCAATTGACGGAAGGCCGGATGATATCACTGATGATAAGAAATGGCAGGAGATTGATGGTTGTGCTATTGCCGATTTACACTTGGCATTAGCAGATGCAGTTCTTTCCAGTATTTCTGAAAAAAGGTCAGCCAAGGAGATTTGGGATACGCTGACGAAGTTGTACGAGGCCAAATCGCTACACAACAAAATCTTCTTGAAGAGGAGGCTTTACACCCTCCGGATGTCGGAATCCACATCGGTGACCGAACATATCAATGTTCTAAACACCCTATTCTCACAACTCACTTCGTTGGGTCATAAGATAGGGGCAGGTGAACGTGGGGAATTGTTGCTGCAGAGTCTACCTGATTCCTACGATCAACTCATCATCAACCTGACGAACAACATGCTTACGGATTACACAGCCTTCGACGATCTTGCAGCCGCTATTCTGGAAGAGGAGAACAGGCGCAAGAGCAAGGAGGAAAGATTGATTAGTTTGCAGCAAGCGGAAGCTTTGCCGATGACGAGAGGGAGATCCACGAAACGTGATTCCAGTGGGAGTCAAAATCGTAGCAGGTCTAAGTCGTGGAGCAAGAAAAATGACAAATTCTACCAGTGTGGTATGAGAGGACACCACAAAAGTGAGTGTTGGAAATTCAAGAAGAATGTTGACACTAAAGGCAAAGGGCCCGAGTCTTCAAATGCTCAGGCGGGTGTAGCGGAAAGCTCAAGTGATGGTGAAATTTTATCAAGCGAGGCATCAATATCTGCAGGCGGCAGAGCGAAGTTTGATGACGTGTGGCTGATTGATTCCGGAGCAACATGGCATATGACCTCACGTAGGGAATGGTTTCACAATTATGAACCGGCCTCTGGAGGATCTGTGTACATGGGCAACAATCATGCCTTGGAGATCGCTGGTATTGGTACTGTCAAAATTACGTTGTATGATGGTACGGTTCGCACCATTCAAGGAGTTCGGCATGTGGACGGCTTGAAAAAGAATTTATTGTCTGTTGGACAATTGGATGATCTTGGTTGTATGACTCACATTGAGAATGGAGTCATGAAGATTATCAAGGCGCGCTCGTAGTTTTGAAAGCAGAAAAGATCGCATCGAATCTTTATATGCTTAAAGGAGTGACGGGGCAAGGAGCATCGGTGTCGGTGGCATCGACAGGTTCGGCATACGCATAGGAGATGACGATGATGTGGCATCGCAGATTGGGTCACATGTCTGAGAAAGGTCTCAAGGTTCTCTCTGATCGGAAGTTGCTTCCTGGACTTACAAAGGTCGTTCTACCCCTTTGTGAGCATTGTGTCACGAGTAAGCAGCACAGGGTGTCGTTTGGTCGATCCGTTAGTCGGAGCAAAAACATCCTGGATCAGATTAATTTAGATGTTTGGCAAGCACCGGTTATGTCCCTCGGAGGAGCAAAGTACTTCGTGTCTTTTATCGATGATTTCTCGAGGAGATGTTGGGTGTATCCAATAAAGAAGAAGTCAGATGTGTTCGAGACTTTCAAAGTTTACAAGGCGCGGGTGGAGCTTGAGTCGGGTAAGCGGATCAAGTGTATGAGGACTGATAATGGTGGAGAATATACGGCTGATGAGTTTGATAACTTTTGTCGGTCAGAAGGTATCAAGAGACAGTTCACGACGGCATACACTCCACAGCAAAATGGAGTGGCAGAGCGGATGAACAGGACGTTGCTGGATCGAACTAGGGCAATGTTGAGCAGTGCGGGCCTGGATAAACCCATTTCGGCCGAAGCAGTCAGATTCGCCTGTTATGTGATCAATCGGTCTCCTTCGACTGCAATTGATCTGAAGATGCCGACGGGCAAGCCAGTTGATTATTCTCAGTTACATACATTCGGAAGTCCTTGTGTACGTAATGTACAATTCACAAGAAGTCACAAAGTTGGATCCGAAATCCAGAAAATGTGTGTTCTTGGGCTACGCTGATGGAGTGAAGGGGTATCGCTTGTGGGATCCCACTGACCGCAAGCTTGTCATCAGCAGAGAAGTTGTATTTGCAGAAAACAAACTGCAAATGGTAAGTTTTGACAGCACTGAAAAGGAGGGTTCGGAAACCACGCCGGAAAAGGTGGAAAGGAGTCAAGAAAGTATCATAGATTCTTCTGAAGCAGAACCAGGACACGTAGAAGAACCAGTTGGAGGTATCAAACCAGCTGGAGATATCACACCAGTTGGGGGTAAGGAAGTTGAACTTCGTCGATCGAGTCGAGATAGGAGGTGGTCGTCTTATCTTGAGGATTATGAAACTGAAATCAATGTTGCATATTGTCTTCTAACGGAGGATGGAGAGCCATCAACTTTCCAAGAAGCATGCAGAAGTGCAGATGCGTCTCTGTGGAGGACTGCGATGGAGGAAGAGATCGAAGCCTTACACAAAAACCAGACATGGAATCTTGTTCAGTTACCACAAGGGAGGAAGGCCATTGGCAACAGATGGGTCTATAAGATCAAGCGTGATGGCAATGACCAAGTGGAACGGTATCGTGCTCGATTGGTTGTGAAAGGATATGCTCAGAAAGAAGGAATTGACTTCAACGACATATTTTCACCGGTGGTTCGACTTACAACAGTCAGAGTGGTCTTGGCAATGTGTGAGTCATTGGACTTACACTTGGAGCAGTTGGACGTGAAAACTGCATTTCTTCATGGAACGCTTGAAGAAGAAATTTATATGTTCCAGCCTGAAGGCTTTGCTGAAATAGGCAAAGAGAACTTGGTTTGCAGGTTGGACAAATCTCTGTACGGTCTCAAACAGGCACCGAGGTGTTGGTACAAGAGATTTGATTCCTTCATTATGAGCCTTGGGTACAATAGATTCAATGCAGACCCTTGCACATACATCAAGAGGTTTGGTAAAGATAATGATTTCATTATTTTACTATTGTACGTGGATGACATGTTGGTTGTAGGCCCCAACAAAGATCGGATCCAAGATTTGAAGGCTCAGCTGGCTAGGGAATTTGACATGAAGGACTTGGGACCAGCAAACAAGATTCTAGGGATGCAAATTAACCGAGACAGAAGTAGCAGGGTTATCTGGCTTTCTTAGAAGAATTACTTGAGGAAGATCTTGTGGCGTTTCAATATGCAATACTGTAAGCCAGTTTCTACCCCTTTCCTTGTTAACTTCAAGTTATCCTCAAAGATGTGCCCTAGCAGTGAAGAAGGGAGGATGGAGATGTCTCGAGGTGCCGTATGCATCAGCAGTGGGTAGCTTAATGTACGCGATGATTTGTACAAGACCGTACATTGCACAAGCAGTGGGAGCGGTGAGTCGGTACATGGCGAATCCAGGCAGAGAACATTGGGAAGCAGTCAAGAGAATTTTGAGGTATGTCAAAGGTACTTCTGATGTTGGTTTACGTTACGGAGGATCGGAATTTACTGTCAGGGGCTATGTAGATTCAGATTACGGAGGTGATCTTGATAAATTTAGATCCACATCTGGACACGTGTTTGTTCTTTGGGGCGGAGCTGTAAGTTGGGCTTCAAAGCTACAAACGGTTGTAGCATTATCAACGACGGAAGCGAAATACATGGCAGCTACACATGCTTGTAAAGAAGCAATTTGGCTACAGAGGTTACTTGGGGAGTTTGGGCACAATCAGGAGACGATTACTCTGTATTGTGACAGTCAAAGCGCCTTGCACATTGCAAGGAATCCAGCCTTTCATGCCAAGACGAAGCACATTGGTGTTCAGTATCACTTTGTTCGTGATGTTGTGGAGGACGGGAGTGTAGACATGGTGAAGATACACACCCGGGAGAATCTAGCGGATATTCTAACGAAGTCGATTAGTTCTGACAAGTTCAGTTGGAGTCGATCCTCGTTTGGCCTTACAGAAACGTAAGCAGCATGGTTCGACAAGGTGGAAGGGATTATGTGGAGATCTAATTGACATTAAATCTCCAAGTGGGAGAATGTGAATAAAACGTGCATGGGAATAGTAGTATGAATTTGAAGATTACTACTTTGTCATGCTGGAAGATCAATTTGCATGTGGCATGCAAAATGAATAGTTTGGACAAAGCATTAAATGATGCTTCACGCAGTAGTATTCAAGTTGCATTTGAAGACTTATGGAAGCACGCCTGAATTAAGTTTACACGGAAAGCATGCAGTTTCCTTGGCCTATAAATTGAGGCCATTGCTTAGTTCAATTGATCATCCCAAAAACCAAATACTTCAGTCCATATATTCTTCCTTTCTACTTTCGTAAAAAGAGAGTGATTCTCCTATTGTGAGGTGTAGTAAAATAGGTCTAACCTTGTAATAGAGAGAATGTTGTAATCCCTTTCATAGTGATATTTTTCACAGCCTTGTCCGTGGTTTTTCTCCCGACTTGGGAGTTTTCCACGTAAAATATCGTGTGCCTTATTTTCGCTCTTTATCATTTTATCTACCAAAATATGCCATCCATTAACGCATCCGCAGCGCGTACCGCCTAACACAATACGGTTCAATCAAGGTGAGAATTCTAGAGCCTTCTTGTTAAACTTCTTGATCCTTGATCACTACCTATTTTTCTCTCTCTGAATTCTGATTTTCCATCGGGACTGTATCCATTCTTGTGTAATCTTGTTTCTGTTCTTACTTGGATTCTGGACAAATTATTGTATTTATAGGAAATTAGTACGCATACTAGCCCCCCCCCCCCCCCTAACTATAGCATATTGTTACCGGGTAGTCAAATCCGTCAGTTAAGTTATATCGCTCAGATTCTACCACCTCAATTTCATTGTTGCTAATAACCGTATTCTTGTTTTGTTGTTCCTTCAATTGAACGTTTATCCTCACTAATTAGTCATTACACACTTACCCTCTTTTGTTTTCCTTTCTCCAGAATAGACAACGAGATGAAGTACGAGTACATATTGGATGTGTGCTTACTACATACTGCTTGCTTGAATTAAGACGACTTGTTTGCGTATTGGAGTGCAAAGTTCAGGTTTACTAGGCCACCGTCTCCCAAATTCCTTGAATAAGTTTGTAAAACGGTGTTCTTGTTTTCTTATCACATAAATAAAATTAAGGGAAAATTTCATCTGGACCCCCTACTAGTAGCACAAAGCACATCCAAGTGACCACTTTATCATCAATTACATCCAGGTCCATTTTACTCAGCCAGCCAACGTTGACCAAAAAAAAAAAAAAAAAAAAACCCACTTTCTCTCTCTTTGAGCCAAACATGCCCCAACTCTTATTTTATACTTTTACTTTTTTTTTCTTGCATTCTCCTTTTATTTTTTTTTCTTTTCCTTTTTCTTTCTTCCACTCTTTTTCTTCACAAACTCCGGCACCGGATTCCGGTGCCGGAGTATTCAAAACACCGATCTGGAGCTTCAACGCTCCAGATCAGAGCAAACGACATGGAGCTTCAACGCTCCAGATCGGTGCATGTCTCCTTGATCGGAGCTTGCTGCTCCGATCAAGGAGCACACAACTCCGGTATGGAGCTGTGAAGAAGATGACATAAAAATAAAATTTAAAAAAACTTTTGTGGCATTTTTGTAATATTCATTTTGTTGGGGACAAATTTAGAATATCTTGTGAGGTCAATTTGAAAAACATAATAGATTAGGGTCTAATATGCAAAATCTGAAAACTGAAGTTGTTTGGTTGAATGGAAAATCCAATATTTGACCAAGGACAAAATTGTAATTTTCATGTTTTAATTCGTCAAAAGTCAAATTTGTGGACCTAGATGTAATTAAAAAAATCTAATAGGCTTAGTAGGGGGGCCAGATGTAATGCGCCCTAAAATTAAATACAAAAAGTTGTATTATTATATTGTCTTAATTAATTGGCTTGATTGTTCCATTGATATTTCGAAAGTTAGTAGTTTTACTTGTACAAATGTTATAGGCAGGTGGCAGTGTGGCACCCAACGGTAAGCATGGTGCTTGCATTTGGGGCGTCACACAAAACCAACTGATCGCCATTCTGATTTTATTAATAATTTGGTTCGCGGAATGACAACCCTGAGGAGAGAGGAAAACCAATTAAGGGCAAAATTGCATGAGATGGAGTTTGGGGTCGAGGCAAGCTAGACAACTAGACAAGGTATACGAGTGAGGCAAAGACTCATGAAGCAAGAACAGCTGCAGGGCTCCCCCCATTTGGCCAGATCGAAGAAGATTATTTATGGAATTATATACCTCATTCTTTGTCTTTCGATTTTTACATTCACTGCTTAATAAGAACTACATTTTGGTTCACTTCAGCAATTCAAAGATTTTCTGCTTCAGTATTATACTGAGAACTGTAAAATGTCTCTAATTATGATCAAGATTGGGTACAATCGAAAGGTTTAAACGATACAGTCTTCTTCTGTAAATCGTATCCAACCAAGAAATTTGTTTGAGCCCAGTTACCCAATATTGGACTCCCACTTGATTTTAGAGCCAAACACTGAAGAGTTTCTGTTAACTGTATGAACAGATTCTCCGGCTTCAAATGCAAATTAGCCCCTTTGAAGTTAAATATCAGTTTTCCAGGGAGTTTTATGGCCTTGTGTGTATTGTAGCACAGGTCCAGTACCCCTTTCGGATCTGGAACCTGTTTCAGCTTCACGATACTCTTTACGGCTGTTACAAGCTGCTGAAACAACCTGGGTGGAAGGAATGTGAGTGTAGTTCCTGAGTCGATGATCATATTTGCTCCTGACGGGCCAGGCAGGATCTCGTCAGATAGCCCGTCTACTTCAAATCTCTGCTTCCCAATAGTGATGGCCTCTAGAGTCAGATAGTAGAATGACATGGGTATCATGGGAGTCGAAACAACCCCATGACCTGAAACCACAGCATTTGCTCCAAAATGCATCTTGCTCGCATTTGCACCTTTCGATAAAGGAGCTAGGCAATAAGAGAATTTCCCCTGTATCGAATGGCCAAGTTGTTGAATGAGTGAGGATTTCTCCACTCCAAGGCCAACGATCCCCGATCCATGGCCTTGAAATATTCCCCCGTTTCTAAATCCACATCCTAATGAAATATTGGGGAACGAAATCGCATGGCCATTACTCGAGCCTAATGTAACGGTATCGGTTGAAAGATGACCATACGTATATGATCCGTCTCCGTATTGGACCTGGTATAGACAAATGGTTTTATTGTTCTTGCTACACTCCGTCGATTTATACGCAGAACACATTGGACTCTTGCACGGAAGATTTTTATACGTGGACGACTTTCTCGGATCGAACATTGGAATGGACTGATTGAAGCATTCGGCACAAGGCTGGCATTGCGTCCACGTGATGTCACTGCCCGTGTCGGCAATGCCAAACGTCTGGACCGGTGGTGAACCAATGGAGTATTTCATGAGATACTCACCATGACTATTGGTAACATCTGTCTGAGGAAATCGCCTATGACCATGATGATGTCGTCCATTTCGATGTTTTAAATGGTTGACACGATTGAATGATCGTTTCAATGCATTGGCAAGACGTTGAGAATGAGCTAACGAAGAATCATAAAATGGGGAGTCAGGGGAGTCTCTGTGGATTAAATCCACAGTAAAGCCACCGGTTTGGGTTGATTGTGTGATAGGGCATGTTGATATGGCTAAGCAAACAAAAGCAGATGCAAGATAGTATGCTGTGAAGCTTTGTTTGAACACCATAGCTGAGGCTATGGCAAAGTGTTGATGATGTCTTGAGAAAGCTGAGGATCATGCTGGACTTATACTGAGAAAGAGAGAAGGCATTTGTACTGATTAGGGGAAAAAACTACAAGATATTGGAAATTTGGAATTTTGTTTTATGGTAAAAATAGATTTCTTGCATATATTCAATAACTTTCGCTACCTAAAGAGAATGTTGCCATTTCTTTTTATTTATTACTATCATTATCTTTGACCTGTCAAATTAAAGTCATAAGATATTTTTTAAAAAGTTCCCAATATAACATGATTTCCATATACTTTTAACTTTACCCCAGTAATTAAAATTTTATCATTAAAAAATATAATCCAAAATCTTTGAATGTTACTCTGTACTTTGCAGTTGTACCTGTCAGTTTTAATTTAAGAAAATTCACATGTTTTTTCTTTCCTGCCAATTTTCCAGGAAAGCATTAAGTTTCAGCACCATATATATATAATCCATAAACCATGCTTTGATATTTGGATCATCATTTCCTGGAGTGATGTAGTATTATCAGAGTGATGCAACTAAAAACTACTGCGTGAATCTTCATGGTCTCATTACCCGATCAAGTTTTGGAGCCTGAGAAACTATTCTTTTCGTCTGAACAGAATTGAATGAAACTGAACTCAACTCAATTTAACTAAGCATGTTTCAACAAAATTGATTGAATGAAACTGAACTCAACTCAATTTAACTAAGCATGTTTCAACAAAACTGAATTGAATGAGTTTGAACAAAATTTAACTGAACTAAACTGAAAATAATGAGTTTTACCCAACCTAAAACATCTGAAATATCCACCATTTTCAACAATAAAGGAGCTAAAATAACAGAAGTTGTTTATATTAATTGATAATATGAGGACAATTACAGTTCCAAATGTAACTTAAATAGCACATACACTCCAACCAATCTTCACAAAGCATCTCCATCACATTATTTGTTGCAATCAGTTGGCTTAAAAGAAACAGTCTTCTTCTCTAAATCATAGCCAACCAAGAAATTCATCTGTGCCAAATTTCCATAAATCGGCACAGAGGTGGCTGCTGCAAAAGCAAGGCAGATAGACTCCGTGCTTGTCTGGACAAAACTGTTGACAGAAGTCAATTTCACATCAGCCCCTTTGAAGTGAACTGTCATTTCCGGAACAACCTGGAGCTTACTTGCCGCGTAGCACAGTGCCAGCATCCCAAGCGGATCTTGTACTTGAGTCACATTGATTTGGTTCTTCATCTCTGTGAGAACCTGATTGTAGAGATCATTCGGGAGAAATGTCAGCGTTGTTCCAGAGTCTATGATGATGTTTGCTTCCTGATTTGCTCGAGAACCTATCAAGAACTGCCCCGGAGAAACTGATGAGTGATTGGACAGTCCAATGCGTTTCTGCCCGATAGTGACTCCTTGAAGTGTCAGGAAGTAGTATGTCGCGGGTTGAGCAACGGTTATGGGTGTGGTCACCACACCATCACCTGACACCATCGCGTTGTCGCCAAAGTTCATTTTGCTAGGCTTGGCTTCCTTAGTATAGGGCATCAGGCAATACGAAAATTTGCCATGGATGGACTGGCCTAATTGTCTTATTAGCGACACATTTCCACCACCAAGGCCGATGATCCCTGACGTGCCATCACCAAATGTGCCGTTATCCAAGTGCCCACATCCGATAGTGACATTTGGGATCACGTTCCTGCCTAATGTGACCGTGTCCTGTGCAACGTCGCCATTGCTAACAGATCTGTCACCATATAACATTCTATAGCCACAATTCTGAGAATCATCGCATGAAGTCCTTCCAACTCCAAGGGAAGCACACTCGGTTGTGTTGCACGGGAGCTTTCTGAACGTCGAAGATCTGCTTGGATCGAAGATTGGTGCTTTTTGTGGAAAGCATTGGATGCAGGGTTTGCATTGGATCCAGATTAGATCACTGCCAGTATCGGCAATGGCTAATGTTTCGACTGGTGGGGTTCCAATTGAGATCTTTAAGAGGTACTCTCCGTTGTCAGCTACGATTTCGCCTGTGCTTGGTTTCGAATCTGCTTTGCAATTCTGCACCAGAACACCGGCCCGGTTGAAGGAACGGAGCAAGGCATTCACTATCCGTTCGGATGTGGACAGCAGGGAAGGAGATTGTAAAGAGTCTCTGTGAATGAGATCTACACTAAAACCTGCTGCTTCAGTCTCTTTAAAAGAGATGGAAAACAACAATGCTACACAAACAATTGCTAGTTTCATTGTATTGTTTGGATTGATTTGTTGCAGTGAGTATTGGTACAGTAGCAATTTAGACATATTTATACTGAACTTCTTACTTTTGTTTCTTTTTTGGAGATAAATTTTGAATTTACATTCATGTATATTCACACCATTATTGAAAAATCCTGCATTTTTGTAAAATGGGTTCATTGTTTAATTCCATTTGTGAAAGTAAGAAAAAGCAATAAATATTCTTTGCAGTTCTGGAAAAAATGTGGAAGTGTGTAAACAGAAGGTCAACACATGAAGGTTCATTATGTTCTTGATGGAAAAATTCAATATGAGCAAATTTTGTTATATATTAAAAAAAATCAAATGAAATCCTCCCAAATTCATAACCTAATTAGTATGTTATAATTAAAAATGTCTAAAAAGATTAAAACAAGTTCAACGTATCCGTTCTACATATAATTGAAGTTTACAAAACAATACTCTAAAGAAAAAAAAAATTACAAAACCATAGCAATTAGCAAATATAAATTTCCTATTTTGAGACCTTGAATAATATTGAAATTACAAATGAACAACTCCGTTAACTTCCTACATTTAGACCTCTGTCGGTAATACTTGTGTTTTCTTCATGGTACTAATCCCCTAATTTAATTTGTCTTTTGATGAATGTGAATATTAGGGGATGTCAAATTGAGTTCAATCTGTAGAATCCGTGGTTCAGAATAACTAACTTGATTTAGTGGATCATAGTTCATGTAGATCGAATCGTACTAGACCGGACCCGGTTCCTCTTCGTTTACCACAGTCCATAGATAAAAAGAAGAGGTCCCATGAATGACCAAGCAGTCCAATCTGTTATGGATTGGTTTGGATTAAACTTTGACTGTTTTATGAGAGAAAGAACCATGGCAAGCTCTGAAATTGCAAGACAAGTTCATATATGAGAGGAAGAACTTTATTAATCTGTTTTCAAGTACACACAAATACACAAACACAATATACAAAATAAACTCCGCATGTTGTGGGACTAAATATTCAACAAGGAAATCATTTATTATTCCAAATTAGCAAAAGAGTTTCATAAAACACAATGCAGAACCATTCCCAGGATTACCTCAACAGCACATTGCCAACTTTGTAACTGAGACAAGTCTTACACTTACTCTGGTTTCAGTGTATTCGCAACCTCAATAACGAATCGATACTTGACATCAGATTTCATAAGGCGTTCCATTGCAGTGTTCACATAGTCAATTGGGATTACCTCCACGTCGGGGTAAATCTTGTGCTTGGCCGCGTAATCAACCATTTCTTGCGTTTCTTTCATTCCTCCGATCCCACTTCCAGAAATGCTCTTCCTACCTATATTCATAAGTAAAGCAGGAAACTGGAGGGGTTTCTCTGGGGCACCAACATTGACAAGCCTCCCATGGGGTTTCAATAAGTCAAGTAACGGTGTGAGCGCATGATCTGCAGAGATAGTGTCGATGATCCCATCCAACGTACCTGCTGCAGCCTGTCCACATAATGGATATTAATTCCACGAAAGACGACTATAATAACTCGAACTTGTACAGAGATGCGACAATGAACTTTACCTGCATCTCTTCAGGATTTTTGCTAACTAAAAACGAATCAGCACCAAGTCTTCCGATCGCTTCTTCCTTCTTGGTAATAGAAGTACTGATGACCGTCACATTAGTACCGAAGCTCTTAGCAAACTTGACAGCAAGGTGACCGAGCCCACCAAGACCGACAACACCAATTTTCATCCCTGGCTTGTCCAAGCCAAAGTACCTCAAGGGGCTGTAAACAGTAATACCAGCACAAAGGAGAGGAGCATATTCAAGAGGCAAGTTCTCAGGCCAACTAACAACGAAATGCTCATCAGCGACCATGATGTTCGAGTAACCTCCGTACGTTCTGGTTCCATCGAGGTAAGTGGCATTGAAAACGAGTGTGTATTTGGAGCAGTAATTTTCGAGATCATTGGTGCACTGTTCACATTCACGGCATGAATCTACCATGCATCCAACGCCTACTTTGTCCCCAACTTTGAATTTCGTTACTTGGCTACCGACCTCTGTCACAACCCCAGCAATCTCATGCCTGCATCGATAAATCCCGTTCATGTATCAGATCATTACCGAACCAGGTTGAGGTTTCATTTTTGAACGCATTTTGTGATCCAGAGGTTTGTTCCGTGTATTTCCGTTGTAAGTATATCTTCCGGAGCATTTCTTATGCTCTCGTATTATTAAAAGTTATTTTTGCCGTTTCAAACAAAAATTACCTCTCTACATAGTATTAATCCACAAGGACAACAAAATGATTATAGCTATTGTTTATCTGATGCAATTTAATCTTCTACTTCCTGATAAAATTAGTTAAAACCTGAGCAACTATTTTAAAACAGATCTTTTACACCAAAACCAAACACTTCAAAATTGATACTAGCCGTAGATAATCAATTTATATAAGCATTCGCAAACACTGGGGTGCGTACCCGGGAAGAATGGGGTAGTTGGTGAAACCCCACTCATTCTTGGCCATGTGAAGATCGGAGTGACAGATACCGCAGTACATTACTTTGAATTGCACATCCTTTTCACCAGTTGCCCTGTAATATATAAACACATGAAATTAATCTCTTTGATGAAGCAAACAAGCCATTTGAGGGAGATATGTTCGTTAATTAGTACCTCCTGGAGAATTTGAAGGGAGAGAAGTGACCGGAATTGTCTCTGGCAGCCCATCCGCAAGCCTTTACTGGATGCTCTGTCTCTGGATTCTTTGCCATACCTTTTTCTTTCCGATGAGAATGTTTTGTTACTTTCAAAATTGTTTGTTTGTGTATTTATAATAGATAGGCTCACATTATCTGACGTTAGCCGTGAGCTCAGCTTATGCCCAACGAATTACGACGCTTTGTTTTTTGACGGTAGAGTACTAGAGTTCACTTCTTTCGTTAGCCATGAACTCAGCAAGGTCAAAATCCAAATGCTCCATCAGTCCAGGATTCCATACGTCCCACTCACAATTTTTACGTTGTTAATTTTTTGTATGTCTCATTTTATTCGTTTATAATTACTTCTTTTTTAACTTTTTATCACTACTTTATACTTTATAGTGACTACACTTAGCACAGTAGGTTGAAACAACAAAGACAGAAAACACAAATTCACTCCCATTGTGACAATAAGTAGTACAACATGCTCAAACTAACAACACATAATTAAAAATTTTCTCTCAGATAGTGCACAATGAAAATCTCAGAAACCATAGATCACAATCTCGTTTCTCGTTGAGCACCTAGCACAATAAGTTGAAAATCTGAAATCACAGATCAAATATTTGTTTCATACAGGGACATTTAGTGTAACATACTCTAACTCATAAGTATTCACTAACATCATTAACATCATTGAACCCACATACGCGTATACTTTTCCACGGCAAATCTCCAATTCTGCATCTTGTCTATCTTATCATGAATTTGGGGCAAGCTGTTTCTATCAATGAGCAGGAAAAAAAAATTTGTTTTGACAATGTTACCCTTACCCGAGAAAGAATCATTGGAGAATGAGAAAAATCGACACCAAGGATATGCACCCATATCTGACACCAGATAGAACAATTTTATACTTATTGAAGTATTACCTTTTTCAGCTTACACCCGAATATCCACAGCAAGGACTGCTTGCTGATATCAGTTATTGAACAGAAACACATAAAAGGACAATCATTTAAATAACCAAAATCACAAATACAATAATTGCGACCCTATCCCAACGCATTTGCTGCTTTAAGTTGCAGGCTCTCGCATTGGTCTCCAAGATAATAATTATTCATGCACCACATCTACTCTACAGAAAGTTTCAAAACAAAATTGAAAGGCCGTTTCTTCCTCTCATGTCTACTTAGCACCCAAAAGGGGCAACAAAATACAAGAAAAAAAAAAGAAAAAGACCATTCACCTTTATGCCTGTACTCAGTAAGTATAGCCCTTGACAAACATTCCCTTCTTAGATTCCTCATTCTCACCCTCAGCTGAGTACTTACCGAGCTGTGCCAATGAGTTTGCCTTAGCACGCACCAAAAGTGCCTTTTGTGCAGCTTCAATATTTTCAGGACGTCCTTGCCATGTCTTGAGGACCGAGTTCTGGAGTGCTCTTGCATACGAGAAAGAGACATGCCACGGGTTGGGGCTTTGGTTCATTGCGTTGAGGTTCAGTGTGGCCTCAACTTCAGATTGTCCACCGGACAAAAACTAAAAACAGAAAGAAGCCATTTTTAGCAGACCAGTGAGATTATTGACAAAAAAAGAGCATAAAAAAGGTCTCTGGGATTCAATATAATATTCTGATGCAAACTGAAGCAGAAATTTGTGGTCTCAAAAAGTACATGAGTAAATGTTTAGCTAGAGCAAAGTTGTAAAAAATCCCCTCAAGTCAACCCTTGAATAAAGGCACAAGCAGAGCCATGTAAACCCTTTAATTAGATGCACATGCATGTTTTCAGTTTTTACTTTTTCGTACTTTAAATTGGCATTTCATTTTTGTTCACCTTCATGAGGAAACAAGAAAAAATAAGCTAAAAAATTCTCCTTAAGGTAGCCAACTAAACAGTAATAGTTGCCTTCCAAGAGAGGAGAACTCATAGGAGCTTGATTTCACAGATATGTACATAACATAGTAAATGAGTAGGACTCTCACGGCCTACTTCAAGTTATGTGCTCCTAAATAAGGTATAGAAGCATGCCCTAGGAATTCAAAATCACTTTATATATGAATAACTAATGAACAAAGTAACTTACTAGACTAAGAGTTTTGAAATTTTTTGTTGCACAATCACCGTGTTTGTGGAACAAAATATCAAAAAACTTAGATTAAATAGAAAAAACAATGCCAAGGAAATGGCACCATGCAATACAAGAATAAGTTTTAAGGGTTAGTACCATTATTCCAGGAACTGCAGGAGGTACTCTTCTCCTTAGCATAGTTAGTGTATAATTGGCAATGGTTTCCGGGGTTGCCTTCTGTTTGTGCTCAGCTCCTGGAGTTACCATGCTAGGTTTAAGCAAGATCCCTTCAAAAACGACATTGTTCTCAGCCAAATAATAAAAAACTTCTGACCACACACGCTCGGCAACTTCAAGGGTCCTCTCGATCGGATGGTCTCCATCAAGTAGAATCTCAGGTTCAACAATGGGCACAAGACCATTATCCTGCAAGGAAACAAGATTCATCCCTCCCTTAGACAAATGACATTTAACTAAAACTGTGTTTTGATTCAAGAAAAGAAACCACATACTCACAAGTCTACTGCAATTTCACAACTCATAAAGAAACTTGATGTGCTGCATAAGAGATGCAAGGAGAGAGCTTTCAATGCTGTTTACATACCTGAGAAATAGAGGCATAACGAGCAAGTCCCCAGGCTGCTTCTTTAATGGCCAATGCAGAAGGACCACAAGGTATACTAACGACAGTTCGCCTATTATATTCAGGGACAAAGAGAAAGAAAGAAAGATCAATTCACCAGATTAATCATTCACAAATTAAAACACAGATTTTATGAAACTCAACACACCATTTAGCAAAGCGAGCCCCTTGTTTATAGTATTCAGCAGATCTCGATGCAAGTCCATCCAATCCCTGGCACCAAGACTCATTGTTTGACCCTGGTAGGGGAACCAAACCCTTCATAAAGGAAAACCAAAATGATATTAAGACAGTATCACTATGTCTAATGTCCCAAGCTATGCATAATATGGGGAAAAAGAGGGTCACAGATAAAAGCAAAGTTCAGGGTGATGCTCTTATAGAATATTGAACCCAAGCCAACTGTTATTTGAAGCTCACCTTATCAACTTTGATACCGGGTACAATGTTCTCTTCACGAAGACAATCCACAAACTTTTTTCCATCAGTAGTTGACTGGTAAAGTGTCTCCTCAAAGAGAATTGAACCAGAAATATAGTCACCCAGGCCTGGAGTAGTCAATAACAGTTGCCTGTATGCCTGTCTATTAGTTTCTGTGTTGTCAAGTCCAATGGAATCCAACCTTTTACCACAAGTAGCATTGGATTCATCGATGGCCAGGATTCCCCGACCAGGAGAAGCAATTGATTTCTGCCCACCAAATAAAATAAGAACAAAGCTACTTCAGGATGCATGCTATAATAGAGCATACAACTAGTAAATAGAAATTCAGGGTAAATGACCAGAAAGAACAATCTTAAACAACAGATTATTCAAATAAAATAGCTTCCTTATAAAGCCAAGTAGGCTGTTCATAAAGCCACAAAAAATAAGATCCCTTCCAGCTAAGTGGAGAAAGAAGTTAAAGGGTGCTCTATCGGTGAATCACTAATGCAGTGTTTGCAAATGCTTTTGGAAAACAATAAGATAGTGATCCAAAACTAACATTAATCAAGTTGAGAAACATAGATATAATAGAAACAAAGCTGGAGCAAATAATAACATACACAAATTCATGATCTATGTGCTCAATTTAACTTGTTCGCATGGTAGTTAATTGACTTAAAAATACTCTTTGATATTTACAAACTTATTCTGTTATTCAACACACTTAATTATAAACTTCTATCAAATTATATTATTGTAATATTATTATTGTGTAATCGCTCACACATAAACACAGATGAATAATGAAATCAATTATCAACAGCAATCCTCAACCTGCTAATTCGAAGCAATAAACAAGAGAAACAAAACATTTTAAACCGAAGAGAAACACATACGGCGGTCTTAACGAGCTCGTCGGTGTAAGATCCAGCAGAGCAGACGATGGAGGGTCGGCGAATGGCGAATTGAACGGAGGATCCGCGCCGGGGGTTGATGGACCGGTCACCGGTGATCCATGAGGAAGTGGCGG
The DNA here is from genome assembly GCA_028274465.1 of Plantago ovata. NCBI lineage: Eukaryota > Viridiplantae > Streptophyta > Magnoliopsida > Lamiales > Plantaginaceae > Plantago > Plantago ovata. The sequence goes on along the minus strand of CM051457.1, from coordinate 100,108,444 downwards.
CGGCGTTCAGTTTAACGAAGCTGGAGCAAGCCATGTCTTTCTTTTTTTCAGAGAGAGAAAATAATAATTGAAATGGAATCAAAGTTGCTGATCGCTTGGATTGGTGTTTTTATATTTTACTTACTTTTTATATAATATATTAAAATTTAAAATTATGAATTGGTTTCGTTTCCGTCCGTTGCCCTCTCCACCTAACAAAAGGACAATTGCCTGCATGCGGATGGTTTGCGGAGGACGGATCTACCAAAGTTTTACGATCTTACCAACCATCGTAGGGAGCCGGTGGTCAAATTACCCATGCCACCAAAAAAGAATTCCACGATCCGATCTCAACTGGTCCGATCTGACACTTTTAAATCAAATTAACGGTTAATGTTTTTTAAACGGTTAACGTTTTTGTTGTATGATATCTGTTTTAAATACTTTGGTTGTGTTTATTGATTCGTTGATTATGTATACAGAGTTGTTAAAAATAACCGTTGGAGATGATAAGCACGTAGTATGTGTAGATTTAAGTCAACGTAACTATGAGCGATGTGCATGTGTATAGAGCCTATAAAGTTGACAAATTTAGAATTAGTCAACAACATAGAAGGTTAATGCTTTTTTCATCCACTATGTGTGTTGGTCTTGTTCAAAACCGATCAAGAGAGAAGAATTTTTCATGCGGGTTCGAAACATATTATTCCATTTGAACACTGAACACAAAATATATTTTAATAATAGAAAAAATAGCATATTAGTGTCTGGTGAAGACGTGAAGTTGAATCTCGTTTAGGAAAGTAAGAGAATAGGATTATGGGCTTTTTATTACAAGTGTTTTTATCTTAAGCTTATAAGATCAATATTCAGGTTGGGGTGATTTTCTCATGAACATGTGAGTATTTGGACTTGAATATGAACAAAATAGAGCTTCAACTAAATTTGTTATTCAGAGATGATTTCTGCAGAGTAACAGTATAGTGAATAATATTGCTTCGCGGTTTACAAGGATGAGAGCACTATTTATAGAACTCTTAGCTCAATTATATCCATTAGTACAATGCCATGTGCCATTCCAATACACTTTTACACCTATGTACAGTGATCTTGGATAGTAACATCAACTTGTGACCTTACTTGAGCAACACCTTCATACTTTATCTCGTGGTTGCTATCTTCAACACTCTTGGTGCTTTGGGGTTACATCTCCGATGTATGCATGTGTTGATCACCTTCTGGCTACGTATCTATTTCCTTAATTACCTCGATGACGGTCCCTACTACGGATCCTTATACGCCCACAAGTTCTATCAGAGCCTAGGTGAGATCATAGTTCTTCTACGAATCTTCAGACATGATGCATTAGTTCGTTGGAGACGCACTAGGATGGACTAGACATATTTTCATATCATCATTGTCACATTTAGAGTACAGTGAATCAAATTAGTCAAATATAATATTCTCTCTCCATATCTTCTTCTTCTTTTTCAACAATAATTTTCTACTTTTTTCATGTATCAATTAATAGATCGATCAATCTCTTCTTCTGTTTCTTTATCGGTCGATTGATTATAATCTTCTTTCTGATGGGTGACGGAATGAGGTCTTTAACATTATTGTTGGCCTATTACTGTGATTTAGGAAATAAAAATTCTTATCAAACAAGCAGCAGACCTGCATTCTAGAATACTTACTAGATGAATTGCAAAATACCAATATGTTACACTTTGATCCATCTTTCCTTATTTTGGTTGGACCACTCACTAGTATCAAATTCTCATTTATGAAAAGTGGTAATATGTGTGGCTTGTTGCACAGTCATTGGTTGAAAATTCTTCCATACTTCCTTCCTGTTTCCATTTGTAAGGGAAGTTCGTTGTGTTGTTGTATGGCATAACTTGGGAGAAACATTTTGAACCTTCTGATTGGAATAGCATTGTGCAAATTCTTGTATAAAGGTTTCTGATAGTAGTATTCGTAAGATTGATTATGCAAAGTCTAATAGGCTTGTTGTTAGGGAAAATGAAAGATTCGTGAAACCAATATAATTTTGGTGCTCTTGAAACTAACTTCTTGTCCTTGAAACCAACTCTTTTAGGCTTGAAATCAACTTTTTGTCACTAAAACCAACTCTTTTAGGCGTGAAACCAACTTGTTGCACTACAAGATATCTTGAAAATAGCTATGCAAATTACCGACGGAACCTATCCGTCGGTAATTTAGCGATGAATTGCTAAAGTACCTACATATAGAGAAAAAATGACCCTGTACGCTCAATTCGTTTGTGTTTACTCATAAGACGGCTCAATTTACTGACCAATAGAAAATATTCGTCGGGAAATAGCAGCGCAAAAGTTATTTATCATTAAATATGTTGACTTAAAAATATTAAAAAAATGAATTACAAATAATAAAAAGAAAATGAAAAATAAAATACAACGACGGATAGGTCTATCCGCCGGTAATTGCCGATGAATAATTTTATCAGTCTATAAAAATTTTAAAACAGGCGGGAAAATTGGTTTCTTCCCCATTCCCCCCCCCCCCCCTCTCTCTCTCTCCCTCTCCCTCCCTCCCCACCTCCCCAAGCACCTCCAACACCATCGCCATCTTCTGCCACCGTCGAGTCAGCTCCACCCCACCTGCGTTCTCTAGCTCCTCCGATTCTTAAATTTCAATCACCCAAATACCCTCTTCCTCCACCTCTACTCCACCACCACCAGTGCCGCCATCGCCACGACCGCAGATTAAGCAGCACCACCACCACCAGGGTCCACGTAACGAATGATAAAAAAAGGCTAAAAATGAGTTTAAATACGAAAATTCGCGATCTAATAACTTTTAAAGGAAGACCACCTTTTCAAAAGGCGGGTCGCCGTTCTAGAGGAAGTTCGTCGATTCTTCAGGTCTCCACACTTAGCCAAATCTTCAAACTAGCGAGATTTCATACTTCTCAAGCTTCAGGCACCTATGGGCACATCGTCAAAGATCCGTGGCACCATTTTGTGATCCAATTGCGTCAAAATACACTGTTGTACCAAAATCACCAAAGTGCTCCAAAACTACTTGAGAGAACAAAATCCACTAAAAGTAAAAAATAGCATATTAGTGTCTCTGGTGAGGTTGAATCTCATTTAGGAATTTTAGAGAATAGGATTATGGGTTTTTTCTTACAAGTGTTTTTATGTTAGACTTATAAGATCAATATTCAGTGATGGGTGATTTTCTCGTGAACATGTGAGTATTTGAACTTGAATATGAACACCAAAATAGAGCTTCAACTATGATTTAAGCAGAGTAACAGTACAGTGATTAATATTGCTTCGTGATTTACAAGGATGAGAGCACTATTTATATGACTCTTAGCTCAAATATATCCAATGGTTACCAATGTCATCAGTACACTTTTACACCTATGTACAATGATCTTGGATAGTGACATCAACTTGTGGCCTTTCTTGGCAACACTTCATACTTTATCTCGTGGTTGCTATCTCCGACATGCTTGGTGCTTTGAGGAACATATTGAAAGTATGTATGTCCTAGAGACAACCATTTGCAAGATGATACGTAATTAGATCATAATCAGTTTATTATTATTTATATTTCATATTAATTGGCTCTACATCTTTGGATTATTTATTTGGTTGTTTTAAGATAATTCTATAAGATGTTCCCATGGACTGTATGTTATTACCAAATGTGTGAGAACTTGGATGACAGAACATAAGTCCTAAAATAGTCCCAATCGAGGTCATTGAGATTTGGAATATCTATGACGCACGTTAAAGATTGGCATGCGATCTGCATCATATTCTTAGAGGAATGTAGTGACTCTCACAACTACGAATGACTTGGTCATTCATGATGGATGCATGGTACACCTTAGAGGGTGTTGACTGACCCACCGATAAACCGTTTGATTAATTCTATTAATGTGTCTACGGAAGTATCGGTGTGTAAGGTAATTAACAGTCCTTTAACTTGAGGTCAATACTGACTACATGTGTGGAATAATATATCTTGACCATGACCAATGCTTGCACTCCACTTGGGGTAGATACGGCATGCGTTGGATATATTATGAAGCGCATGGGAGTAGTAGTTGAACCAAGATAGAATTCATTCCTCGCAATAGACATTGGAGAGAATACTTTACATCTCATAGTTAGATTGATCGTTAGTCATTGGCCAATGCATTACGATATATTCAAAATGGTGTTTGGATATGATCGAAGATCAACTAACAAGAATGAGAAAGAAATGAATAAGTTATTGGAACGGACACGATATCAAGTTCTAGACTTATTCGAGTATTCGAGAATGAAGGGACTATATTAGCCTTACACTAAAGGTGATTTGTATATCCTTACGAACGTCCTTATATATTAATGTTGTCCGGTAAATCGTCTAGATGTTTCACCGAGAACCTAATTAGATTAGTGGTTAATATATGAGGTCCTACGGGTCACACTACATGATTAGTACTCTACCAAATCGGGATTGATAATAAATAGATATTAATCAGATTAATATTATTTATTAAGTGTGGATAATTTTAATTGAGTCAAATTGGATTTGGAACAATTAAAAGCAAGTGGAAAGGTTGGACCAAATTTGAATTGGACATCAAATGAAATTGGGCCGAAAATTGGGTAAGAGAAGGGAGGAGAAAAGCTGGGCCAAGGAGGCCCAGCTGTTGGTTCTCGGGCGCGTGCGCTGCACGCGCCCGGCTAAACCATCTCGGGCGCGTGTTGTGCACGCGCCCGACAGTTTTGAAAGGGTGGGGACTTGGGACTTGGTCCCCACCTTTTTCCCCTCTCTCCTTGGACTTTCTCAATCCGGGACCCACTAAATAGGATGAGGTAGTTTTGTCTTCTTTCTTTTAATGCTTTAAAATGCAAATAGAAGATTGGAGTTAATATATACGTAACATTACTACTTCCTCTCCACAAGAAGACAGAACATACCTCATCTAATTTTTGTCTTCTTTCAGAAAGAAACAAAAATAAGTACACACTTGTTTTATCATAAATATCATCCTGATTCTTTTGAAAGAGTTTCCTAGCACTCTACGGTAGACGAAACTCTGTGGATACCGAGGTCAAGGATTTCAAGATGGAGAATACGAATTGGGACTTGCTAGGCGAGGAGCTTGAAGATTTGGAGCTCACTGAAGACGACGATCGTGAGTTCGCAGAAGAGGAGATCGAGGAGCAACAATTGAATTTTGCTGAACAAACTGACGAGGAGAAGGAATTGCTTAATCTGTAAGATTTTCTCCTCTACGTATCACATGTTAAATAATCGTTATCAAGATAGGTCGTAAAATTTTCGAAATTCCGCTGCGTATGCTTAGAGCAAAACGACCCTATATTCCTACAGTGGTATCAAAGCTTGGCTTGATTTAACGGTTATTTACATGTTAAATTGCATATGCTTTATTTACGTTGTTTATTAAAGCATGTTTCGTTATTATTATTATGCATGATAACTAGGTTTATTGCTTAATTAGTTTATTTAGTTAGAATGTGAGTTAAATATTATAATCAAATAATATTATAATCAAATAATTATTTGGGTATTTAATTAATTAATGGTAATTAATTAACTAATGAGAGTTTAGTGGGAAGTTGCTGTACAAGTCGTGACATGGGTAAAAAAGGGGTTTTGAGATTTGGAATCTCTGACTCATGAGACAACGATTGTATAAATTGGTAATGAAAGAAAACGTGATTGGTGAAGCTTGGAGCTCACCGGAATCTCGTCGGATTTTTCGAGCTCACGGGTTGTCGAACTTTCGGGCCAAAATTCGGTTTAACTTGCTCCCACTAATAAGGTTTATGATTCAAAGAGGTTAATTACAAGTTTCTTTAACTTTGGAAGTGTTTTGAATCTCTGAAAATTCGAAAAATAAAGTATGGGACCTGTTTGAGCTTTAGCAGAGAATTTGGGGCAAGATTGTTGGTGAATTAGACTTAGTCTAGGGGCTGGAAACAATTTACATAGTGTAAAATTACTTCAATGCCCCTTATTGTTTAATTGCACTATAAAACACCCAGAACTTATTTTTCTTTGCACTTGGCTCCTGAAAAACTTTAGAAGTCTCTCATTTTCACCCAAAAAATTATATTTGTAATTTTGGAGATTTACAAATTAATATATTTTAGAAATATATTATTATTTAATCCTTTCGAAGGTTGTAATAATTATTTAATATAATATTTAACTCACATTAGGTTTGACCTTGCATGTTAAGGGTTTATTAAAGTTATTTAATTTATGTAACTTTATTATTTATCCATTTTATGCATGAATAGGATAAAGCCCTTAAGTATTGCATGTGTAGGACACAAGTTATTTAATGCATATTTAGGATCTTGGTCATATGTTTAAATTACCCCAATATTTAAATGTACCCCAAATTAAATTTTATGTCTTGGACTAGGTCTAAACGACGTCACCCATCATAATTAAATGGTGCACTAATCCTTTTCGTTCGAGAGTATTTACACCCTAGTGTTTGCTCCGTTCTACGAGGCTAAGTCCTATTTATAGATGCATGGTAGCATTGTGTGATGGTTATGACTAACTTATCTATGTCTTGTCGCCCTAGCGTCGGAATAGTTTAAGAACGTCGGTCAAACTTGGTTTGACCAAACAAGAGTTACTTAGAGTAATTGGTTTAGAGACCTACCGGTTTATTTATTATAGCGGTTCAGCCCTAGCTGGGGTTATAATAAAGTTAATGCGGATCTTGTCCACTATGATTGTATTTGATATAATTCCGTACTCTTTTATGTGGGGTCATTGAGTATGCTAAAATAGTGGGAGCTAAATATTGCTAAAGTCCATGTATATTTAGTTGCTGATTATGATCATGAAATTTGCCTTAGTTTAATTTCATTCTTTATATTTACTTCTCTAGGTCAAGCAAAATGTCTAACCTATCCATCAAAAGCATCTTGGAGAAGCATGTTCTGACTGGGCCGAACTATCTGGATTGGATCCGGAATGTGCGTTTGGTTCTCAGGCAAGAAAAGTTGAGTATGTGTTGGACACACCTATCCCAGTCGCACCGACTGAAGCTGCTGCACTTGAGGACTATGATCCAACTCCCCGCAAGAAGCATGTTGATGATGCTGCCAATGTACAGTCTGTCATGCTCGCTTCCATGAGCATGGAGCTGTAGAGGCAACACGAGCATATGATGCCCTATGAGATGTTGGAGCATCTCAAGAGTCTCTTTGACTCTCAACCTAAGAGCCTCAAGTTTGACTTGTTGAAAGAGATCTTAAGGTCCAGGCTCCAGGAAGGAGGCAACGTATCAGACCACGTTCTCAAAATGATAAGTATGATTGAAAAGCTAGCATCTGTTGGCATATCATTTGAGAACAGTGTGTCTGCTGTGATTGTTCTCCAGTCACTCCCTGACTCGTTCTCGACGTTCATTGTGAACTTCAACATGAATGACAAGGAGGTGACACTGCCAGAGCTCCACAACATGCTGAAGACTTATGGTCAGACCATAAGCAAAGGAAAGAGTGTTCTCATGGTGGGATCTACTTCAAAGACCGGTCCATGGAATGGTTCCAAGAACAGGTTCAAGAAGAAGAAGAAGGCTAAGGTTGGACCGGAGCCTCAAACACTCAAACCCAAGGGAGGGGTGCAGAAGCAGGCAAAGGTTGCGAAGGATGCCTGCCTCTATTGCAAGGCAAAGGGGCACTGGAAGAGGGATTGTGAGAAGGCTAAGGCCGATGGAGCTTTGCATGGTGCATCTGGCTCCAACACAGGTATATTTGTTATTGAAATTAATATGTCTACAAATAATTCCAATTGCTGGGTATTAGATACAGCATGTGGCTCACACATTTGTAATAATGTGCAGGGCCTAAGTGACAGCAGACTGGTTAGACCAGGGGAAGTCGACCTACGCGTGGGGAATGGAGCACGAGTTGCTGCTGAGCGTGTAGGAACTTATAGACTAGACTTACCCTCGGGATTTATTTTAGAACTAAGTAATTGTTATTTTGTTCCTTCAATCATCAGAAATATTATTTCTATTCCTATGTTAGACATTGATGGTTTCTCATTTCGTTTTGCAAATAGTAATTGTTACATTTTGCATAATGATGTTAATTATGGGATTGCACCACTCGTGAATGGTTTATATTTACTTGATTGTAGACATAATATGTTTCATATACAAAACAAGAAGCCTAAATTAAGTAATGTGAAAAATCCTACCTACTTGTGGCATTGTAGACTTGGCCATATAAATGAGACGAGAATTGCACGATTAAATGAGTTGGACTATTTAACTTCATTTGATTTCGAATCATATGGACAATGTGAATCATGTCTCAAAGGAAAGATGACCAACAAACCCTTTCTAGGAAAGGGAGTACGAGCCGAGAAGGTGCTTGAGTTGATCCATAGCGATGTATGTGGACCTTTCGCAACTCAAGCTAGGGGAGGTTATTCATACTTCATAACCTTTACTGACGACTTCTCTAGATTTGGATATGTGTATCTTATGAAGCACAAGTCCGAAGCCTTTGAGAAGTTTAAGGAGTTTAGAAACGAAGTAGAAAAACAACTCGAAACAAGCATTAAGTCTCTTCGATCTGATCGTGGAGGCGAATACTTGAGTAGAGAATTCACAGATTACTTAAAAGAAAATGGGATTAGATCTCAGTGGACACCTCCTGGAACACCACAATTAAACGGTGTTTCCGAAAGGAGAAATCGAACTTTGTTAGACATGGTGAGATCCATGATGAGCTTCTCTACTCTTCCGACATTCTTATGGGGATATGCATTACAAAACTCAATATACATTCTGAATCGCGTTCCATCTAACTCAGTCAAAAAGACACCATATGAGTTATGGCATGGTAAGAAACCTGTTCTCTCACACATGCGAACCTGGGGTTGTCCAGCATATGTGAAGAAGATGCTCACTAGCAAATTGGAAACAAAAAGTGTAAAGTGTTATTTCATCGATTATCCTAGGGAAACCAGAGGTTACTTTTTCTATTCTCGCGATGATTTCAAGATCATCGTTTCTAGGAATGCGACTTTTCTAGAAGACGACTATGTCTTCAAAGAACAAGATCGTAGTAGAATAGAATTGGAAGAAATTCAAGAACCGCGAAATAACGATGAGGTTGAAGAGTTGTCAAATGGAGTTGACAATAATTCAGTGGGAGCAGTAGGAGATACAAATTCTAGAAGCGAAATACTAGGTAAGCTTCTTGCATCCAGTGGGAGCGCAACAGTTGTTGTGTCGCAACCACTAAATTTTCCTACTTCAGCGGCAATACCAGTTGTGGAAACTGACTTGCCCCCACACCAGGAACCTGTCACGGACAATGTTCCTGAGATAGCTCATGTTGTAGGACAACCTGACAATCAAGAACCTCAACGCAATCAGAATGTAGAGCGAGAACAAACGACAATAGTTATACCACAAAGAGTAAGGAAGGGAAGGGTTATACCTGAACAAGTAATTGCAGTACGTAGGTCGGAAAGGGAAAGAGTTCCAAAGAAAAGGGTGAGTTTACTCTTAGAGACTCATGAAGAAGATGTTGTAAATTCACCTGATTTGGATGACCCTAAGACTTACACCGAGGCAATGTCGGACATTGACTCGGAGAGGTGGCAAGAAGCCATGAAATCCGAAATAAACTCGATGTATCAAAATCAAGTTTGGAACTTGGTTGAATTGCCAGATGGGGTTAGACCTATTGGATGCAAATGAGTTTTCAAGAGAAAAACCGATGCCGATGGCAAGATACAAACCTACGAGGCTAGGTTAGTGGCAAAGGGTTATAATCAAAGACAAGGTATTGATTATGATGAGACCTTTTCGCCAGTAGCTAAAATTAAGTCTATTCGGATTTTACTTGCTATAGCTGCATATCATGATTACGAGATTTGGCAAATGGATGTGAAAACCGCTTTCCTTAATGGAAATTTGGAAGAAGAGGTGTATATGATACAACCTGAAGGATTCACATCCAAGTCATCTCCTAAATCAGTATGCAAGCTGCAGAGGTCCATATATGGACTGAAGCAAGCCTCTAGAAGCTGGAATATCCGCTTTGACGAAGCTGTCAAATCGTTTGACTTTGTCAGAAGTATGGAAGATCCTTGCGTATATATAAAACGCTGCAATGAAGGAATTGTTTTCATGGTCGTATATGTCGATGACATTCTGATCATGAGAAACAATATTCCCCTCCTACAGTCAGTAAAAGATTGGTTGTCCAGAATCTTCTCAATGAAGGATCTGGGTGAAGCCTGTTACATACTTGGCATCAAAATCCATAGGGATAGAGCCAACAGGATGTTAGGGCTGTCACAATCCACCTATATTGACAAAGTGATTAAACGCTTTCGAATGGAAGAATCCAAGAGGGGTTTCTTGCCAGCAAGTCACGGTGTTATTCTTTCGTCGAATGATAGTCCTTCGACTGAAGAAGAAATGGAACACATGAAAAGAATCCCATATGCATCTGCAATTGGATCTATCATGTATGCCATGAATTGCACCAGGCCAGATGTGGCCTTTGCGTTAAGAGTTACTTGTCGTCACCAAAAGAATCCAGGTCTTAAGCATTGGACTGCTGTTAAGATGATCCTCAAGTATCTTAGACGAACTAAGGATCAATTTTTGGTGTTTGGTGGACAACCGGAGTTGATAGCATCTGGGTATGCTGATGCCGGTTTTCAATCTGATCCGGATGATTACAAATCACAAACTGGGTATGTGTTTGTACTCAATGGTGGGGCTGTTAGCTGGAAAAGTTGCAAGCAAGCAACTATTGCTGATTCTACGACCGAATCCGAGTACATTGCTGCATCAGAGGCTGCGAAAGAAGCCGTCTGGATGTCTGAGTTCCTCAAGGAACTAGGGGCAGTTCCAAATGTTGGACCGATAAAAGTTTACTGTGACAACACTGGGGCTGTTGCACAGGCAAGGGAACCAAGATCCACCAACAGGAACAAGCATGTACCTAGAAAATACCATGTAATTAGAGAACTGGTAGCTAGAGGAGAAGTATCTATAGAACGTGTCCCCACTGAAGATAATGTGGCTGACCCTTTCACCAAAGCCTTGAGCTCGGAGAAACATGTTAGACATTACGAGAATATAGGTGTTAGACAAATGGGTGATTGGCTCTAGGCCAAGTGGGAGATTGAAAGTATGTATGTCCTAGAGACAACCATTTGCAAGATGATATGTACTTAGATCATAATCAGTTTATTATTATTTATATTGCATATTAATTGGCTCTACATCTTTGGATTATTTATTTGGTTGTTTTAAGATAATTCTATAAGATATTCCCATGGACTGTATGTTATTACCAAATGTATGAGAACTTGGATGACAGAACATAAGTCCTAAAATAGTCCCAATCGAGGTCATTGAGATTTGGGATATCAATGACGCACGTTAAAGATTGGCATGCGATCTGCATCATATTCTTAGAGGAATGTAGTGACTCTCACAACTACGAATGACTTGGTCATTCATGATGGATGCATGGTACACCTTAGAGGGTGTTGACTGACCCACCGATAAACCATTTGATTAATTCTATTAATGTGTCTACGGAAGTATCGGTGTGTATGGTAATTAACAGTCCTTTGACTTGAGGTCAATACTGACTACATGTGTGGAATAATATATCTTGACCATGACCAATGCTTGCACTCCACTTGGGGTAGATACGACATGCGTTGGATATATTATGAAGCGCATGGGAGTAGTAGTTGAACCAAGATAGAATTCATTCCTCGCAATAGATAATGGATAGAATACTTTACATCTCATAGTTAGGTTGATCGTTAGTCATTGGCCAATGCATTACGATATATTCAAAATGGTGTTTGGATATGATCGAAGATCAACTAACAAGAATGAGAAAGAAATGAATAAGTTATTGGAACGAACACGATATCAAGTTCTAGACTTATTCGAGTATTCGAGAATGAAGGGACTATATTAGCCTTACACTAAAGGTGATTTGTATATCCTTACAAACTTCCTTATATATTAATGTTGTCCGGTAAATCGTCTAGGTGTTTCACCGAGAACCTAATTAGATTAGTGGTTAATATATGAGGCCCTACGGGTCACACTACATGATTAGTACTCTACCAAATCGGGATTGATAATAAATAGATATTAATCAGATTAATATTATTTATTAAGTGTGGATAATTTTAATTGAGTCAAATTGGATTTGGAACAATTAAAAGCAAGTGGAAAGGTTGGACCAAATTTGAATTGGACATCAAATGAAATTGGGCCGAAAATTGGGTAAGAGAAGGGAGGAGAAAAGCTGGGCCAAGGAGGCCCAGCTGTTGGTTCTCGGGCGCGTGCGCTGCACGCGCCCGACTAAACCATCTCGGGCGCGTGCTGTGCACGCGCCCGACAGTTTTAAAAGGGTGGGGACTTGGTCCCCACCTTTTTCCCCTCTCTCCTTGGACTTTCTCAATCCGGGACCCACTAAATAGGATGAGGTAGTTTTGTCTTCTTTCTTTTAATGCTTTAAAATGCAAATAGAAGATTGGAGTTAATATATACGTAACATTACTACTTCCTCTCCACAAGAAGACAGAACATACCTCATCTAATTTTTGTCTTCTTTCAGAAAGAAACAAAAATAAGTACACACTTGTTTTATCATAAATATCATCCTGATTCTTTTGAAAGAGTTTCCTAGCACTCTACGGTAGACGAAACTCTGTGGATACCGAGGTCAAGGATTTCAAGCTGGAGAATATGAATTGGGACTTGCTAGGCGAGGAGCTTGAAGATTTGGAGCTCACTGAAGACGACGATCGTGAGTTCGCAGAAGAGGAGATCGAGGAGCAACAATTGGATTTTGCTGAACAAACTGACGAGGAGAAGGAATTGCTTAATCTGTAAGATTTTCTCCTCTACGTATCACATGTTAAATAATCGTTATCAAGATAGGTCGTAAAATTTTTGAAATTCCGCTGCATATGCTTAGAGAAAACGACCCTATATTCCTACACATATGTGGTGTATGTGTTGATCACATTCTTGATACGTATCTATTCCTTACCTCGATGACAATCCCTACTACGGATCCTTATAAGCCTGGAGGGTCTATCAGATCCTAGGTAAAATCATAGTTCTTCTATAAATCTTCACACATGACGCTTTAGTTCGTTGGCGAGGCACACTAGGATGGACTAGACATATTTTCATATCATCATTGTCACATATAGGGTGACATTACACATTGGTCTTTTTCAAATTGAACATTACATACTCTTCTACTCTCTACCAGTGAATCAAATTAGTCAAAAATAATCGTCTCTCTCCATATCTTCTTCTTCTGCAACAATAATTTTCTTCTTTTTTCATGTATCAATTAATTGATCGATCAATCACTTCTTCTGTTTCTTTATCGGTCGATGTTGGGCTATCACTGTGATTTAGGAAAGGGCTCGTAAATTTTTAATACCTTGTTAGCGTCCCTAATAACAAAAAAGGGTTACTTAGGTTCACAATTACATTTTAGTCCACGCTCTTGACCAAATCGCGCTCTAAGTATTGTTCCAAAATCAGACTTTTACTTTGCCAAACAAGACTTGAAATTTTCTTAAAAAAAAAAAGAAAGAAAGAAAAAGAAATTAGAGAAGAAAAGAAAAATGAACTCTGGTGGTGGAGCTCTCCACCTTCAATGGTGGAGAAGTAACAACTCCACCACGTATGCTCCGATTGGAGCCGATCAGCTCCGATCGGAGCAGTTTCTTGCTCCAATTGGAGCAATTGAAGCTTAATTGCTCCGATTGGAGTCGATCATCTCCGATCGGAGATGATCTGCTCTGGCCAGAGCAGATCGAGCAGTTGCAGCTCCGACAATAACAGCAAAGTTCCGGTCGGAGCTTCATCGGAGAAGAAGGGTAGAGGGGATTGCAAAGTTTATTTTTCTTTCCTTAAGGTCTGTTTGTTTTGTCAATTTAGAGGGGATGGCAAAGATGTAAATACTAGCTGGTCAATACAAAAACTGTTGTTTTCGGATCAAAATGTAATTGTGAACTTAATAGGCATCTTTTTGTGAATTACCATCATAACAGTCCCTAGAAAGGTATTAACTCTTTAGGAAATAAAAAATTCCTATCAAACAAGTAGCAGACCTGCATTCTAGAATACTTCCAAGCTAGATGAATTGCAAAATACCATAGAAATCAACATGCCCGGTTTTGGGCCCATGCAGCCTGTTCAACCGCATAGGGCCCAAAATATTCCAGGGCCTCCAAATTATATATACATATTAGATATATGTAGCAGGTTTCTTAAAATTGTCCAAAATCTCTGTCTCCTGCTGGTTGGTGAAGGAGGAATAAGTTTGAAGCTCTCTTCTTTTATGGTGGTGGGTTCGTGTCCCGCTATGGTTGTTTCCCTTTTTAATTTATTTTTCATATTTATTCATAGTGAAATAAGTTTTTTCTTCTCATTTTGTTCTGATTTTTATTTATCTATTCATTTTCACTTCTCTTTATTGATCTTTTGTTTTTAAATATTTTTTGATAGAAATTTTAGTTCATTTTTGGTGCTTTTTTTTTTAAATTCATTTTAGTGTTTATCTTTTATTCATTTGCATGATTCTCCTTATTCATCTTTTTTTCTTCATCTTTTGTATAACTTTTAGAACATTTTTATTAAGTTTAATTAGTTTAAAACTTAATGTGAATATTTTAAAAACATTTAGTATATTTTCATTGAAATTTTCATGGAGTATCGTAATATTATAATCGGTCCTATTAAAAGAGTTGCGCTTTTATTTTTAAAACAAATTTTAATGTTTTTACTTGGAATAAATGTGTATTATCAAACTTACTTCATGTAATTTGTTAGTATTACATACATATATTTTTTTCAATTTCATCTAAATTTAGGATCTATTTTAAAATTTCGCATAGGGCCTCTAAATTCCAGATCCGGCCTGGAAATCAATACAAGACACTTTGGCTTCCATCTTTCCTTATTTCACTAATCAAATTCTCATTCATGGTAATATGTGTTGCTTGTTTCACGGTCGTTGGTTGAAAATTCTTCCATGATTCCTTCTTGTTTTCATTTGTAAGGGAAGTTCGTTAGTTATGTTGTTGTATGGCATAACTTGGTAGAAACATTGTGAACCTTCTGACTTGGAATAGAATTGTGCAATTTCTTGTTTAGAGGTTTCTGATGGTGGTATTCGTAAGGTTGATTATGCAGAATCTAGTAGGCTTGCTTTTAGGGTAAATTAAAGATTCGTGAAACTATCACTAGGTTTCGTGAACCAATTTTGGTGATCCTATCTAAAAGCAACTTGTTGTCCCTGAAACCAACTTTTTTAGGCGTGAAAACAACTTTTTTTTTTAAAACGGCTAAAATTATATTAATACCAAGAGAGCATAAGCAATGCTCGAAACAAAAATACAACGAAAGCCAAAACAAAGCAAATGGCTCCTTAACCGCTAACTAAAACACACGAGCTAAACCGCCCGGCCGAAATTAAAGCTACCAAAACCAACACAAGAAAGGACCGAAACATGCTCATGTCCACCACCCAACAACTATAGAACATCAGGCGCGCCTTGAAGTGATATAGCCTCCAAGAGAAGAGAAAGATCCCAATGTAACCAAAAGTAACAATGAGTGGCAGTGAGGGAGTTGAAAGCAACTTGTTGTCACTAAAACCAACTCTTTTAGGCGTGAAACCAACTTGTTGCACTGCAATATATCCTGAAAATAGCTATGCAAATTACCGACGAAACCTATTAGTCGGTAATTTAGCGATGAATTGTTAAATTACCTACAGATAGAGAAAAAATGACCTTGTACGCTCAATTCGTTTGTGTTTACTCCTAAGGCGGCTCAATTTAATTACTGATGGATAGAAAATATTCAACGGGAAATAGCGACGCATGAGTTATATGTCGTCAAATATGTTGACTTAAAAAAATTAAAAATAGTAAAAAGAAAATGAAAAATAAAATACAACGACGAATAGGTCTATCCATCGGTACTTGCCAATGAATAATTTTATCACTCTGTAAAAAAATTTAAATAGACGGAAAATTGGTTTCTTCCCCATTTCTCCCTTTCTTCTCTATCAATCACTCCTCTCTCTCTCTCTCCACCAAGCACCTCCACCACCATCCCAGTCTTCTGCCACTGTCGAGTCATCTCCACGCCACCGGCGTTCTCTAGCTAGCTCCTAAATTTCATCCACCCATACCCTTTTTCGCCACCTGTGCTACACCACCACACCACCAGTGCCGCCTTCGCCATCGCCACGACCGCAGGTTAAGAACCACCACCACCACCAGGGTCCAAAGAATGAATGCTATGAAAAAGGCTAAAAAACGAGTTTAAATACGAAAATTCGCGATCTAATAACGTACTCATCTGTCCCAGTCATTCTTTACGTTCGTTTTTGTTGAGTATTTTGTACTCCGTTTACCCCTAAACTATAAAGAAAATTTAATTTATGAAAGTATATTATGAAAATATAGTATCTCCACTTTCGTTATATAATTTTATTAATTATTTATTCGATAAGATTTAGGATTTATTAGTGGTCAAACTAAGCTTCAAAAAATTCAACAAACCAAACGTAAAGAATTCACTGGGACGGAGAGAGTAAAAAGGAATACGGCCTTTTCAGAGAAGTTCGTCATATTCTTCGGAGACTAAAAGGCGGAGCGCAGTTCCAGAGAAGTTCGTCGATTCTTCAGGTCTCCACACTTAGCCAAATCTTCAAACTAGGGAGATTTCATACTTCTCAAGGCTCATGCACCTATGGGCACATCGTCAGAGATTCATGGCCCCATTTTGTGATCCAATTGCGTCAAAATACACCGCTTTTGTGCCAAAATCACCAAAGTGCTCCAAAACTACTTGGGAGAACAAAATGCACTAAAAGTAAAACTGTTATAATAAAACATGTATAATATGCAACTTAAAGACAATAAAACAAGTCAAAATATGTCGTCATCACGCTCCCCAAATCGACTCTTTGATTGTCCCCAAGCAAACTAACTAAATGCAATGCAAATGCACAACAAACAGACACACACAAAAGTCGATTTGCCAAACTTTAGAAACATTCAAGTTAACCCAACAACTGTGGACATGTTCCATATAAAACATAATCAGTCGATAGGTTGAAACTTGACTCTATTGTTTATACATATACATCCTCACATACATGTACCTAACTAAATAAATGAGTCCTTGATATATCTCTAATATTTTTGACCTAAGTCATTGACGAATATTATGAACAACTCACACAAATCAAAGTACTTACTCTATTTCACTAAACAAAAGACTTGGACCATTTCCTGAATGGTAGAGCGATGGTGGTCAGGAGCAAACAAAACAAACAAAAGAGCAATAATTCTCACACAAGACAAAACAAATCCAACAAACGGAAAAATGAAACAAGTTGTTGGACCATTTGGCTTTTGCGAGTCTTTATTCTTTCTTTCTTCCTTTTTTTTCTTTTTCGATTTTCTTCTATTTTTTTTCTAATATTTGTTTATTTTTTCCTCTTGCATACAATCATTTTGGTTGACATAGTTATCCGTGTAGGCATGAATGATCCATGGCTGATTTCTGGGGAATTCAACAATGTACTCTACACAGAGGATAGAGCTGGAGGATTGCCGGTGACAGATGGTGAATATGAGCCTTTTCGTAGGGCTTTAGCTGATTCTTTGCTGCAAGAAATTCCTTATAGTGGAGGACAATTCTCTTGGTGTAATAAAAGAGAAGGGCACCTTATATATACGAAGATAGATAGAAGTTTTGGCAATGCCACTTGGATGAATAAGTATAATTCTGTTAGAGTTGAAATTTTGAACCCAAAGTTCTCAGATCAATCTCCTCAGTTAATTAATTATGGAGGAGCGCCTAGAGTGTATCATAAGAGCTTCAAGTTAATTAATAGTGTGATTGATCATCCTGAGTATATGGCAGCAGTGCAACAGGGATGGGATACTGAAGTTGTTGGTACAAGGATGTTTGTGGTTTAGAAGAAAATGAAACAAGTCAGAGAGAAGTTGAGGGTCTACAAAAGTACTATTCCCATCCTACAGTTAAGGTTCTGGCAGCAAGATCTTTAACTGATAGATTGCAAACTGAGTTAGCCCAAGATCCTTTTAATACTACACTTTTCAGGGAAGTGAAAGAGGCGCAATCTCTTCTGGATAAGTGGTTGGGTATTGAAGAACATATGTTGAAGCAGAAAGAACAAATACATTGGCTTAATTGCGGGGATGGGAATAATAGGTACTTTTTTGCGAATCTCAAATCCAGAGGTGTTCAGGGTATATCAGTATTGTATAATGAGGCAGGAATGAAACTTACTACGGCAGAAGACATTCAAGAAGAGGTGGTTTCATTTTACAAAGGTTTGTTGGGAACAAGAGTGAATACTTCTCTGTCTGTTGATGTTCAACGGGTTAAAACAGGAACAACACTTAACCAGGAACAAAGATTACACCTAATTAGGCCTGTAACTCGACAAGACATTGAATTTGCATTGAAATATGATGAACGTATTTTTGACGCGTTCATCTTGTCTTTTTTACCTTCTTTTGCTATCTTCTAGCCTTGTTTTTTTGTTAGTTTTGTAGAATAGTGTCACGTTTTGTGTTTCCTGCATTTTCAGGCACTTAGGTACGAAACGGCGTTTTTGGAGCTAAAAACGAGCCTTTTTTATGGAAAAGATGGCCCCGTTGAAGTTCCCCAATCTCCGTGGCTTGTTCGTAAGTGTTTGAGCATCAATAAGCATCGGGAAGGATGAGTCCAAGGCACCCGAGGGCCATGCGAGGGCAAAAAGATAGAGTTTGAAGACAAAAATTTGCCCAGGAGCCAAGCTAAGCGCCTGGAATAGTGAAGCGCTCCGCTTCAATTTCCAGGAGCTTTAGCACAGAAGCCAAGCCAAGCGCTTGGTGTGCCAGAAGCGCTTCGCTTGCCAAGCTCTCCGCTTGGCTTCTCCAAGCGGTCCGCTTGGCAGCGGTTACGTTTTCGGATTTTCCTTCTTAGATCTGATCTTTGATCATTTTTTGAATATCTTTGAACTGTAACTTCGTTTTGGAGAGCTCCTAAGCCTCAAAACTCAGAGAAAACTCAGATTACATTGTATTTTAACTTGGGATTCAAGGTTTTGATTGGGATTCATCATTTGTAATCATCTACGGAGAGGTTTTCTTTGCTTTCCACCGATTAGTGACAACTTTGGTGGTAACTTGTATCACTCTCTTGTCTTGTAGTTTCATATGATGTATTCTGATTATTATTCATATGAATTGATGTCTATGTTTATGAATATGAGTAGCTAAATTTTTTGTGTTGGTGGTAGAATGTAGAATATGCATGCTATGGGTTATGTTTATGCTTACATGAGATTGTGATTCAATCTTGCTGCAAATCCCTTCATATGATTCTTAGTTGCCTATAAAATATATTCGAATTGAGTATAGTGACAAACTCTTGGTCAATGAAAGCTATAGGATTGTATGTTAGAGATTTGCAGCATGCTAGATAAATGGTGTTGGTGACAAGCACCTCTAATGTATTGATAGTGATCTTTTATGATGTGTGTCTTAAAGTTGCCTAGACGAGTTGCTTAGCAGACTTGATCGAAGGTTTTACGCACTGAACTTGTGAGCATATTCGTAACCCATGCATGTGTATTTGATTTCTACCACCAACCGTTTTCCAAACTTGATTTACAACAATCTGATTTCTCGTTGCTATTGTTCAAAGGAAACGATTCTCTAAACATTTGAATTCGTTGACTGAAATTACTTGCAAAAACCCCAAGCAAAGCCACGTTAGGTCCCGAGAGAACGACACTCGGGGACAACTTGCCATTGCACTCTAGTTTGTGTAGTGATAAGTGTTCTTAGGCTTTTAAACAAATTTAATTGGTGAAAAACGACATCATCAATTTGGCGCCGTTGCCGGGGACTTAACTCCTTTGGTTGGTGTTTTTGTTTTGGTTTTTCAGCCAACATCACTTTCTCACCTCATTTCTTTCCCCCTATCTTTTTCAGAAAATTTATCTATAAACTGCTCTTGGTTACCTTGCGTGCTTGCGCTCTTTGTATATATTATTAGATTAGAGGTTTTTTTCCTTGCATTTTTTTTTTAATTCTTTTGTGGATTCTGCTCCTTGGTTTCTTGTTTCCTCATGTGCAGAAACTAGTTCCTTGTAAGGATGAGTATGCGAGCTTCTTTGACAAGGTATGTGAAACCTCGAGGGCCTTGCATAACATTGGACGAAGATTGCAAGGATTATGACTTTGACCCTTCGTACTACTCCATTGTTTCCACGTTTTCGAGTGGTGATGATCCAAGAGGGTTCTTAGAAACGTTCGAGGAAGGTTTGTTGAGGATACCTCGTGAGAATGTGGAGGGGGTTATTTTATCACATGAGCAGCTTTGTATAAGGGGATTTATGGGAGCCTTGAGAGGGAGCGCTCGTGAGTGGCTCAGAATCCCGCCGGAAAGATCATTGCACACTTGGGATGAAATAACCAACAAGTTTCTGGAACATTGGGATTGGGACTCACCTCCCGGTTCAAAGACATGGACGTCTCGCTTTGCTAGTCCGCCACCAGAAATCGACATAGCCAATGTAGAGGAATGTTGTGAAGAATCTATTGACGAAGCCTCTTCAGTGCTTAGCTTGGATTCCACGTCCTTAACTGAGGATGTCAAGACTGTTGGTGAAGAAGAAGTCGTGGAGGAGGTGATGACTGAATCCATTGCTTCACTTGAGTCATACAGTGTTGTCTTGAGTTGTGTTGAGATCGAGGAGCTACTCTCTGAAGATTTTGGTGTCTCTGAATCGACATGTTTGGATTCTATTGCTACAGACACTCTTGATCTTGGCTCCTATGTTCTGGTCCATGCACCCACCTATGAGCTTCAAGGGAGTTTTGATCCACTTTTTTCTTTTTATTTTCCCTCTGATTCCTTTAGTTATTTCTTAGATTTTGATTTTGTTAATTTAGTTGATTTTTATTTTCAGGGAATCATGGATTTGCTTGAGGACTTGAGGAGAGGAGCCAAAGATGGTTCCCAAGATGCAAGGAGTAATGGAACGAATGCACGAGATTCGTTCCCATTTGATAATGGATAACCTTTGTGGTATTTCTTTGCATGTAGTTTAGTTTTTCTTTTTATTGCTTTTGTAGTCGTGGCCTGTGTTCCTTTTGTCGTGATTCGTTTAGTCTAGTGTTTGTCTTGGTGCCTTAGGTGATTAAGATAGGAAAAAGCATCGAAAATCTGGAAACAGAGCCAAGCGAAGCGCCTGGCAAGCCCAAGCGGTCCGCTTGGAATTCCAGTAAGAATTTCATTCTTACTGGAATTTCAAGCGGAGCGCCTGGAGCCTCCCAAGCGCTCCGCTTGACAAGCGAACCGCTTGGCTCTCGCCAAGCGGTCCGCCTGGACCTTGTACCCAGATTTTCCTCGTTTTTCCATTCTTCTCACCTTTGTGCACCCGTTTTCACATGTTTCTTGAGTCCTTTCAGGTACTACTCATATATAGGAGATTGGACACGAACCTTTATCTCAGGGAAGTGTACTTTCAATCCAATTTTTCCTTTTCATTCAACTTATCTTTACTCGAGGACGAGCAAAAGTTTAGGTTTGGGGAGGGGGTATTGGATTTTCAGCACTATATGCTTGTGTGGTTCGTACATGCCTGATTTTACTCAAGTTCATGTGATTTGTCGTGTTTTTTTTCAAATTTTTGCATGCATATCATCCCTAGATTAGTTGTTGCACGTTGTTGTGTGTGGAGTTTATTGCGAAGTCTTTTGAACTTTTTTATTGAGTAGACTAAGTATTTATGACCATTGATCATATGTTGCATCACTTTGCAAGTAGTTTGAGGCTTGTCTCGCTTGGCTTGTCACATTCGCATGTGCACTAGTTAAGCTTAGTAGTCTCGACATCACCTTGAGTGGTGTTTCTTCTGCTGTGGTTCACGATGGCCTTATAAAATGATGCATGTTAGAGTCTATGGTTGTAACCCGTGTAATTATGTACGTAAGAGGCGACAAGTTCTTCACCTCGATTAGAGATTGCCAAATGCCTAGGAAGGAGGTAGTGTGAGGTGTGCGATTCCTTGTATTAAACCTATTCTATCGAATAGGTTTGGGGAGGGGGTTGCTTCGTTATACTTGTCTTTCGTCTTTGAGTCGTTGTAAAGTTTTCTTTTTCTTTTTCTTTTTGTTTTGTGTCCCAACCTATTCTTTCGAATAGGTTTGGGGAGGCGTCTTTGTAAAAGAGTCTTTCCTTCTTCTTTTTCGTCTTTGTGCTCAAACCTATTCTTTCGAATAGGTTTGGGAAGGTGTTTTTGACACGTAGTACTGCTGCTTGCCCTATTAAAAAAAAAGAAAGAGAAAAAGAAAAGAAGAAAAAAAAGAGAAAAGAAAAAGAGAAAATAAAAAAAAAAAAAAAAAGAAGAAAGAAAATAAAGAATAAGACCCAAAAGCAAAAGAAGGGTCGTTGCAAGCCAAAAGCAGTCTCGTAGTGTCAAGTGTCATGTAAATATTTTGTCCTTGTGAAGTGTCGAGTTGTAAATTCTATCTTTCGTTTCGTGTCGCCTTTGTCCAAGGCCTGTTCTTGACCACCCTCGTCTTGCTATTCAAGAAGTGGTTGAAAGAGGCTCATTCTTGAGAGTCTGGGTAGAATAGGGGAGTGTTATCTATCTAAGAGAACCCTCCTTCATTTGATGAGAGCCAGTATTGGTTCGCCCTCTCTTGAGGAAAAGTCTCGCTTGGTGAACAGAAGTAAGTCCTCGGTTTCATAGGCACGGGGCAATTGTAGTATGATAACATGCATCATTATGTCGTCACTGACCAGGTCCAGGTAGAAGATGTTACGTGAGACTCCTTTGTTTAACCAAGTGCACTTGAGAATGTGTATATTCACAATCGAGGCATACTTCAACCTATTTGCATGTCATGCTCATTTGGTTTTGTTCATAAGCATTTGGTAGATTCAATAGATTAGTTCACCTTACTTGGCATGAGACTCCTTTTGTGTTGCATTTAGGATAGTTTGTTGCTTGAGGACAAGCAAAGGTTTGGTTTGGGGAGTTTGATGAACGTATTTTTGACGCGTTCATCTTGTCTTTTTTACCTTCTTTTGCTATATTCTAGCCTTGTTTTTTGGTTAGTTTTGTAGAATAGTGTCACGTTTTGTGTTTTCTGCATTTTCAGGCACTTAGGTACGAAACGGCGTTTTTGGAGCTAAAGCCGAGCCTTTTTTATGGAAAAGATGGCCCCGTTGAAGTTCCCCAATCTCCGTGGCTTGTTCGTAAGTGTTTGAGCATCAATAAGCATCGAGAACGATGAGTCCAAGGCACCCGAGGGCCATGCGAGGGCAAAAAGATAGAGTTTGAAGACAAAAATCTGCCCAGGAGCCAAGCTAAGCGCCTGGAATAGTGAAGCGCTCCGCTTCAATTTCCAGGAGCTTTAGCACAGAAGCCAAGCAAAGCGCTTGGTGTGCCAGAAGCGCTTCGCTTGCCAAGCGCTCCGCTTGGCAGCGGTTACGTTTTCAGATTTTCCTTCTTAGATCTGATCTTTGATCATTTTTTGAATATCTTTGAACTGTAACTTCATTTTGGAGAGCTCCTAAGCCCCAAAACTCAGAGAAAACTCAGATTATATTGTATTTTAGCTTGGGATTCAAGGTTTTGATTGGGATTCATCCTTTGTAATCATCTACGGAGAGGTTTTCTTTGCTTTCCACCGATTAGTGACAGCTTTGGTGGTAACTTGTATCACTCTCTTGTCTTGTAGTTTGATATGATGTATTCTGATTATTATTCATATGAATTGATGTCTATGTTGATGAATATGAGTAGCTAAATCTTTTGTGTTGGTGGTAGAATGTAGAATATGCATGCTATGGGTTATGTTTATGCTTACATGAGATTGTGATTCAATCTTGCTGCAAATCCCTTCATATGATTCTTAGTTGCCTATAAATATATTCGAATTGAGTATAGTGACAAACTCTTGGTCAATGAAAGCTATAGGATTGTATGTTAGAGATTTGCAGCATGCTAGATAAATGGTGTTGGTGACAAGCACCTCTAAAGTATTGATAGTGATCTTTTATGATGTGTGTCTTAAAGTTTCCTAGACGAGTTGCTTAGCAGACTTGATCGAAGGTTTTACGCACTGAACTTGTGAGCATATTCGTAACCCATGCATGTGTATTTGATTTCTACCACTAACCGTTTTCCAAACATGATTTACAACAATCTGATTTCTCGTTGCTATTGTTCAAAGGAAACGATTCTCTAAACATTTGAATTCGTTGACTGAAATTACTTGCAAAAACCCCAAGCAAAGCCACGTTAGGTCCCGAGAGAACGACACTCGGGGACAACTTGCCATTGCACTCTAGTTTGTGTAGTGATAAGTGTTCTTTGGCTTTTAAACAAATTTAATTGGTGAAAAACGACATCATCAAAATCTATTGGGGATGCTAAAGCTGTAAGAAAATACGGTCAGAGTTACCTCTAGGGTACGCAGCGGAATTTCAAAAATTTTCTTAACATACAGGTTAATTGATTATGCATATGTCGTATATATATAAACACGTCAATTAGAAGACTAACCTTACTTCCAAAGCAGCTTCCAAGTCTTCGTAATAATCCGGTGTATCTTCTCCTTCGTCGAAGTCGAAGATATCTACAATGCTCCTTATATCTGCAAGACAATAAGAGTTAGTTTCAAGCTCCTAGAACCTCAACCTTGGTATCCACGGATGAACAGCCTATCGGAAGAATGCTAGGATATTCTTTATGTGACCAAGAAGACGGGGCGGCAATTCCTCCAGGTGGTGGTGCGCGCGCGTGAGGCTAAGAGGAGGAGGGGAGAGCTTTTATTTTCTCTAAGAAAACTGGGTAGAATAACTGTGTTCAAAAACTATATATAAAGCTCTCTAATGGTCTACTATATATAGTAGTCTATAGAAGCCTAAAGCATAAGCAATTAGACTTCGTAAAGTAATAAGAATCTAATTCTTATCGCACAAGGAAACCAATATCAAGTCTATATTCATTCCCAATCAAATTAAAACTCAATGAGGAAAATCTAACTTATCCCTTGGACTTCTAATAGAGGAAGGAGTCGAACTCCTTCCCCTATCCAACCACGCGCGCGCGCGCATAGTCCTACGGGAGGTGAATCCCACTTTTGGGACCCACTTATATTTCTAAGGCAATCCAAACTCCAAGTAGATTTTTCCCAAGTGCATATGTTAATTCTAAATTAACATATCCTTTCTAATCGAACCTCCATTATATTTCTAAAATATAATCTTTAATTGTATTTACATAAAATACAACTAATTAGCCAATTCAATTAATAATTCCAAATCATTAATTGAGCCACCAAATATTATAATTAATTATAATCCATCAATCACAATTAATTCTAAATTAATTGCGATTCCATCTTCAAGGATATTCTGATAGACTGAATCACCACATAGTGTGACCCATAGGGCCTCACCGTATTAAGCAAGTCCTAGACTAGGCAACATGAAATTCCTAGACGGTTCCATTTGCAATATTAATACGTGAGGACGTTTGAGAGGTTTCTCAAAGCTAACCCTTTCGTTGCGAAGCCTGTTGCGCTCAACGCGGCGATGGTAACGTCCCTTCATCTGACTTGCTCGAATGTATCTAGGATCGATGAAGTGTCTATCCCAATAATACATCCACGGGCGTCTCAGGGAGTTGCTTGGTTAAGATATACTTATGACCATCATAATATATCATTTGCAGTGGCTAGTGACTTTACCAACACAACTATGCAGACTATGAGCAGTGCTCTCCTATGCTACACTTGAGAGATGAATCATTCACAGAATCACTTATCACCCCCATTTGTATTTAGCCATAATCCTGGATCGTGTCTTAGGTCAGCTGCTTATTCAGAGCTGACATCGACGGGTCCACCAAGGATATGGGGAAACAAATGTGATGATAAAGTCCTGCAAGTACAAAGAACGAATGGCATCACTTCGACAACTCACCGGTTCCCATAGACACGTCGGTGTAGAGTATACATCGATGGGAGTGTCCGGTGGGTACTTCCATTGTTCGATAAAGCTTCTTCGAACAACTATGCGCAGTTATGGGAACGTTCCTTGATTGTCCAACAATCCGTTCCGTGGCCGTGGGATCGGCTCACACTTGCTCCAACAAGTATAACCTCCACGCATACCAATCTTGTCAGGTTCATTCAGACCCCCACATCCGAGATGAACCACGACTAGGGAGAGTTTGGGATAGATGATAACTCACATAGCTCCCACTAACTGTGTGATCGGTCATCTATCCGAGGGGACATGTTTAATATCAATACAGACAGTAATAAAGATATGACATGCTGCAGCCTGGTGTAATATAAATATGAAAGTGATACTCAATAGTAAAATGCAACAAACATATATTATATTACGTTGACCTGTGTAATAGTACATATATGCCCTCTATAAGGGCACCATGCCCTTAGTAAAGGCTGTCTCTAGGACATATACACTATCAAAAGCCCCCGGGGCAGATGGTTTGTCATCTCTTTTCTTTAAGAGTGCTTGGTCTATAGTAGGTAATGAGGTGGTTTCAGCTGTTCAGGATTTCTTTTGAAGTGGTAGACTGTTGAAGAGTGTTAATACGACAGTAATTACTCTCATACCTAAGAAGCAGACTGCTACTAATATTAGAGACTACAGACCGTTTGCGTGTTGTAGTGTACTTTACAAGTTAATTGCTAAGATGCTTTCTAATCGATTGGGTGAAGTAATGAATTTTCTTGTTGGAGATGAACAGGCAGCATTCGTACCTGGACGTTACATACATGATAATACGTTGCTTGCACAAGAGATTATTAGAGGGTATGGTCGTAGACATATGTCAGCTCGGTGTATGGTTAAAATGGATTTACAAAAGGCTTACGATTCCATCCAATGGTCTTTTGTGGAGCAGTTGTTATGTGCGTATGGTTTCCCTTCCATGTTTGTTAAGTGGATAGTTACATGTCTATCTACGATATCTTATCAAATAAAGATAAATGGCAAGTTGACAGCCCCATTCAAAGGTGGTAAGGGTATTCGGCAAGGAGACCCCATGTCTCCTTTCTTGTTCGTGCTTTGTATGGAATACTTAAATCGAATAATGAAGACCATACCGGCTGAATCTAAATTCCAGTATCATCCCAAGTGCAAAGAACGTAAGATCACACATCTTGTCTTTGCGGATGATAAACTGTTTTTTAGTAAAGGTACGCTTTTCTCTGTGAATGCTCTTTTGAAGTTGTTTGATATCTTTAGTTGTACCTCTGGTCTGCAAGCTAATAAGGCTAAAAGTGAGGTGTATTTTGCTAGAGTGAGGCCTGAAGGAGAATATTCTCCAAACAAGCCATTTGCATGAGGACAGTCTACCGTTTCGCTATTTGGGGATCCCTTTCAATGCAAAACGTCTATCAATTACACAATATCAGCCCCTCCTGGAGAAGATGCTCAGCCGAATAAACCATTGGACGTCGAGGATGCTCAGTTATGGAGGACGTCTTCAACTCATTCAGAGTGTTCTTTATTCTGTCCATCATTATTGGGGCCAAATTTTTTATTTCCTTAAGAAGATAATGAAGACAGTTGAAGCTATATGTCGAAGATTTTTGTGGACAGGGCGGGCTGGAGATAGTAAACATGCTCTTATTTCATGGGAAGTAGTCTGTCGATCTAAAAGTGAAGGTGGACTTGGTTTAATTCACCTACCAAGCTGGAATAAGGTAATTTTCTTGAAATTATTATGGGCTTTACATTTGAAAGAAGATAAGTTATGGATTCGTTGGTTGCATGCCTATTACATAAAAGAGCAGAATGTCATGGAAATGAATGTTCCTATTCAAGCTTCTTTCTTCTTCAAGAAAGTACTTGAGAGTAGGGAAGTAGTATTGGGTTCTGGGGACTGGAACAGAATGGTTGCTAAGAGGACATTTGATAAAATGGTTATGTATAAAGCAATCAGGCCTGACATTGTAAAGGTTCCCTGGTGTGAGCTGATTCTTAATAATCGTGCCACCCCCCGGACGAAATTTTGTCTGTGGTTAGCATTATGGGGTAGACTCTCTACTAAAAATCGAATGGTGCGGTTTCAAAGTGATATTGATCCCATGTGTATCTTTTGTAACACAACAACTGAAACCATTGACCATCTCTTGTTCGACTATTCTGTTTGGAAACCGTCCTGGCAAGCTCTGTTACGCTGGTATCGTATTCCTTATGTTCCTGGTGACTGGAAACAGACTTGGCTATGGCTTTGTGTGCGTGTGAAAGGAAAGAAGCCTTCGAATCGGCTTCTTAAAGTGCTTGTGACTGAGTTTGTTTATGCCTTATGGATAGAGCGAAATAGAAGAATTTTCCAAGATACAACTCAGAATGTTAATCAGATACTACGGGAGGTTGTGAGGAAATCTCTAAGCAGATGTTGGGCTGATAAAAAGTTAGAGGAAGTTTGTAAGCATTGTTTTGATTTCCCTAGAATTGTATAGGGTTTAAACTTTTGTTAGTTCTGTTTTTTTGCTGTTATAGCTAGCTAGCTTGGCTCCTTAATTTTGAAATGGGCTTGAAAAGAGACTCGAAGTCGATTCAAACACCTTATTATTAAGTAACCTAGAGATTGGGACAAGAACTTTACCCAACTAATGGAGTAGCTGCAATGCTCAACTCGCGAACCATCTAAGTAGTTTTCCCTCCATATCATGCCAATGGAGTAGTATGTATTTAGTCCATATAATATATTGCCTTAACATTCTTAGGCAATTTAATTCTTAATATAGATGCCCATATCTACGTTAGGTATGATGCCAACGGTACCCCGAGAAGGCATTTTTTGAAGAAAATTAGAAACATAATGAAGCCCATTGGAGAATATGTCTTCTTCACAAGATGAGAGGGGTACCCGATCACAATCTAAAAACAAATAATCAAGTGGAACCGAAAACTATATATATAAATCCGGATAATTGGTCCAACTCCGGGTTCTGTCCAGGAGGACATACATCAAGCTTCAAACATTAAATTGTACGGGCTACATATCCTTTACACCGGTTTCGATTTAAAACAAAATAAATAAATAAACTCTTTACACCGGTTATAAATCAATTTAAAAAAAAAACCAATACATTCATTTATTTATAACTGAACAGTACGTACGTATAATAATACATTGATATACAACTAAAAGTAATAATACAAGATTACATACATGATACATCATACCGTAATTAATATGTAAACCCTAGATAATACAACACTGGACCTTATAAAAACCAAAAACAAACGGTAGCTAGCTATATAATATAGTTATACATTACATAAACCTGAAACAAACCCCTAACTACTTATTCATTTCACCACGGATACGTTTAGCCAACTGAATATCCTTAGGCATGATCGTCACCCTCTTAGCATGAATGGCACACAAATTCGTGTCCTCGAAAAGTCCAACAAGGTACGCTTCTGCAGCCTCTTGCAGTGCCAGTACAGCATGACTCTGGAACCTCAAATCTGTCTTGAAATCCTGAGCAATTTCGCGAACTAAACGCTGGAAAGGCAGCTTCCGAATCAAGAGGTCAGTACTCTTTTGGTACTTGCGGATCTCACGAAGAGCAACTGTCCCTGGTCTGAAACGATGAGGCCTCTTCAGAGGTACCGTATTCGGATCAGAAGAACCTCGTCGTGTCTTCCCGCGTCCAATCCCTCTCGCAGCCTAATTCAACACATATATATTCTCGAGAATTAATTAAAAAAATATACTAACAATCAATTAATTAATAAGAAACCGTAATTGAAAAGGAGGATACTTTTCTCAGTATATAAGTGCGATCGAATTATAAAAGTAGGGAAATGTGTGAATGAGCATACTTTGGTGGCCAGGGATTGCCTCGGGCCCTTTCCACCGGTGGATTTACGAGCAGTTTGCTTTGTACGAGCCATTGAAGATGATCAGTAATTACTGCTAAAGATTAAATAATAATGTATTTGAAATGTGAGAAAGAGAGATCGAATTAATGGATATATATAGAGAAAAGGTGGTTTATGTAGGTTTAAAAATAATGAATTAACCGACCGAACGTGGGTAGTTAATTTGTATGCATGTGCATGCAACAGTACCGTAACTTCTACTTAGGTAAAATTAAATAACTGCTGGATAAGTATTATTTACCCTAGCCTGGATTAGATAACAGCTCCGATCCGGCCCAAATGAGTGCAGATCAGCCTAAACATTACGCACGGAGCCCAAAAGCATAGCAATTAATTATATATATCAGGCAGTTAACGTTAAGTAAAACCCATGAACCATGATCAATGATCAATGAAAGAAAGTAGGGTAGGACATGCATTTTTTTCTCCAAAATAAAATAGATAAGTCTAAATTAAATGGAGATGGTGGGTCGCATGTGGATCCAACATCTTGTATTAAAGGGTGCCGCAGTGGTTACGCCCCTAACATTTAATAAACGACTAGCTAGAACCTTTTTTAGATGTTAGGGGGTAACCACCGCGACACCCTCTAATATAGATGGTGGGCCCATATGTGGACCCCACATCCTGTATTAGAGGATGTCGCAGTGGTTACGTCCTAGCATCTCATAAACGAAACTAGAACATCCTTCTCAACTACATCATCTAGCCATTTAGGACAAACATCCCATATATACACGTTAGATTGATCAAAACTAGTACGCATTCTTCCTTCATTAATCATTAGCCAAGGCATCAACGAATTCATCATTTTCTTCTTTGTACACAAAACAGAGCTGAGCATCATGCATTGCATCGATTCTTCTTCGAGCATCCTGCAGGATTATTTGTTGGTGGGAAGTTGACGTTGCTCCCTTGTTTTTTAAGCATGCCACCAATGTTTTGGAATCAGTTTTACTTTAAAAGACTATTTTGTAGTTCAGATTTTCACACAATTACAGACCAAATAGTAATGCATAAAACTTAGCAGTAGTAGCATCCACTCTGCCTAAATGTTTTGGACCAGCTATTATGAAATTGCGCACCTTCATGGTTCCTTATTAAGATATATTAAGACATGCATTGATCTTATTAAGATATATCGTTAAAATTGGCAAACTTGTTTAAGGTACATTAAGTAATTAAAAAGTTTCAAATAAATAAACCCAAATAAAATCAAACAATCCACTTGGATCCTTAAGTAGTAAAATGAGGTAAAATAAGATAGTACGTTGTCCCAAAATCAGCGGAGGCACAAACAAATGAAGAAGATGAGACCCGTCATCATTTATTTATAAGGTAATCTCTAAAATTCTTGCTTCCCGTTTGAGAAAAAGTGATAAATACTGTTATACATGATAGTCAATTCATTTTTTTAGCGGAAAAGATTAATCATGACAATATATTTATTGCTCAAGAGTTAGTAAAGGGTTATGGAAGGAGAGTGTATCTCCTAGATCCTAAATGTATGGTTTAGATGGATCTTCAAAAGGCATATGATATAGTGTGGAGTGGTGTGCACTCAAATCCATTATGAAGAGTTGGGTTTCCCAATTTTATTTATTGATTGGATTATGGAGTGTGTTACCTCTGTTTCTTATCGTTATAATATTCAGTGTACTCCTACGAAACTTGTTATTCACAAAAGAGGTCTAGTAATAATTTTTCATTTTTTAGTTCTAAAAAAAAATAACTTTTTTCGTTTTACTCTTTTTATCTAAGTTTATTTAGTCAAGTTAATGCGCGAATTAAGGAGCTCTGAGGTTCTCTCCATTGGGGTGAATTAGACTCAAATCTAATTTCACCGGGTACAAAAATTAAAGTTACATATGAGAAATAAATTAACAATTGAAAAATATTTATGGTACAAAAATTATAATGATGTAAAATTACGCGGTACATATAAAGTAAAAAAAAATCCTTTATTAATCCTTCTTCTTGCTATGATCCCCTAAAGTGGACTATCTTAACATTGTTGCAAACAACTTGGTTAGAGTTTCCTCAGAAGAAACTTGGTTAGAGTTCAAACGAAGCAGTTAACTTATGACAAACGAGGATGCCCAGATTGCTAAACAAACGAGGATAACAAACTAGGGAGCTCATTTGGAGTCGGTTGATTATTATGGTCACAGTCCGCGATCCGCCTACGCCGGATACCGTGAATTATGGGCCAACCCTTGCTAAGAAGAAGTCTCGTCGAGAAGGCCCGCTTACCCATAAAACGTATAGGGCGTGGGGATTAATTTCCTTAGTTTCCGTATTTTGATTTATATGCTTTCCTTATTTATTTCAATTTCATAGGACTCTATTTGGTTTATTTTCATTTATTTAGCCATCAAATTAGAGTTATCATTCACATACTGGATGGATATGATAAACTGTATTTTATCATCTCCATTATTAGAGTTATCATCGATCTTTGACTATGTTGCTAACTTTATCTCTCATTCAATCCATTAATCACCTGCTAATACTCTGGGCAGAAAGAAAAAGGAAAATCAAAGTCATCAATTACTTACTTGATTGAAAGCTTTCATTAGCTAATTAATACACTTTCATCTTCATGCTAAGTTTTTTAAACTTGCAACGATACGTATTCCACTCCGTTGGACTTAACTAGGATTGGTGTCTCTTTTCGTCACCCCTTGACTCTTGACATCTTGCTAGTAGGATGACATACTAGACGAAGGGGTGGTTAAGTGTTGATACGGCTATAACGAGTTTGAAAGTCGAACATGCTTTTATACTTTTCTTGGTGTTGGGTTTTGTTCTTGGTTGGGAGTTTTGCTTGTACATCTCTTATGTACTAGACTCTGTACTATTTCTCTCCTATGTTGATTAATAAAAAAACTTTTTGCTGATTCCAAAAAAAAAAAAAAAAGCTTCTTTAATTTTTACTCTCTTGTCACATACTTTTCTCATTCCATGTATACTTTTATCATTCCAAGTATAATTCATATTCAACATGGTATCTGGCTCACGCCCACCTGGTTCGAATCTCCTCGAAGACAAACTCCGTCCCATATTAAATTTCCACTCGATTGGCCTCCCCATAGAGGTTGAAATCGGCCACGAGTGCGGGGGAGTATTGGAGAATTAATATAAATGATTAGATTTCGTTCCTCCCCAACACTTTAAACTTTTGGGAGAGTTGAAATTATACCGGTTAGGATTATTCTCTAGAATAATCCTCTAATTGGGCTTGATCGGTTTCTTAGTGTACTCTCATATTTTTCATCTTGTTCTGTTTATCATTATTTTGTGGGCTTGTGCATTTTCAGACCGTTGCGGTTCAGCAAGTGGTTGACGCCGAGTTAATTGTTAGGCCTAGTGGATATCGTCATGCTAGTAGAATATGCGATCGGTTTGAATTTGGACCTGTTTAGGCTGTTTGGTTGATGTTACCTGGAACTAGTTAATTTTGTTTAGCTGGTTGCATATGCTTCAGACTTGTTCCCTCGGGAATAGTTTCACTTTTAACTTTTAATCATGGTGTCCACTATCATGTGTCTTGGTGGTGTAATAGACTAGTCTAGCAAGAAAAATATAGCATAGGTATCTTATTTTGTACTCAGTGTTCGCATGGACTGAAGACATCAAAACTAGCTGTTTTTATTTATGATAAGCAAAGACATCACAATTCACACCAAGCAACCTTGCTTTTGAAGATATATACATTCTAGTCTTAACATATCTGTGGTTTTGCAGGTAAGAACAAGCAAATAGAAACTACAAACTCTCACATTCTCAAGCAGAGTCCATCGTCCTGGACCCAGCACGCCGCCAAGGCTTCCTGTAATCCCTCACCACGCTCGTTAGTATCGGCATAGTGATTGGCATCACAATGGACAAAGTTGTAAATATCCAAGATATGCCACCAGGTGTGATTGCTACCATACATGTATCATATGTTGCTATTAAAGCAGTGAGAGAGACTCTTAGCTCAAACTGCAGAGGAAGCCCAAGGGTGAGGAAATTCAACATGTGCAAGGACATGTAGAATCCAACCGAGTTGAAAACCAAGAATAACCCAAAGGACACGGGTCTGTTCGTTGCCAAGACCGACTGTCCAGCTGAGTGGGGTGATTGAGCATTCGAGGATGAATTGTTTGTTGTCATGTTGTTCCTGCTTGGCCAGAGATCCTCTTGCCAAACACCACCTGGTGGACTAAGTACGGGTTGGTATGTTGCGGTTGCAATGAGTACAGCTATCACGAGCAATGTGTTGCGAACTTTAGTTGGAGAATCTTTGATCTTGTCATACTTGAAGAAGTTCTGCAATCTCTTGGACGGTCGTTTCGAGCATTCTTTCCTTCGTACGCTCCCTGCTTGATTCTCCGATAGGTCAGGTGAATCTGTTTCCTGCACTCTTGCAACACCAACTAACTTGAGCATTTCCTCGATTTCACAATCACCCCCTTCCGATGCTAACAAATCTAGTGGAGTGAGACCCCTTTTGTTTGACGAATTCACCTCCAATTTTCCTTGAAGAGCGAATTTCTCATCGAGTAACAGACACATAATCTGTGGAGAAATGTTCGAATTTTGATGAAACTGATAGAAATAAACTTTAACAAAAATAGAGCTTTTATCAATTAGTACTCACCTCATACTGTTTCTTGTAGGCTGCTACGTGCAAGATAGAATTTCCTCGTTGATCCGTATTACTCAAGATGTGCTCTTTCTTGTGCAGAATCGCATAGTCAAGTAATATCTTAAAGGCATCAATCTGATTGTTCTCCACAGCGAGATGTAAACAACTTTCACCCCGGGCTGTCACTTCTGTGATCGAATCCAAACAGATCAAAAGCAATTCTTGAATGACTTGTATTCTGCCTTTGGAAACTGCATAATGAAGAGGAATCCTCTTCTCTTTCCCTTTGACTAAACAAAGATGGGAACCTATTGTTAGTAGCTCTTTCACAATCTCCACATCACCATTAGCCGAGGCGATATGCAGAGGACTAAAACCATCCTGGTTCAGTTCTGTGGCAAATTCTGCGCTCAGATTCAAGACAGCTTTCACAAAACTAACATGACCTCCAATGCAAGCAATGTGTAAAGGAGTCTCTCCTCCCGATAAAGCCATGATACGCAACAATAGAGGATCATCCTTGATCATATTACGCAGCTCATGAATATCTCCTCTCTGTGCAGCCTGAATGAACCTCCTAAGCATGGTTTCATTCACCTCAAGTTGGATCCTTTTGCTTGTGATATCTGAGTAACTGCATAGAGGTAAAAATTTGAGTCAACACAAATAAAATGATGTATGAATTGATGCCTGCTATCAATAAGCTGACCAAGTAATATTGTATTTTTGTTCTTTATTTTAAAATACAGGTGTAAAGCAGGATATTGTTAAGTAACATGTTCATACTTGATACTGCAATCAGTCAATAATTACTTTTCTTGCTGAGATTTAGTAATAGGAAAAATGACAAATTTTCAACTTGTGATGACAATAACTTGTTGAACTGAAACATTAGAAACAGTCAATAGGTACTGTTTCATTTCATAGACATGGAGAAAAGTAAACTATGAGTTAGTTGTATGCAGTCAAACAAACCCATTTTGACAATTCTGAAAAGTAACATGTTCAAGTAAAACCAAACATTACCTTGGAGATCATTAAATTCTTGAACATTCAGGGTCCAGATAATATAAGCATTTCCTGTTAAAACAGTGATTTTAACAACATTTGCTAACTTACAAAGACACAGAGGACATCAAATTGTGAAGAACATAAGAGACTCTTTGGCCACCATGCTACCGAGTTCAGCTTGACCTTTGGAAACACATGTGCAAAGTCAAGTATCTCTTCAGTGATTTATGCTATATTAAGATGTAGCAAAGATAACTATAGCACAACAAAACATACAAATGCAACAAGACTCATATGATGAATACTTCCTATAAAACTGCAGCAGATTGATTTAGCAAAATCAAACTACCAGTATAAACATAGAAATACAAGCTGGCTCTGTCGACTTGATAGTGATCAAGATTCAAGAAAAACCACGGAATAAGCAGTTGCCATGTAAGAAGCCTGTTTCCCCCCTCCAGTCCTCCACGAGTGATTGTGCCTCTCAAAGCTCCTTCGTTAACATGTATGCAACAAGGGGCAAAGCCACATTTTTCCAGTTTCATAGAATTACATTTTTCCGCATGTAGAAATCTTTTTTGACAATATGCACCAATAATGATGGTATGTATCCTTACACTGGGCCTGCAGAACTTTGAAAGGAAGTAAATAGAATAGTCATTCATCCTCAAAAAAGGGCTTCTCCAACACCAAACTAACAGTATCCTCCCCAATAGTTCATCAATCCACAACTAAAGATTTTCGAGGAATTGTGTATAGTTAACAAATAACTTATCTATCAATTAATGCACTACAAGCATAAATATAAGATTTGCACCTACCTTTTTCCAAAACTCCAAGCAGATTGATGCAGTCAGAGCATATCCTGCTTTGCCTAACCCATAAATTACAATGCCCAAAAAAAAAGAATAAAAAACAAAAAAAAAAAGCACGACTAAGAACGGATCAGTAATTAATCTCAACGGTGTACTCACGTAAGGGGCACTCCGTTGATGCATTTCATCGAACAGTTAAAGGGCAACAGAATAATGTAACATATTCACAATCAAAACATTTATTGAAACCAGGAGATAGCATTACTGACCTTGTTTACTTGACTCGACTATAATCCAATCTGATTCGGGGTGGAGAGAGAATGCTCTGATTGAATTTGTAAATCATAATTACCATCATTTAATTTGTAGCAGACTATCTCTGAATCTCAAACTTAAGAAAAATCGACAGCCTGTGCCAGCATTTCACTCACAAC
Organism: Plantago ovata; assembly: GCA_028274465.1. Taxonomy (NCBI): domain Eukaryota; kingdom Viridiplantae; phylum Streptophyta; class Magnoliopsida; order Lamiales; family Plantaginaceae; genus Plantago; species Plantago ovata. The sequence continues at coordinate 100,071,496 of CM051457.1, read as the reverse complement.
TAACCCAAATATGAATTATCTAGAATTTAGCTTAACTGTACATGGATGGTTAGCAAGTTCATGTTATCTCCTAAATCTGAAAGGACAGTAAGCTTTTCCAAATCATAGATCAAGACATAAAGCAACGGTATTTTCATATTTACATGGTATAAAGTGAATAAATACCAGAAAACCATTGTTAAGTCCTGTCATTTGCAGAAACAGATGTGGAGAGTACATTTTGAGTACCATCTCTACTTTTCTCAGAGCAATTATATGCAGCTTTAGTTCTAACAAAAAGCAATGAACTAGATAAAAGACCCATCAATGAGATCAACCACCACCATATGAAAGTCTGGTGGTAACAACTCCTACCAATGCATACCATTAACTTATCACCCTTACTTGAATTTCCTATATTGGCTTCATACACTAGAGCTGCAAACAGACTGTAGAGTAGTGATCCAATTGGGATGTTAGTGATGAGAATATTGTGATTCACTCCCGCTCTGTTAGGGCCGAAAAGCTCTGACGTGATTGAAACGGCAGCAGAAAATACAAAACCCGAACTTAGGCCAATCATGGCCGTGGCTGTAACTAGTATCGTCTTACTACCCGATAGTACAAGGAGAAGAAACGCCATTGGTGTCGGAACCAGAGCTAATGCGAACCATCCTGTCCTTGCATAGTACATCTTGCTGCAATAGTTGAAATTCGTTTAGTAATCATGATTAATTTAATATCAGTGCAAACCATATATAACACATGAAACCTCTCCATGTCTTAACAGCTACACAGTCTGATACAAGTTTCTGCCATTTTCAATACGAACTTTAGAATCTTGAATACCAAGATTGGCAGAAAATTCATACCTAACTGGGCTTATCGCATAAATGTTCAGAATTCTGTCGGAATATCATGCATATAAGCTTTCTTGAACAAGTTTTATCATTAACTCAATCTAGACAAGAGTTTTAGAGTAACCCAGAGATGCCCTATGAAAGAAATGCAAAAACAAGTTATGTGGTGAAATGCTTACTTTTGTAAATAGTCAGGAGTTGTCGAAAGCAACCGGCCGAAGAATGAGAATGCTGAATAAATGGAAACCAGTGTGCTCACTTGCGACTCGTAACCAAGTGCTTGGGAAATTTGACCAAGATTGTTGCTATACACTAGCCCAATTGTTCCACCGCATAAATAGGCGAAAAAGTACAGCCAAAAGTCCCATCGACGTAGAAGCAAGCTAGTCGAGTGTTCTTCTCCAAGAACAACTAACCGGTCCTTGAATAACACATTGTCACAGAAACCTTCCCCTATTTTTAACGTAGAAGACTTACAATTACTAGATAAGTTATCATGGCTTACTGTTTCAATTCCTGTAAGTTCTTTATTATCCACCAGATCATCAGCCTCATTCTTCGGTATCAAACTGAAACTCCAATCTTCTAGTTCCAGGCTGGAATAACTCGCTTTTCGAGCCAACTCTTGGATGTAAACCATGCCAGGTGTGACTAACGGAAGTAGTAAGAATGATATCGCTCCAAGTAAGGCGACACGTGCTGTAGGTACATCTAGTGTTATTTTGTTCAAGAGAAGGAGATATAGGCCAGTAAAAGTTGCTACCACGGTCAGCAAAACAAAATTGCAAGAATGGTGTTGAGTGAATTTGGGAGTTGTAGTTCTTGTAATTGGGAAAAGAGCAATGAGCGATACAACAAGGGGCACTAATGCATTGAGGAGAAGGTAGATGCGGTTGTTGTTTGGGTCGATGGAATCAGCGATGAGATGGTATAGCGCTGCACTTACGCCGTTGAAGCTTACACTGAGGGACAGAGCAAGTTGCCTGTTAGTTGGGAAGTTTTTGATGCAGAGGACATAGCACACTGTGTTGAACCAACATATGCTGCAACCAGACAGCAAAGACAACAGAAGCACCTGACAGAAATGACATGGTATTAGATCAGAGAATAACAAACAATAATAATGTGAAGTTATTTTTGTTTCCAGTTTTCTTAAATCTAGACCCAAGGCAATGTTTGTCATAAATCAGAGTAATTGAGATTTGGTTTAAAATTTACGTGTGTGCGTAAATAGTCGATGTCGTTTCTTAAACTTATTGCCAAGTGATACCCTAAACGAGTAGAACTACTACTGTTTCTGCTTTAAATATCTCGAAGAGTCGATAAACCTGAGGTAGATAAATGTACTTTTTAGATGTTAGGGGCTAAACCAATGTGACATTGAGCCGCGCATGTGTGGACCCATCTCCTCTATTAGAGTATGTCAGTGATTAGCTCAAAGCATCTAAACTAAATGGTCGAATTCATTTCTAAAATTTAGTAAATCTTGTATTCATTCATTAATAAATTTGTTTGCCGTTAAAGAAAAGTAATTAGGAATGATGTTGTATGAAAGTTCGTTAAGAATATTAGCTGGGAATTATATTGCCTAAGCTTTAAGATAGGGCAGTTGAACAAAATGATAATGTTGCACCAAACCAGTAGTAATGTGCAGCCGCCAGCTTTGCTGTTAGGTAGTATTGGTTGACCCAACATATTCAGTAGAGGCCAATTAGATGGAAACTCGTGTTTTTTCCCTTTTTTAACCGAAAATCCAACTACTGCCATACATACTCTACATCAGGATCAGGGTTCAAATCCGACACCACCTTCCTACTCCAACACCCTAACTACTGGACTCTAACTACTGGACCTTGTTAGTAGTTGAAGTGTTAATAATAAAACTAAGGAAGCACGGAAACGGAAACGGAAGTGGAAACGAAACAGATACGTAGAAACGTCAAAATTGAAAAAAGTAGAAAACGAAAACGTTTAGGAAACGTTTAATTTTTTATATATATTTATAATGAACGCATAAATGCTAAACAACCATATAAATAGATAAATTAGTCAAATCAAAATACATACAACATAATAAGTTCAAATATGTATAATATGTATAATGTACGTATTACGAGTAATTAACAAAAACCACTTATTCGCATCCTATTAGAAAATATATAAAACATATTATAGATATAAATAATTATCAAATGATAATAAAGGTAGTCCATAAGTTTCCGATAAGTAAAGTAAACGACAACTAAACGCACAGGAAACGAGTCATGCGTTCCGTGCTTCATAGGTTGAAACTGTTTTGCTTAAAACTGTTGCCAATGTCTGTTTAAGATGTGAAGATAACTACTACTCCCCGTTCCACCAAAAGTACTAGTTTTAATTTTTAGTATCGATTACTCTTAAACTATAATAATAAAAATATTTAATAAAATTATATTATTATAATATAAAATTTAAATATTAATAATATAATTTTATTAAATATTTGTTTAAGATTAAAAAAGTTGATCTAAAAAAAGTTAAACTAGGATACTAAAATATATGACTACAAAAAATAATACACGCGAAGTAAATAAATTACTAGTAGTGGACTAGATTAAACATACATACCAGAAAATAAGGCAAAACGAGAATCTGCTGAATAACAAGCCATTGAAATCCGTAACCAGCAAGTCCCATGAAAGCCGCGATGAGCAGGACCATCCAAGTGGGGAAATACAAGAGACAAACACCAGAACACCACCCAAATACCTTACCCATGTCCGAAGCAACCGACAGATAGTTCAATTCTATCTGAGATATCCCCAGAACCGATTTCAAATTCGAAGAATAAGATGAGAAATCCAGGTTTGTCCCTGTGAACGCCTGAATCCATGTCGTCGCCACCAATATCATCCATTTCCTCGATTCACCGGTTCCGGCCATTCTTCTCTTATTTATATGCCTGGCGGGAACATGTGAAAAAATATGTAAGGTTATTTCGGTGGAGAACCCAATTCGACCCGCCCACCAGTTGTGTTTTGAAAAATGTTTTTGGGAATTTATTTAGTAAACACAGGAGAAGCTATATATATATTCTTAGATAATAGTAGCAAGGACAAAGAGGGCAAAGGAAAGAAGGATGGATATTTGTTTGGACCATCCATCCACCCATCATAGTGGGTTGGTGGGTGGGTTCTGTTCTGCACTTGGTATTGGTAGGCTAATTTACTTTTAAATTATTCTTATTATTATTTTTTCTTCCGGAAAACACCCTTCCAGTAATTAATTTCATTAATCACCCAAAATTGGAATGGAGTCGAGAGATTGTGCTCCCACCCCCCTTTTTTATATAAAAGCTAAGTCTAGAAAAGAGAGCAATACCACTCCTAACATTATTGGAGTGACTAACAGAAAGATACTTGAGGCGCGAAATAATAGACAAGCCCCTGGTCAAGTTCTCCAAAAGTAGAGAAGGCAAATGGGATGAACGAGTAACCGTGTTGCGCACACTTGGACGAATACTTCTTCTTCTTCTCTACCGCGTTGCGCAAAGCCACTCCGGGGTCCAAAAACCCATCACCCCCACCAGCGAAAGGAGAAGACCGGTCACATCCACACAAGCATCTTTACCTTGAGACCAATTGAATAACAACAAGTCTGTTGGTCGTAGGTCCCGCCCATAGAGGAAACCCATAGGTGCCTCTTTCTGCACAACGACCCCGACTTTGGAACAGATATCGACCAAAGTGTCACGCACGAGATTGTGTCGGAACTTCAAACCCACCTCACTAGAACAGTGAACTGCATGGTCACGCCACTGGTCCATTCGGCGCACATGACAACTCAGACAAAGGGAGCCATCAAGGAACAAGGGGACCGCCAGGTGATAACCCAACACCGCACGGAACTGCCGTGGATTCATCCCCTGGCCCAGCCCATCAATAGGTATGGTGAACAAAAAATCCTGCGCATGGGGAGCTCGGACACAACTAAGTAGAGCCACCTGTCGAGGGCTCAAACTGTAACGCGACGTCAGATGCGCATCAATGACACCAAAATAGTTCTTTGCCGAAGACTTCATAAACTGGGGGGCAGGAGAGCTAGAGGTAACAGAGATAGTGTCGTCGCCACAAAAGGCCGAGAAGCTGTCAAGAGCAGACTGAAAGGTAGGACCACAAGAAGCAATCCCAGACCTCAACATAATCCTATCCTGCAAAGAGCTAGACTGCAAGCGAGAGGCGAGAAAAGCATACTGATTGACATCCTCAGCACAAAGGACTCCAAGACCTCCAAGTCTGATGGGAAGTGTGGCAAGCCGCCACTGCCAATCCCCCAAACTAGACCCTGAACCTGTAACGATCAACTCCAAGGAAGTACGCAAGGCCTGATCAAACTGAACGAGAGCATCATCACAAGACAAAGGAGGGCAGGTCCTCAGAGCATAAGATAACTTCGCAACCCCCTGCACAATTGCGAAGGAGAAGAAGCTCACACTGGGGGTCATCAAGCTTGCGGATAGCCTCCAATAAAGAGATGGTCCTGGATACCCGACGCGCAACTAGATCACGGCAAAAACTAGAATCCTCACTAACAGAGCCCCCAAGGAGCTTGACACCCTGAAGCGGACGAGAGATAGAATCAGGGAAAAGGCCAGCCGCCCTTCCACGAGGGTCCTCCACTGGCCAGAAAAGCTCTGTCTTATCGACATTCAGATGCAACCCGCGGGCTGGCCCATCTACCCGGATGATATCTAGCGCCTTGGCAACCATAAGCGTGTCACCAATGATAGTGTCGTCGTCAACATACCAAACCTGAAGAGAGAACGCACACGACAGATGGATAGCATGCACTAACGGGTGCAGGACCAGAGCAAATAATAAAGGACCCAACGGATCCCCTTGCTGAACTCCCTGACAAGACCACAGAACCGAGTCCCCATAATAAAGCCGAGCAGGCCTAGAATAACAGAAGTCAACCCAAGGAGAAATGGTCAGACACCTCAACCGAGTCTCCCGCAGAAGGGCACTTCTGTCAACCAGGTTAAACGCATTATTGAAATCTACCAAGAGCATAGAGAGCCCGACCACGTCCCCTCTAGCCTCCACATACCTTTTGACAGAATGAAGAATAGTCTCGCAACCACCCGAGACACCAACACCAAACTGAAAATCCTGCAAGTACGTATTCATCGAGCTCCCAACCGAAGAAGAGGCAACCTTAGAGATGATGAACCGAAAGTTTGTCAGACTCAATTAATAAAATAAATTTGTTTTTAGCCAAAGTCAATTCACAACTACAACGAAAACCGTAGTGTAACAGTAAAATAACCTCTAGTGTCGATCTCTAAGGACTATAACTAGCTTTATCTAATTTAACTTAAACTATAAACTCAACAAACGACTTAGCACAGATTTTCTTATCAATAATAATAGAAGTTAGTGATAGTATGATCATTCAAAGCGTCAGGTTAATAATCATGCATGAAGTACTCGATCGTTTTGCATAGAAATCTAAGATCATGAATTGTCCAATGTGTTTCGTTCAATTCAACACTACGAAGATAGAGGGCTTAGATAGATCAAATAAATAAAGCAATAACTCAAGTCTGATTCGCGTTACTGCCATCATGCATAATTAAGAACCCTAGCTAAGAAGTCACATATTATCACCAACAATAGATTTAGCTACTCATAGATGTCATGCTCAACAGAAATCAAAGCAAGATTGAATGAAAACATGTTGAAAGATATAAATAAAAGTAGAAAAATCGTGAGATACAATGTTACCGACGAAGGTTGTCAATCTCCGAGGAATTGCGAACTCACAAGCAAGAATTGATAAACAACGAGGTCCAATTGCTATGCTTAATCCTCCAAATTGATAAGAAAAATAATCTCCTATGCTAAGAATTTCCAGAACAGGCTCTGGAGAATTCCTATCTAAAACTAATGTGAAAAGGTATGAAAAAAGGTCTAAAGAGGTCTGAAAAACGTAGAAACAGATGCAACTATATATAGGAGTTCAGAAGGCGTGGGGCGAATCGTCCCAGACACCGGGCGAACCGCCCCTCATCCCGAGCGAACCGCCCGGGAGCTCCCGTCGGTGGAGACGCGTTTTTGGTTTTCTTTTCCTTTTCGGACTCGGATTTTGCCTTCTAGTGACCTTTAAGCCTTGAAACTCGACCCCTAGACCTCAAATCTTGTCCGGAACCTTCTAGATACACCACGGATGACCACGAAACACCGAATCTTCATTTTCTTCAACATAATTGCTCGGAAAATTACGTTTTTCACCTAAAACCTGAAAAATGCAAACTAAAGGGAAACGTGACACTATTCTAATAAAATGCACTATAATATAGCTAAATTAACATAGAGGATAGCTAAATAGGTGAAAAAGACTCGAATGAAGGTGTAAAATACACGTTCATCAAGAGACCAGCCTCCTCCAAATAGTACCAACGGAAATGGGTCGAATACCCCCTCCTGGCTTAACGAGAGGAGTTAAAGGGGCACTGACAATGAACTCCGCAAGTGGCCTAGGACACTGACCCGAAAGAAAGAGGTTGACGACCCCAGTGATAGAAGCTAACAGACCATCAGACACCGCAGTAGCTGCACCCCCCAAAACATCCAACAAATGTTGGGCTTTGAGATCGTCGCGACCACAGGAGGTACCTTTGGGGAAGCTCCTAATCCTATTCAACACAAGATCTTTCTCTACCGACAGGGCATCCTCCCCAAGCAAAGAAGAAGGCACAACCGGAGGAGGGGCAAAAGGATGTTTGGATTCCAACTCAACCAAGGTTTCAGGGGTATCAGGGGCAACCCCAGAGGAAGTGAGAACCTTAATAGCAGCCGTTAAGTGTCCGTCACCCAACTTGCGCTTGCACTGGGATAAATTTGCCTCCTCAGACTCGTGAGACTCTGAAAACCCCCGAGGAGGTGAATAAATAGCGGCCAAACGGTCTCTCACCAACCCCAACCTGTCTCCAGGGTCTCTCCAACGTGCAATGGCACTAGAAATGCCCTCAAATTGGCGCCGCTCCCTCTCCCCCGATCGGCGATGTACTCCCTCCCTTACCTCCTCAGAATTGTTACAGGTCAACAACTTTCAGCTTTGACTCTCAATTAATCTTAAACTATAATGATAAAGTATGTAACAAAATTATATTATGAAAATTTAACGAAATTCATAATATAATTTCGTTATATACTTTATCATTATAGTTTAAGTGTAATTGAGAGTTAAAGTTGAAAGTTGTTGGGTGAAAAAAGTCAAATTGAGACTCTGAGAGAACGGGGGAGTATTACTAGGCGACAATTTATTTTATGATCGACTAGATATAAAAGAGACTACTTACTCCATCTATCTATTTCCAATTTGACGTTTTTGACATTTTTAAAGATTTGGTTTTATCTCATATTAAAAAGATTAACCAGTAAAGCCTCCATGGAATGAAATAATATTCACCCCGGGATGTCACTTTTGTGATTGTGTAAAGACTCGTATCTTTTAGGAAACGTCTGCATTTTATTTTATTTGTCTATCAAAGAGGCCGAAGGAAAGTGTACTGGAGTTATGTGTTAAGTTTCGAGAACGAAAATTATTATAATAATAATAAGCAAAGGTGCAAGCAATTGGAAGAATGAACTAGGTGGATAAAGGGTTTTCGCAAGTGCTTGGAGTTTGAAGTATAATCACAAGTGTGGTGATTCTTTGTTAATACCAAAGTGGTACTGTCTTTAGCTAGGCTAGAATGTTTGGGGAGTTTTGAAGGATTTTGTAGTGATCGTAATCGGATGACACTCCGTATTAACATTTGAGTTGATTTCAAATATATTTTGAGATAAAGATAAGGTTTGGTATTAGCATGATTTTGGGGCATTATCGTATCTAAATAGATCAAAATCAATTCTAGAATGACTTGAATTCTGCCTTTGGAAACTGCATAATATAGAGGAATCCTTCTCTCTTTCCCTTTGACTAAACAGAGATGGGAACCTAGTGTTAGTAGCTCTCTCACAACCTGAACGTTACTAATAGTATGAACGGCAATTGTGTTGTAACATGCAACTATGTGAGCCACGAGGTGCAAGATAGAGTGTTCACGCCTGTCTTTCTTAGGACTCCCCTTTGCTATGCAAAATGGCATCGTCAACCAAGACACTGAACACTTCAAATCCAGATGACAAAAGTTACCTGACTTCTATTCTTTCTTGGGCAACAGCATAGTGAAGTTGGATTCGCCTTGCCTTTACATTCACGAAAAAAAAAACATGGGATCCTAACATTAGTCATTGATGCAGAATTTGGATGAACATCATGCCTCAGTGAAAACACCTCCAAAAATTAACTTCCCGGTGACACAAATCCACTTGTGTTACAAATAAATAGATACTCCTCTTAAGCAGTCAAAACGGATTAAAACAGTGATCTCAACAACATTTGTTAGCTTACAAGACACTGAGCCACTGTGAACTGAGGACAGCAAATTGTGAAGAACATAAGAGAGTCTTTTACCACCATGTTACCGGATTCAGCTTGACATGTGTGTCCTATGGCTTACAGGAGATAGCATTACTGACCTTGTCGCGTCTCAACTCGACTATATCCAATCTTTCACATGTTTTACGGTTTCAAATTTTCCTCCATTTAAAACTGTCATCTTTCATGGTATAAATTACAACTATATATTTCAACAAATCAAATTGGGTTGGGCATTAATACGATACGATTAATTTCAGGTTAAACTTGTTGCATCATGATGAAACATCCGTAATATTAATATAATCTACTAGACCATAACATCCAGTCCAACTTGCAGAATTTTACAACAAAGACATACGGTTTACTACGAAATTAAAGATAACTTAGTCTCCAGTTACTGTGTTTCAGATTGTGTCTTTTTCATCTCATTCTTCTAGACATCTATCTGGATTCAGGACCAATGAGGATGGGGCTTGTATTATATATCTGTCCACTCAGCTTTGCCAGTCCTCTCAACTTCTGCAAACGAAAAATACGCACCATACTTAGCTTGTGAAGGTAAAAGAAAACGACATCAGTAAATCAGAACAAGAAACTCTCTCAGAGCACATGTAACAATGCTACATGCATGTTAATGATTCTAGAAAGATAGAAGCTTAAATTTCTCACAGGAACGCATACAGATTTTGTTTTAGGTTTAAGTTTCTTATTACTTTTAAACTGTACCCTATTAAATGGGACGGAGGGAATTATACAGAATGCCGTAAAGAAAACCATAAGCTAGAAGCTCACAGGAAAAAGATAAAACAGTTCCCATCCTATATATTCGGTTTCTGTTTCTTCAATCCTTTATTTATGATCTTTATGAAGAGCTAGATGTGTCTAAAACACGTGAACAGTTTCAATGCATGCACTCCGGACAGATTTTTTATAATATGTAATTAGCCGTTTACTTTATTTCCAAAGGTTGGGAAATACCACCTGTGGGGTAAGTATTACCAGCATCCTAAAATTTGTCATGTAACTACATGTGATCTTTAAAACATTCATATCATAGATTCAAAGCATTATAATGCTTTAGATATTCTGTGGAAGAACCCTGCAGATAAGAGGCATAGCATCTATTGAGTCCAAGGGAGAACCGAGTAATGTATCATTAAGAACAGCCACAGATACACATCTGACACACACTGGGCATAGATCCAAGGCACAATATCTAAGGATATTACTGAAGCATATCCAATAAAGAGTTTACCTTAAGACTCCATCAACCAGGAGGCCCTTGTCGTCTTCGCCCATGTATGGAACCAGCCAGCCATTTCTTCTTTTAGTTCTTGTGGCACCTTTTGGCATGCTGGTACTCGAGGGCTTTGTCCTGACAAATGCACCTTCAAGCGTGAAATCCCACCACGTTTAGAAATAAAACCACAATAGTTGCATCGTGCACTGTTTCTATGGTCACACAATTGTTCAGCATGTGCCCAAGCAGCATCAAGTTGTCTCCCCCCTTTCCTGCGTCTCCTCCTCATGATGCCAATTGAATTTTCTGTGAAAACAAGAACCTCATTCAATGGACCATTCGGGTAAAAGAAATCCAATAAATAAGACACAACGTAAAACTATATCGGCATCTCAACAGTTATAATTCGATTAAATGAAACAGTTCCATGGAAGATAGATACACACAAGATACTTGAAGCAACTAGAACAAAGCACAAATATGATCTCTTTGTCGAGGGTGCCATGTATCCAATTGCATCGAAAAAAAAAAAAGCACTTGCAATATTCTCAATGAGAAATATCTAAACCTAACTCTGTAAATATAATGCTGAAATAATCAATAACAAACAGCCTTAATTTGACTTCAAAAATGTAACTTACTAGCTCTCTGCTCACTAGAGATCTCTTCATCACTTTTCCCCATATCCAAGCTCCTGCTTTTGCTTGAATCAGAACCTAAAACCAGGGTTTCCTTAGATGTGTTTCTAACCCACATAGTCAATATCTATCTAACAACAAGCACTAAACCATATCCCATGAGAACGATACCTTCTTGATACCCTGTGACCCAAAAGGCTTTATTGTTTATAGCCCATTTATTGTACCAATCAGCCATATCTTTTCTTACTTCTGGTGAAACCTTATCACAGACTGGTACACTCGGATTCTCTCCAGCCAAATGTGCTTTCATACGCGAAATACCACCGTATGTAGAAATGAATCCACAGTACTTGCATTGGGTCTTCAGTCTGTCATTATTAAAGCGCTCAACATGGATCCAAGCACCATCAGGTTGTCCTCTCCTTCTCTTGACTTGCTCAGTACTCTTCACTAAATAAATAGACATGGAAGGAAGTAAAACAATCATGAAACACTCTGGATATCGATCACATACACACGTACCAAATAGGCAAGAATGTACATTTCAAATAAACCAAGACTAAAAGAAGAGTGGTACACAAACATTGACATATTCAATCGTAAAGTTCGAACAAACATAGCCTGAATTGTAAGTTCCAAAATGTGCATGAAATAAAATGCATGACCAACTGCATTGTTTCACAAATATGTTCTCTTCATCAAGGGTGCCATGTATCCAATTGCATCGAAAAAGAAAGAAAAAGGCACTTGCAATGTTCTCAATGAGAAATATCTAAACCTCACTCTGTATATATAATGCTGAAATATTCAATACTATTAAACAGCCTTAATATGACTTAAAAATGTAACTTACTAGCTGTCTGCTCACAAGAGATCTCTTCATCACTTTTCTCCACATCCAAGCTCCTGCTTTTGCTTGGATCAGAACCTAAAACCAGGATGCCTCAGATATGTTTCTAACTCACATAGTCAAAATATCTATCTAACAACAAGAACTAAAACAAGTCCATTAAGAAAGATACCTTGATGCCCTGTGACCCAAAGGGCTTTATTGTTTATAGCCCATTTATTGTACCAATCAGCCATATCTTTTCTTACTTCTGGTGAAACCTTATCACAGACAGGTATGCTCGGATGCTGTCCAGCCAAATGTGCTTTCATATGCGAAATGCCACCATATATAGAAATGAATCCACAGTACTTGCATTGGGTTTTCATTCTGTCGTTATTCAAGCGCTCAGCATGGACCCAAGCACCATCAGGTTGTCCTCTCCGTCTCTTGACTTGCTCAGTACTCTTCACTAAATAAATAGACATGGAAGGAAGTAAAACAATCATGAAACACTCTGGATATCGATCACATACACACGTACCAAATAGGCAATGTACATTTCAAATAAACCAAGACTAAAAGAAGAGTGGTACAGAATACATTGTCATATTTAACAGTTAAGTTCAAACAAACATAGCCAGAATTGTAATTTCCAAAATGTGCATGAAATAAAATGCATGACCAACTGCATTGTTTCACAAATATGTTCTCTTCATCAAGGGTGCCATGTATCCAATTGCATCGATAAAGAAAGAAGAAAAGGCACTTGCAATGTTCTCAATGAGAAATATCTAAACCTCACTCTGTATATATAATGCTGAAATATTCAATACTATTAAACAGCCTTAATATGACTTGAAAATGTAACTTACTAGCTGTCTGCTCACAAGAGATCTCTTCATCACTTTTCTCCATATCCAAGCTCCTGCTTTTGCTTGGATCAGAACCTAAAACCAGGGTGCCTCAGATATGTTTCTAACTCACATAGTCAAAATATCTATCTAACAACAAGAACTAAACCAAGTCCATTAAGAAAGATACCGTGATGCCCTGTGACCCAAAGGGCTTTATTGTTTATAGCCCATTTATTGTACCAATCAGCCATATCTTTTCTTACTTCTGGTGAAACCTTATCACAGACAGGTATGCTCGGATGCTCTCCAGCCAAATGTGCTTTCATACGCGAAATGCCACCATATATAGAAATGAATCCACAGTACTTGCATTGGGTTTTCATTCTGTCGTTATTCAAACGCTCAGCATGGACCCAAGCACCATCAGGTTGTCCCCCCATTCTCTTGACTTGCTTAGTACTCTTAACTAAATAAATAAACAAGAAAGGAAGTAAAATAATCATGAAACTCTCTCAATATCCATCACATATCTACATCCAAAATAGGCAAGAATATGCATTTCAAATAAACGAAGACTAAAAGAAGAGTGGTACAGAATACATTGGCATATTTAATAGTTAAGTTCAAACAAACATAGCCAGAATTGTAATTTCCAAAATGTGCATGAAATAAAATGCATGACCAACTGCATTGTTTCACAAATATGTTCTCTTCGTCAAGGGTGCCATGTATCCAATTGCATCGAAAAACAAAACAAACAAAGGCACTTGCAATATTCTCTATGAGAAATATCTAAACCTAACTCTGTATATATAATGCTGAAATTTTCAATACTATTAAACAGCCTTAATATGACTTAAACAATGTAACTTACTAGTTCTCTGCTCACAAGAGATCTCTTCATCACTTTTCTCCACATCCAAGCTCCTGCTTTTGCTTGGATCAGAACCTAAAACCAGGGTGCCTCAGATATGTTTCTAACTCACATAATCAAAATATCTATCCAACAACAAGAACTAAACAAAGTCCATTTAGAAAGATACCTTGATGCCCTGTGACCCAAAGGGCTTTATTGTTTATAGCCCATTTATTGTACCAATCAGCCATATCTTTTCTTACTTCTGGTGAAACCTTATCACAGACAGGTATGCTCGGATGCTCTCCAGCCAAATGTGCTTTCATACGCGAAATACCACCATATGTAGAAATGAATCCACAGTACTTGCATTGGGTCTTCTGTCTGTCGTCATCCAAGCGCTCAGCATGGACCCAAGCACCGTCACGTTGTCCTCCCCTTCTCATGGCTTGCTCAGTACTCTTCACTAAATAAATAGACAAGAAAGGAAATAAATCAAACATGAAACTCTCTGGAAATTTTCAATACTATTAAACAGCCTTAATATGACTTAAACAATGTAACTTACTAGCTCTCTGCTCACAAGAGATCTCTTCGTCACTTTTCTCCACATCCAAGCTCCTGCTTTTGCTTGGATCAGAACCTAAAACCAGGGTGGCTTAGATATGTTTCTAACCCACATAGTCAAAATATCTATCTAACAACAAGCACTAAACTCTATCACATGAGAAAAATACCTTGATACCCTGTGAGCCATAAGGCTTTATGGTTTATAGCCCATTTATTGTACCATTCAGCCATATCTTTTCTTACTTCGGGTGAAACCTTATCACAGACTGGTACACAAGGATTCTCTCCAGCCAAATGTACTTTCAGACGAGAAATACCGCCATATGTAGAAATGAATCCACAGTACTTGCATTGGGTCTTCACTCTGTCATTATTAAAGCGTTCAGAATGGACCCAAGCACCATCAGGTTGTACTCCTCTTCTCTTTACTTGCTCAGTAGTCTTCACTAATCTCCCGATAAGAGAAAATAAATAAATAAACAAGAAACGAAGTAAAACAAACATGAAACTCTCTAGAAAGCCATCACATACGTACGTCCCAAAATAGGCAAGAATATGCATTTCAAACAAAGCAAGACTAAAAGAAGAAATGTATACAGTACATTGACATGTTCAATACAGTTCAGTTCGAACAACATAGCCTGAATTGTAAATTCCAAAATGTGCATAAAATAAAATGCATGACCAACTGCATTGTTTCACAAATATGTTCTCTTCATCAAGGGTGCCATGTATCCAATTGCATCGAAAAAGAAAGAAAAAGGGCACTTGCAATATTCTCAATGAGAAATATCTAAACCTTACTCTGTATATATAATGCTGAAATATTCAATACTATCAAACAGCCTTAATATGACTTCAAAAATGTAACTTACTAGCTCTCTGCTCACTAGAGATCTCTTCATCACTTTTCTCCACATCCAAGCTCCTGGTTTTGCTTGGATCAGAACCTAAAACCAGGGTGCCTTAGATATGTTTCTAACCCACATAGTCAAAATATTAAATATCTATCTAACAACAAGCACTAAACCATATCACATAAGAAAAATACCTTGATACCCTGTGAGCCAAGCGGCTTTATTGTTTATAGCCCATTTATTGTACCAATCAGCCATATCTTTTCTTACTTCTGGTGAAACCTTATCACAGACTGTTACACACGGATTCTCTCCAGCCAAATGTACTTTCAGACGCGAAATACCACCATAGGTAGAAAAGAATCCACAGTACTTGCATTGGGTCTTCAGTCTGTCGTTATTCAAGCACTCTGCATGGACCCAAGCACTATCACGTTGTACTCCTCTCCTTCTCTTGACTTGCCCAGTACTCTTCACTAATCTCCCGTTAAGAGACAATATATAAATAAATAAACAAGAAAGGAAGTAAAACAAAATAAAACTCTCTTAAAAGCCATCACATACGTACGTCCCAAAATAGGCAAGAATATGCATTTCAAATAAAGCAAGACTAAAAGAAGAGATGTATACAGAACATTGACATATTCAATACAGTTCAGTTCGAAGAACATAGCCTGAATTGTAAATTCCAAAATGTGCATGACCAACTGCATTGTTTCAGAAAACTTACAGGCTCTCTGCTCATCAGAATTGTACACTTGACTTATCTCCACCTCAAAGCTCCTGCCATTGCACTTGTTCAGAGTTTCTTCATTAGAATTTGACTGATGAGAAGCACTTTGTCCCATGAAGAGTCCCCAAAAATACACTTTCCCATCAAGTCCTACAAATATAATAGAAAAAGAAGCGAACGCACACACATATATAATGTTACACACACTAAGAACATGAAAATTATTAAATAGTACTTCTAAATACTTGTAACAGAAGCGGCACACTCAAACTCACTGTGAAGCTCCTCTGGCAGCTGCAGAGACGTAAAGACTAAGAGTTCAAATCCACTGGGAATCACTGCTTTAAGGGCAGAGCCGGAGGAGGTTACATCAGTCAGAAGCCTATTGAGCACATCGTTATCCCTGCCACAAAAAGTACATTCAACTTAAATAAACGAACGAATAAACAAACAACATTAACAACAAGTCAGGAACTAAGTTTGGCCCAGCACCTTTCCTCGGAGACAAAGAAAAGGTCGATGGTGAACTCGGTAGCTTGAAAATTTTTAAGATAACCGGGCCAGACGTCAACCAGAGGAAGCATTTCCAAACACACAAGATCAGGCATTAAACTCGCTATATCCAACACTAGAGGGCATGCTTTGCTTGATTTTGAAGCCTTAATATTTATATCTATACCCCGATTCCGGATAGTAAACCTTCCCCTGCTCCATAAACAACCATTTTTCATCAGCCAGGTCAGTTTATAGTTTAAACATCAAACAGCACCGAAATTATTTAGAACAGGTTTTATATATTTATATAAATAAATAAATTAAATTAAATTAAATTTAAAAAAAAAAAAAAAAAAAAAGAAGATACCTCCATGCCAGAACATCAGGTCTTACAGCCAGAGTGGAATTCCGTGCATCTTCATCATCCATTGACATGTTTAAGCTGAAGCATAATGGTTTATTAATAATCAGCATAAACAAAATTATCCTAAATTATATTATACAAAAATATATAGAGAGCATAAAACATAAGAATAACAGAGTAATGTGGCAAAATAGAACTGTAAAAGGAGATGATAAGCTGGAAATGAGTTGCGATTAGGCATATAATGAACTGACTGACGACGATAAAAACCCTAGCTAGCTGCTAAGTGAGCTCATAACGACGAGTAAGAGAAGCAAATGGTGATTTTAACGAAGCAAACGAAATATTCATACAGACCTACCAAAATGAGAGAGCCTGCTCTGCTAGCAAGCTAAGTTAGCCCAATGGAACAGGAGAATGGTTTCTAAACAGTAAAGTAAATTTTCAACTGAGTTTGTGAATTTGTTTTTACCAGCTGGTATTATTATTATATATTTGGGAGTGAAACTGATTACAAACCCAGATCTGGTTTTAAAGATTTTACTAAAGCGGAAGCAAAGTTGTTTTTACTTCACTTTCTTCCTTTTTTTTTTTTTCTTTTCCTTTCTTGTTTTTTCTTACCCCTACTAAACAACCTCTTTTTCAAATGGATCTCTGACATATAATCAAGGAAAAATTACAGTTTAATTTAAAAAAAAAAGGAAAATTACTTCTATGTGATACTTTTCAATCTTTATTACGTTTTAGTGATCACATAATTCTTTCTTGTCTTTTTTCTATAATGTCACGATCTTTGTTACAACAAAGTGTCATATCTAAATTCTATTTACTAAATCATGCATTTTATATTCCTAAATTACCCTTTTAAATAATGACCATAACTATTTTTGGCAAACTTCATCACTTTAGGAAACGTTAATCCTATGTCTCAACATTTAACCAGTTGACCAACTAATCAAATAAGGAAATTTGTAGAGTTGATAGGATAATTTCAATCTCTTGCACCAAATTACTTTTAAATTATAGAATAGAATAACGTGCGAGACAATATCACCTCTCATTTACACAAACTCAACTTTTAATTAAAATCATCCATCTAACTAGCATATCAATTCAATTTTGTACTTGTACATAACTTTTAAATTCATGTATCTAACACAAACAACATGCATCAATATAATTTTTATACTATGTACTCAAATAGTCAAAAAGTTTATATAGGTTATGAATTATTTTCTATGTATCGATCCATATTTAAAAATTTATCTTTTCCATATAATTATCATGTTCTATATCATTTTCCATGCAATATAATATTTTCCGGCACATGTATCATTTAATTATTTTATGTATCTCAATCACATTAATTGTTGTATAAATCTCATATTTTTTCGCTTATTTTTATCTAAACGTATCAAACTCTCAAAAATCATGTACTAGATAGTAGAACATGTAACGAACTTGTAAACCATGTATTTAGTGTGACTTCATGCACCACAATCGAGCATTTTATATAAAAGTTATGTACCACAATTAGTGTGCATCTACAATCCACCGTTTAAATTTTTTATACTGTATGCTTGTATCATGGACTCTCTTCTATTAAATTCCTAATTTTATGTGATTAGAAATTCATTGTAGGTACCTAATTTTGGTATGTTTTTTTTTTTCATAAATATAGGTTTGTGCCTATTTTGGTCATTTTATTTTAGATATCACTTTTTTAAAATGAAGTTTTTCACCATCATTAATATGTAAATAGTTTGTAAAAATGGCACCTAAATGTAATTGACCAAAAAAATAATGATCCATTACAGAAACCACAATTTAATTTCTTTTCTCATTTCTTTGTTAAACTCATGGGGCTTTCTATTCTTAGGTCGCCTTGGAACCGACCTGAGAACAGGTATCTATTAGATCGTTGCCACGTGGCATTGGTACGAAGTTATTATTTTATTATAAATAATTCAATTTTAATAGTAAATCTTGAATGTACATCTATACCCTCATAACTTTTCAATTGAAGTTCATAATCTTCATTTTTAATTATATCTTTAAATATAATTAAAATATTATAACTGAAATTCATTTAATCAAAATTATAATAAAAATAATTATCTTAATTACAATCAAAACCAAATTAATTATCACTGCAGTCTGCGGAGATGTAACAATCATATTTTTCTCTTTAATGCCAAAGTTTTATATATATATATATATATATATATATATATATATATATATATATATATATATATATATATATATATATATATATATATATATATATATATATATATATATATATATATAAATTATATTTTAGGTGGATTTTTTTAATTAAAGAATAAAAAGTTTGATAGATCGTACCGAAAATTACATGTAATATAGTTTTGAACCAAAAAGAAGGGACCGGATTAAATTAAGTGCCACGTGACGACGATCTAACGGAGACCTATTCTCAGGTCGGTTCGAAGGCGACCTGAGAATTGAAAGCCCCTAAACTCATTCTTTATTTCAATGTTTTCTCATTTCTTTTTTAAACTCATTCTTTATTTAGTTTAACACCATTAATTTATCATAATAACATCAAATTAATTTTAAAAATTAAAATACTTGATAAATTACAAATAAAAATAAAAACATAGTAGTAGAAACCAATAAAAATACTAATTACATAAAAAATAATTAATTACATTAAAAAAATTCGGGAGCCTACGGCTCCCCGAAATCCAGCAGCCGAAGCTCAGAGGCTCTGCTCTCCGATCTGGATGCTCCCAGATGGGAGAGCAGAGCTCTCTGATCGGAGCAGCAAGCTCCAATCAGGGAGGTCGTAGGCTCCGATATGGACCCTTGTAAGTTCCGGATCGGAGCTTGCATGCTCCGGTCACTGGTAATGATTCCAGTGACCGGAGCTATGAGGAAGAATGGAAAAAAAAAAAAACATAAATGAATTTAAAAAAAAAAGGTAATTATTTTTTGTTGAAAATAATTTTTTGGAAGAAAGGAAAAAAAATAACATAAACGAATTTAAAAAAAAAGGTATTATTTTTGTTAAAAATAATTTTTTTTTGCCATATTTTGAATTACAGATTTTATTGCAGTTGGTTCATAATAATTTTTAGGTTTGTAATTTTGATAAATTAAGTGGCTTAATTTTAAATTATTTAGTAATAATTTTATAAAATAGAAGATATTAGGGTCCATTGTGCAATAAACCTAAAATGAAGTTGTTTGGTTTAGACAAATTCAATTTTGGATAAGTCATTAATTCACCTTAATTCACCTCTTGGTCAAATTCGTAGACTAGAATGTAATTGTTAATCTAGTAGAGTCTATTATGATATTAGGAACGCTAAGAGGATATTAAAAAGTTATGGACCCCTTCAACAATATATTCGCGCATGGTCGAAGAAGTTGTCCCAAATAATATTTAGTTACAATGATAAATGTTTTTTTAATATTACGTGCTATTTTCATGTTTTTTATTAATTAATTCGGTTTCTAGATTGCAGCCATGAGTACATACATGACATAAATATATTCCGCTTAATTGTGAAAATAAAAGTCGAACCTCATACTACTACAACCACCACCAATTATCTATCCTGCACTTGCCGAAAGCACTTGAAGTCAACTACAGTGTTCTGTTTGAAATCTTCTTTGTGTGGAATACGACAATGCAAGTCCCTTGGACTACACCGGTGTTAAACTTTCTGTAGATCCGATGACCAGGATTTACCAATTTGATACAAAGTTTTTAGTCTTTGGACTTTGCCCTCAAACTAATGCAAAGAAACTATTTGTCCACAATTTAAATGGATTTCATTTGTAGCTAGAATAAATGTGGATATCTCTCTTCCAACATAACATGGATTAACAGTCTCAAAAGGTAGCATTCCAAAACATATTGAACTGATGAACTCCAAATCATGATGAGCTAACCAGTGGCCTCAAAAGGTAGCAGTTCTATTTACATAATGAACCTGAAGTGAATTCTATCAAACCTTTGAGGTATACGTTTGACTTCCAAAGGCAAATGCAAAATTTCTTCGGTACTCTTATATTACACATAAACTCCCAGTTCGCTACCCCCAGAGGTGGACCATGCCCAGAGTGCAACCCTACGGTAAACTGATCTTACCACATTTTTAGTAGTAAATGAATTATAATCTCATTCACAATCTCGTAATAATGTCTTAAGAAATGTTGGGTACTTAGTGGAGGACATGGCTGGATTGATACTCGACCTTGATACTCCTCTTTCAGCCATTCTCATTCTTCATTTGAACTTTGTTAGTAGCTCAAGCTTCTCTCATATTATAACCTCCACGGCCACAAGCATATGAACAAGATCTTCTCTATGAATCTTGAGCAAGGTGTTGCTCAAACTTCTCCACGTAGCATGTGATAAGGAACGGCACAGAAGCTGTACATTAGACTGCAGATTAATAGCTAGCAGAATCGCACACGTTGTAGCTACAACTTTGCTATTTCAGGGCAGATTAAATGTGGTTTTGACGACGTATCCAAGCAATTACCTCACCCTGTGAATTCCGAGCCACCAAACACTAATTCCCTGCTGCAATCAGTCCACCAAGGCATCCAAGTTTATTTTAATGTGCCCAGCAGCCGGAGGTCACCACTGTTTGACAGCTTCGGGAGGACGGGGACATGCGTTAACAACATGTGCAGCCCTGAAACTCTGTTAATAACGATGTATAAAAGAGAGAGAATCAACAAAATGGACAAAGAATTCTACTTATGTGAACCATGCATTATCTAATAAAGTCATGACTTAGAGGCCTAGAAAGACAAACTATCTATATACTCTCTAATTAGAAGCACTGGGCAGTGACTTAAATTTTAAACATATCAAACAAATTCATGAGTAACTCTCAAATAATTTAACATGTTAAAATGAATGAATCAAACTACGTAACTTAATTTCAATATAAATTCTCAACTGATTAGTATAAGTGGCGCTATATGAATTGAATTGGATCAACGAAAACAAATTTTCATCTATTTCACTTCCTAAGTTACCTAGCCAGTGAAAATAATTAGGCTTTTCAATGGTTCAACCCAACCCAACCCTAACCCGATCAAGACCCACTCCTCATTAATAAGTGATGGGTACCGGTTGGGTTGGGTTATAACCCGAACCCATATTATACCCGTAATTATAAGACCCGAACCCTAACCCAACCCGATAAATTGACATGAACCCAACCCGGACAAAACCTTGCTCACTGCTGGATCCGTTTCCCGACCCGGCCCATCCAACCGGGTTTATGGCCCGACCCGAACAGAAATCCCGGCCCGGTTGGGTTTTAACATGTTAAATAATGAAGGTAGAAGTAACTTACCTTGTCAATAATGACTCCAATAGAGTTATCATCCTTTGCATCATTGGAATCTCTAATAAGCTCTTCACATTATGTGACTGTGACTGGAAAGCATTCCTCTTCTCTGGCTTGTTATTCGTTATCTGCACGGTAAACGGTTTGATTCGATAAATTCTTGAAACAGAGGATTTCCAAGTCATGAGGTTACCATTGATCAGCTAGTACTTGTGAGATGAGAATTGAGCTATGAAGGAGGGTTATCTCTTCACCCGTTAGCCATCTACGTTTTCCATCAGATTCGCCTTCTAGCAGGAGATTCATCTTTTCCAGGCACCACCACCATTAGTAGCACTGTTGTGAAACAGAAGATACAGCAGTGAGCTGCTAGACACTAACCACCTTTAACAGAACTCTTAGCCAGACATTTACAATAGCTACTAACCATTCATCACTATAACTCTTTACGGAAATGGGACAATTTATTAGTCAGAGTATTCTATGTACCAAAATTCTTAATTTCTGTTACCACTTCACCTTGTTTTATGGGCGTGACCCTGGAAAACAAACACAATATAATTGTTAATGTTGGATTATGTCCGGTTCGCGGTACGAACTAAGGGACGACTTACCTCGACGTCTAGGGCACACATGTCCGACATATAAGCCCTAGTCCGACAAAGAGATTACTCCCAAAATGGTACTACTCGGAACATAGGTCCGACATACTGCGCGAGAAGTATGTTTCCAAGGAACATGGGCGAAAGTTCAGGCTCCGATACCTCAAGGAATATGTCCGACACATATACTTGGTATCGGACACTCCGCGCGAGACATGATTGAGTCGGCCGCTATGAAAGTTTTACATAGCTCAACTGTAGTATGTATGACCACGAGATCTCGGACGCTATATCGGATATGATCTCGGACCCCGATCCGTGTGTCGGACACTGTGTCGGGTACAAGAACGGGACAGAACCCTGGAACGTTCCTAAGAGCGTGAAATTACCTTCTTGACCCTAGAAAAACCCTAATTTGGTACGTGGGTCAGGCCCATTAAGTCAGCTGATGGGCTTTTGGCCTTGAGATTCAATCACAGCCGTACACTTGGCGTAATCCCAGGAGTCCTATCACTATTTGGGAAACACTATAAATAGTGGACATCATTCAGCTCAAAAGGTAATCATTTTCTATCCTACTTTATACTATACACACTAGAGTGGCTTTCAACCCTCTAATCGTAAAGTCGATTATCCGGTTTGATCACTAGACAAACCGGAAAACCGTTACTAACCTCCCCCTCAAGTTATTCTCAGGACTTCACTTGCAATGGAAGGAGGCTAAAGTCAAGAGGAACGCTTTAAAACGTATTAGAAGGACTTAATAATTTACCCATCAACATTTGGCGCCGTCTGTGGGAATCTGAACAAAAGGTTACCCTTTGTCCTACTAGCAAGAGTCCTACGGAATGGTTAATAGGAAGAGTACTAGAATTGCTCAAGCGGCAAGGAACCCTCAATCCACCCGTCCTCGGGGCCGTCCCCCATTAGGAGGAAGGGGAGGTGGAAGGGGAACCGCAGCTACAAGGACACATAGAAATGATAATGTTGATATGGAGATGGAAGATGGAGCAAGTGCAAACGTAACCGAGAGGAATGAAGGTTCAGGTAATCACAACCCGAATGCAATCCCCGCTGGGAGTGGATTTGGAGCCCTACGAGTTCATTCTCAACCAGCTCCTGTAGTATTGCCACCACAACCACCACAACCCATTGCTCCACTTCAACCACTACAACCCGTTGTCCCTCAAGATCCAGCTCCGCTACAATTCACTTTGCGCAATGGACAAGTCGTGAGACCAAGGGATTACGGTATGGGAGAAGAACAATTTGGATTGCTCCTCTTAACAATCCAAGGTTGTTTTGCACCAAATGATGTCGCAAGGATACAACAACAGGTAGTCCAGCAGCAAGCACAAGTAAGAGCAAGCCAGGTGGTGCAACCTAGAGAGGATGGGGCACAATCCCGAGCTAATTCAAGACCGATACAAGATCGAGTTGGACCTCCTCGTGTTCAGTCACGAATAGGACCTCAAGGGGCCCCAGATGATTTGAGAGAGATAATAGACCGGAGGGTCAGGGCATCCCAAGCGCAAGGAAATGAAAATATCCCTCAAACTCAAGTGGTTCAAACCCAAGTGGTGGCACAAACTTAGATGTTACCACAAACTCAGATGGTAACTCAGAATCAAATCTCCTTGAACCAAATGGTTACACAAACCTTGCCTGAAACCCGAATGGAGAACCAAGTTGGGGGTCCAGTGGTACTCCCTACTCTAGTGGGGAGCGATCCGCCTCCGACAGAGGGACTCACTTTGGGAGAAATGAGGGCTCAAGAAGTTGAACTTAAGGCACGAATAGAGGCTTTGAGAGCATCCGTGAAAGAAAAAGAGCAGGAGATAGACCAAGAGCCTAGTGCCTTATGTGAAGAGATCCGGAACCATCGGGTTAACACTGAAAGAGGATTCCCCACTCTTGATACCTATGATGGAACTACATGCCCAACCAATTACTTGATTAAGTTTGGAACCAAAATGGATGCATACGGGCATGATTCTAGGACCAAAGCATTCATCTTTCCCGCTACTCTTTCGGGAGATGCAATGGTGTGGTGGACAGGTTTGGAGAATGGTTCTATCAAGAGCTATAAACAACTTACCCAGGAGTTCACGAAAAGGTTCGAGAAGGCAATCAGAAGAAGGAGAGGAGTGAAGTACTTAGTAGAGATAGTACAAAAGCCGAAAGAGGACTTGAGAACCTTCTTGGATAGATTCCACGAGGCTTGTTGTCAGGTGGAAGAGCACACCATAAAAGAGAGAAAGGAATACCTCTATGGAAATACTTCCAATGAGGAGTTCAGAAAACAACTTTCCTATTATCGGACAGAGAATTACAAAGAGCTCGAACAATTTTGCCAAGACTTTTTGAGGGCGGAAGAATTTCAGAAAACAGTTCAGGTGAGAGCAAATTTCTCTTCTAGAGAAAAAGAAAAGGATCACAAGAAGGCAGAAAGAGACAATAAAAAACAAGCTCAGAATCACAACCAGTCCAAGGGAAAGAAACCCGAGCAGAGACACAATTTGCTCAAAGGGAGTATCCAAAGAAATGAGTTCAGAGATCAGAAATCCCCTCCGAGAGGAGGACCACCAAAGAGGTACGACACATATACTGATCTTAATAGGCCAAGATCCGAAATCTTGCATACTATTATGACCAGGAATATTGATGTTGAATGGCCTCCTCCCATCCAAGAGACAAGGAGAAATAAGAACTCTGATAAGTTTTGTAAGTTCCACAAAGGGAAGGGTCACACCACGGAAGAGTGCTTCACTCTCAAGACCGAAATAGAGACCCTAGTCCGTAGGGGACAACTTGCAAACTATGTGGCAAAAGATGAACCCTCTAGACATGAGAGAACAGAAGCAAAAAGAGGAGAGGCCTCCCTACCTCCTCCACCTCCCACCCAAGGAGGATGGAAAGAACAAGAAGATCACGACCAGGACTTTGAGAACTTGCCAGTGAATGGTAGAATTTTCGCCCTCACCATAGCAGGAGGACCAGATGGAGGGGACTCAAGGAGTGCGAGGGACAAAACCGCCAGGGACCTCCTAGAGTACAACTCTAAGTATGGAGAGGTCGCTTCCCCAGGATCAAACATCATATCCTTTGATGACAGTGAACTGCCACCGAGGAGTGCCGGAATGGGGGGAATCCATGACCCTTGCGTCCCTTTAGTTGTCGCATTAGACATTGCGAAGTTCACCATTGGACGAGTTCTAGTGGATACAGGAAGTTCCGCCAACTTGATATTCACTGGAAATTTGAAGAGGATGGGGATAGATCCCCGGAAGGAAGGAATCAGAGAAGTTGCAAGTGCGCTCGTTGGATTTGGAGGACAACCAATCATTCCAGTGGGAAGCATGACCTTGCAAGTGTCAATGGGAAAGAACCCCCAGAGGATCACCAAGGATGTTCCTTTTGTAGTAGTTGATATACCTTTTGATAACTTCGTGGTGTTGGGGAGACCAGCTTTGTCTCAATTCAAAGCGGTAGTGTCAACCGTTCATAATAAAATGAAGTTTCCCACGAAGAGAGGAGTTGGTCAAGAGGTAGGAAATATTCAAGAGGCTTGGGCATGCTATAGTCTCTCAGCCAAGGCTGTATCAAGTCCCCATACCAGAAGAGAAGATGCTAATGGGATTGGTCAACCTATAGATACTTTCTTTTCAGTCCGTCACTCGAAAAGGAAGTCCAAGAAGCCAAGTCCCATTCAAAGGAGGAGGAGAGCCTTACAAAGAAAAGCAAAGGAACAATTAGTAGGGGAAGTCAAAGAACTGGAGGACTACAAAGTCATACCACCAATCCCTGCTACTTCCAAAAGAAGAAGTTTTTCGAAGAAAATAAGATAGAAGCGAAAGAAACTCTGAAAGAGATTCAAGTGGTAGAAGGAAGTTCCGAAAAAGTTACCAAGATTGGTACTGAAATGACCTTGGAGGTGGAGATGAAACTTATTGAGTGCCTCAAGAGGAACAACGATATTTTTGCATGGAGTACTGAAGATCTCAAAGGAATTGATCCAAGGATCGCTGTTCACCGTCTGAACGTTGATCCGTCAATCACTCATATTCGGGAGAAACGAAGAGACTTCAGTGTAGAGGACAATGCCATCATTGAAGCAGAAGTACAAAGGTTGCTTAAGGATGGACATATTAGGGAGGTAAGATACTCTGATTGGGTCTGCAATGTAGTATTAGTGGAGAAGGGGCCTGGCAAATGGAGGATGTGCAACAATTTCACAAAACTCAACAAGTATTGTCCAAAGGACCCCTATCCGCTCCCCCGAATAGACCAGCTAGTCGATTCCACCGCTGGATGTGCCCTCTTAAGTTTTATGGACGCGTATCAAGGCTTCTATCAGGTCAAAATGGCCAAGGAGGATGTACCCAAGACCGCCTTCTTCGCTAATGGCAATGTATACTGCTCCAACGTGATGCCATTCGGTCTAAAAAATGCGGGAGCAACCTACCAAAGGTTGGTAAACAAAATGTTCAAGGAAGAGCTTGGAAAAACGATGGAGGTTTATGTTGATGACATGTTGGCAAAAAGCAAGACGGAGGATCAACACATTGCTCACTTGGACAAATGTTTCTCCATCTTGAGGAAATATGGCATGAAGTTAAATCCAGCTAAGTGCACGTTTGGAGTCAAAGGAGGAAAGTTCTTAGGTTACATGGTAACTGAGAGGGGGATTGAAGCAAACCCGGAAAAAATCAAAGCCATACTTGACCTCCCGCAGCCAAAGACGCTCAACGAGGTGCAACAATTGGTTGGAAAGTCAATTTCCTTAAGCCGTTTCATCTCAAGATCAGCCGAGAAAAATTTGCCCTTCTTCAAGGTCCTGAGGAAGAGTAATCAGTTTGAATGGACAAAGGAATGTGAAGAGGCTTTCGAGAAACTGAAACAGTACTTGTTGTCACCACCTTTGTTATCCAAGCCGGTCGACGGAGAACCATTATATCTCTACCTTGCAACCATTCCAGAGGCAATAAGTTCCGTCTTGGTACGGATCCAAGGGAATGATCACATGCCAATCTATTATTTGAGTAAGACACTTACGGGTGCGGAGACGAGATATATGGACATTGAGAGATTGGCCTTTGCCTTGGTATACACAGCGAGGAGACTTAAACCATATTTTGGGTCTCACAAGGTGGTAGTACTCACTAGCCAACCCCTCAAACAAGTTTTGGGGAGACCGGAGTTGTCAGGAAGGCTAGCTAGATGGGCAATCGAGCTCAGTGAGTTCGAGATTGATTATCAGGCTCCGTCAGCCAAAAAAGCCCAAGTCATAGCCGACTTCCTAGTAGAGTACCCAAGGAAGGAATCAGTGGAAGAAGAGCCCGAAGAGTCATCAAAGGTAAACACGCTGGTGATAGAAGACCAAGACTCTCTAGTTAGTCAGCGTTTCAAGGACTTGGAGTTTGCCCTGAAAGCCTTTCAAGAGGCAACAAGGAAAACACCAGGGGAGGATATAGAAGAAAACATCCTTCAGAGACCGAGAAAGGCGCAAAGGAGAGAAGAAACACTCTCAAGGGAGATGATCTTACATGCTGAGGAGGTCCTAAAGGAAAAGGAGACCGTCTCTCCTGAACCTAAGGAACCCTCCAACCAAGAAGAGATTTGGATATTGGAAGTAGATGGATCATCATCAGGAACAAATGGAGGGATAGGGATTTACATCCGAAGTCCTGGAGGAGCTGAACTTGAGTATGCTGTTACTCTGGGGTTTAGCGTTTCTAACAACGAGGCTGAGTACGAAGCTATCCTTATAGGACTACGAATGGCGAAGGCCCTGCAAGTGAAAAAGATCAAAGTTTTCACCGACTCTCAGCTAGCAGAGAAGCAGATTTCTGGAAAATGGAGTACGAAAAAAGATGTACTATCCATTTACAAGTCTAAGGTCCAAGAGGAAATGACGAAGTTTGAGAAATGTGAGATTGAGAAATTCTCAAGAGACCTCAATGGAAGAGCAGACGCTTTGTCAAAATATGCTTCCGCTTCGGGGGGAATAGACACAAGAAACATTATCTTGATGAGAGTCGAGGCTTCATCCGTCATGAACCAAGGATTCAAAACTCTTCCAATCTTTTCAATCTCAACAACTCCGGGAACCAGTTGGATGCACCCATTGACAGATTATCTCCTGAGAGGGAACCTTCCACAAGATCGGGGTGAAGCAAGGAGGCTAAAAGCCAGATCATTGAAATACTTTGTCCAAGGAGATTACTTGTATAAGTGGTCCTTCAAAGGGGCACACTTGAGATGTGCAAATGAGGAAGAAGCAAAAGCAATCCTGGATGAAGTGCACAAGGGAAGTTGTGGAAACCATTCAGGAGGAAGGGCGTTGGGCCAAAAAATTTACCGCCAAGGATACTATTGGCCAAGCTTGAGAGAAGATGCGACGTCCTATGCAAAGAAGTGCGAAGATTGTCAATACTTCGCCAGAACTTCTCACGCGCCAGCAAGACCACTCATCCCAACCACGATCACTTGCCCTTTCGATCAGTGGGGAATTGATATAGTAGGACCTTTTCCGAAGGGATCAGGCCAGAAGAAATTCATAATAGTGGCTGTGGAATATTTTAGAAAGTGGGCAGAAGCTGAAGTAGTGGCAACAATCTCTGAGAACAAAGTCATGGATTTTGTATGGAAAAATATTGTTTGTCGTTTTGGATTGCCAAGGATCTTAGCATGGTGTGAGACCATAAAGATTGAGAGAAGATTCACTTCAGTAGGATACCCACAAGCCAACGGACAAACCGAAGCGGTCAATAAGACACTTGTTGATCTCTTGAAGAGAAGGTTTGAGGCATGCCAGGGAGACTGGGTGGGCGAATTGGATGGAGTTCTATGGGCTTATAGAACCACCTCAAAAGTTGCTACAAGGGAGACTCCTTTCTCACTGGTGTACGGCTCTGAGGCTGTGATACCGGCCGAAATCGCTGTAGAGACCATAAGGATCCAGGGATACAGTCCGGGAGACAATCACGAGGCAAGAATGTATGACTTGGAGACATTGGAGGAATCAAGAACCACTGCATTGGCCAACATTCTGAGATACCAAGCGTTGATTGCAAAATCCTACAATAAGGGTGTAAAGGGGAAAGACTTCCAGGTAGGAGACCTAGTTCTGAGGAAGGCAGAGATACTGGAAAATGTTGGAAAGGTGCATCGCAAATGGGAGGGACCATACAAAATTGTGAAAGCATACTCCAACGGTAGTTATCGCCTCAAGGACTCAGAGGGAAGAGAGTTGAAAAACACCTGGAATGCTGTCAACCTGCAGAAGTTCTACGCTTAGGGGGAAGTTACGGTCAAGCAACAAGGACTCAGCCCACTTTTACTTGTTTAATTCAGTTTATTTTTGTTTAAGAACTTATCTTGTTTGAGAACTTTTATCTTGTCTGTAATCGGCTATAAAGCCTACTATCGTAGTTATATTCAAATTTCCGTCAAATTGGTACAATGAAGCTTGTTAAGGTTTCTTCTAGGATTGCATAAAGTCTCGTATGATCTACTTTATTCTGATAAGACTCAACAAACCGTTAAGGTTTGGGAGGATTAAAGAATTGGACAAAGGATAGAACGCTCAGAGAAGAATAGAGAACAAAGACCTGAAACGGCATGCAAAACTCGGAGACAAGAGTTCGAAGTTGAGAAAAAGTCGAAAAATTAAAAGTTCTCAACTTTTTATTCCAAGAAAGAAACATCTCGGAGGATCTCGAAATGTTAAAAAGTTCGATCTCGGACCTGAAAAGCCCGAGTACAAGAACTCGCGAATCGCACGCTCAAAAAGAAGAGCACGTGACTTGCCCGACATATTCACTTCCGAGAAAGAATTCCGCAAAAAGCGAGTTATTAACACTTGTAAAGATTTCAAATTTACAAGGTGAACTCATAAAAGTTCCGAGATAAAATCTCCTCGGAACAGCTTCTTGTGGAATGAAGTTACTAACTTGTAAAAATTCAAATTTACAAGAACACGTGACGATTCCAAGATGAAATTTCCTCTGAATATCTTGTTACGGATTATGAAGTTACTAACTTGTAAAAATTCAAATTTACAAGAACACGTGACGATTCCGAGATGAAATTTCCTCTGAATATCTTGTTACGGATTATAAAGTTACTAACTTGTAAAATTCCAAAATTACAAGAACACGTGACGATTCCGAGATAAAAATTACTCGGAATAGACTTCTCAGATTAAGAGTTAAATTTGTGAAATTTCAATTTTTTCAAAAACACTTGATGAGTTCCGAGATATAATCGACTCGGAACCTAATCTATTGAGAAAATTCGTAACTTGTGAAATTTTAATTTTACAAAAAGCTTTTGATAAGGCCGAGACATGATATGCTCGGAACTATTTTTAGTGGACACTTAATTTGTACAACTTTCAACTTTGTAAAACAAAGTTGTTGTCCGAATTAGATTAATACTACACAAAAATATTCCGAGATATAAACACTTGGATATTTTGACTCAAGAATTATAGATTACGCAAATCATCTGACATTGTATCGATAAAAGTACAAGCAAAATACAAAGGTATTATCCGGGATACAATTGCCACGAAGGGCCGAATGAAAAATACTTGTAAGAAAAGATTGTTTTAAAGAGTATCGATTACAAAGTCGCTCGGGCATACCCGGCCTTTAGACTTCAACTTCTGGTGGGGGAGCAGTTGAGCTTGAACTGGAGCCTGGTGCCTCGACTGGAGTTTGCAAAGGGAACAACCGAGAGTCTAGAGCTTGAACGATAGCCGTAAGCTCGCGCTGGTCGCCATTGGCCTTGATAGATCCAGCCTCCTTTATCAATCGGGCGCGGTATTGGCAAACCTCCGGCTCGACAAAAGCACAGGCACGTCCGACAACAGGTCCCGGAAGAGTTAAGAAGTTGCAATTCCAAGCCTCGTTCACCTTGAACGGAGCGAGAAGACCACTTCTCAGAACCTCTGGAAACCAAGTCGGGTAAGAACCAGGTCTCACCGGGAAGTTCGGATCATCTTTCGAAACTATGGCTCCAAATTCGTCCTCCTCGATCTCCTCATCCTTGATGTCCCGGTCCGGGTAGTCAGAGAAGTCGCCCCGTTTAGTATCATCGAGCTTAGAAGCCGAGAGATTACTGGGATTAAGGGTCAAGCCTTCCTTCACATACCCGAGACGGATTACTTGTCCGAGACATGCCCTAAAGCCCTCCCCGCGGCCCTCTTCCTTCGCCTGCTGCTTTCCAAATAAGTAGGAGACCGAGTTGTAGAAGTCCTCGGCCGCCTCCACACGGGCAAATCTCAGCTTCTCTACAAGCTTCTCCCGGAAGCGATGAAGGGTGGCCCCGATACCAAGGAATGACTCTTTGAACGATCGATGCTTTGAAGCTTCCATGCTCACTTTCTTGGCAAGTTCCGCGTTTTTTCTCCGAAGCATGCGCACCTCGGCCTCCAGAGACTCAACCTTTGAGGCCGCCATCTCAGCCTTCTTCTCCAGTTCCTTAGTCCTGGACTCGGACTCGAGCCTTTTGTCAGCCAGATCATTAATTGCTCGCACGAAGCAGTTTAGCTACAAATCCGAGAAAGAGAAAG
The DNA here is from genome assembly GCA_028274465.1 of Plantago ovata. Classification (NCBI taxonomy): domain Eukaryota; kingdom Viridiplantae; phylum Streptophyta; class Magnoliopsida; order Lamiales; family Plantaginaceae; genus Plantago; species Plantago ovata. The sequence continues at coordinate 100,039,201 of CM051457.1, read as the reverse complement.
TTAGCAACAAGAGGGCAAGAAACTTATGAAAATTTTAAGAAAATACTAACTACCTGTCGGCTTATCTGTCCGAGAGCATGAGCACGATCGTACTCATCCATGGACATGAGACGCGAGACCTCCGCATCTTGGCCTTCCTTCGTCGCGAGATCGACGAACTCGACCTCATCAGCTCGGGCCTTTTTCCTCTGAGGGCTGCCATCAAGCTCAGCCGAATCTAAGGCAACCCTTTTGCCTTTTGGGTCGGCACGCTTTTTCCCCTGTTGGACAGAGGTAGTCGGGGCTTGTTGCCCCTTAGCCTGACGACACTCGGCCTCGGAGTGGGATTCTCGGGCATCGCAGTCCCCTCCTTCTCGGACTCTTTCTCCATCTCATGGTAGTCGACCGCGTTTTTTGGATTAGAGAGGCCGGGTAGGAAAGCAGGAGTTTGAACTTGTTGCTTTAACAGGTTTTCTTCAACCAATTGTCTCTGCTTCTCTCTGTTAGCCCGAGCCGCAGCAGCAATTCGACCCATGATGTACTTAAGCCAAAAATCTGCGAAAGAAACACAAAATGTCAGTCCGATACACAAAAGGTTCCGAGAAGAATGAGGCAGGAAAAAAAAAAAGGGGGGGGGGACACTCGACTTACCAAAGCTGGCACTCGCACCAGTTTTTACCGGATCGGTTAGCCCGGCAAGATAGGGCAACGGTTGGAGTATAAGTCCGAAATAATAGTATCGGATGGGAGTGGTCTGGTTTTCCTTCTTGAATTTCGCTACCCATTCATCAACTCGACTAAGAAGCGGCCGGGAGTCCGAGTACATGCCTCTAAAGAATCTCTTTGGGAAACCCCAATCTAAGAGAGATAGCGCATCCGTGTCCTACATGTCCTCGGTCCTTACCTTTTTAACGAAGATGAACCGGTTCCACCATTTGCAACCGGCCGATGAGGGAGCATCCAAGATAAAGGCATATCCAGCCCGAGCTTTGAAGAAATAAAAGTCATCATTTCCGGGACTCATTGCAACTCGGAAAATTTGGTTGAAATTCCGAAAATTCAACTCTACGCCTCGAATTTGGCAGAAAACTCCGAAACACATGAGAGTGCCAAGCGCACTCGGAATCAGCTGATACGGGCTAAACCCGAGACTGTTGAAGATATCATTGAATCCTTCGTGATACGGAACTCGCCACCCACGTTCAAGCGCCATCAAATGGACCGACATGCACCCGATAGGGGGATTGTAGAAAGCATACTTAGGATCAGGAGCGATTATTTCTAGAGAATCCAAAATAGAATATTCGTATCTGATTCGACTCAATTCCGACTCATGAACAGTCGAAGCACAAGTAGGAGTCGTTCCGAGTTCATTCAACTCACCAGTTGGGTCAGGATGAGTTACTGCAGAAACGGCCCGAGGAAACTTGTTCCGCCTCGCTTCAGTGCCCTTCAACTCCCCGCGTTTGGTCCTTTTTATAACTCGACCCTTAGCGTCAAGTTCTACACCTACCGGAGGAAAGTTTGTTGTCGGACCTACTCCTTCCTCCTCGGCCTCTTCATCACCATCCGATTCATCATCGTCTTCATCACTGTCTTGATGGGCGGGAATCAGATCCGGGTCAATAAGGTCTCGAGGAACAGTCCCGGTTCCCGCAGAAGAACTGGCCCTGTTTGAGGGTCCGACACCCGATGAACTCGGAGCCCACTTTGAACGCCTCACTAAAGCATCGTCATCATCGGAACTTTCCAACACAACTTGGGATGTAAAGCCTTTGGGATCAAGAACGCTACTTACAGGCTTCACGGAACGAACAATTGTCGGGTCAGTCAGACCCGGTATCTCCAAGGCTTTCGGCGAGCCCTCCGAATCACTGGAGAGCTCGGTGATAATGGGGGAGCGATGTGTTGGAACTCGCTCCGATGTCCGATAAGCGCGACCAGCTACACGCGCGGCCCCCATCATGATATCGTGGGGAATTCGTATCGGAGGAGCAGGAACCGGTGACGGAGATCTAACCGGAAGTTCCGGTCTCTGGCTTAGGATATCGCGACGATCTGGATGGTTAATACCCAAATCCTCTTCCTCGGACGCTTCAGTAAAATGCCCATCCGATGTGGTAAGGTCTCGCGGCGGAGCTGGAGAGGAAGGCGCAGCATGGCCCTCATCAAGGAAGGAAAGATCGAGCATGTCAATGTCCGACATGTCGACATTTTCCGACCTAGCAGACTCGCTCACGTTTCTTCTCTCGGACATCCTAAGAGGGGAGGAAGAAATACAAGTGAAAATCAGACAACTGGTGGTTTCATCCGAGAGGTTCATTTAGTATTTTTTAAGTCCATAAAAGTGTTATAGAAGCACGTTGTGAGGACGGGGAAAGAAGAAAAAGGGGAAGATAAAAAAAAAAAAAATACGCAAAGTAAAAGCAGAATTCGAGTACAAACTTACTTGGAGAAAAAGGTGAAAGTTGAAATCTGGATGCAGAACTCGGAAACGTGTCGGACTCGTGTATCGGATCGAGAGCAAATTTCTAGTGAGAGAAATTTTGCAGTTTGTGAAAAGTGTAGAAATGAGCTTTTCAACCCCTATTTATAGAAGGGTAACCCCGGAATACGAACCGTCGCTGACGTCAGCAATCCCCTTGATCGTTGGATGAATCGGAATCAACGGCTCAGATCAAAAGTTCTGATGAAAAGACAGTTTGACCCCAAACTTCACGGAAATCAAGAAAAACGTCGCTATTTATGTGTCGCTAATAACTGATGTCACTTACTCGGACAAAGAAGATACTACACTCGGAAGTAAACTTGATAAAAAGCTTATCAAGTCGAGCGATACGATGACTCACTCGGATGGAGAAAGACCTAAGTCGGACGAGAGAAGTAATACTAAGACCCGGATCTTGACATTTCAAATTTCAAAATATCTCCTTTCTATAATCCGAGTGTCATGTTACTCGGACTATGAAAACGGGAGGGGGGAATGGAATGAAAAGAGGAGGGTTGGAGTACTAACGAACTCGGCCGAAAACTTAAGAAAATTTTCGACCACGAATAAAAGTACGACTCGCAGAGGACTCGGACTATACTGGTAGTTACGCAACTATCTTGTCCCAAGATACTTGGAAACTAGGGGGACATATGTTAATGTTGGATTATGTCCATTTCGCGGTACGAACTAAGGGACGACTTACCTCGACGTCTAGGGCACACATGTCCGACATATAAGCCCTAGTCCGACAAAGAGATTACTCCCAAAATGGTACTACTCGGAACATAGGTCCGACATACTGCGCGAGAAGTATGTTTCCAAGGAACATGGGCGAAAGTTCAGGCTCCGATACCTCAAGGAATATGTCCGACACATATACTTGGTATCGGACACTCCGCGCGAGACATGATTGAGTCGGCCGCTATGAAAGTTTTACATAGCTCAACTGTAGTATGTATGACCACGAGATCTCGGACGGTATATCGGATATGATCTCGGACCCCGGTCCGTGTGTCGGACACTGTGTCGGGTACAAGAACGGGACAGAACCCTGGAACGTTCCTAAGAGCGTGAAATTACCTTCTTGACCCTAGAAAAACCCTAATTTGGTACGTGGGCCAGGCCCATTAAGTCAGCTGATGGGCTTTTGGCCTTGAGATTCAATCACAGCCGTACACTTGGCGTAATCCCAGGAGTCCTATCACTATTTGGGAAACACTATAAATAGTGGACATCATTCAGCTCAAAAGGTAATCATTTTCTATCCTACTTTATACTATACACACTAGAGTGGCTTTCAACCCTCTAACCGTAAAGTCGATTATCCGGTTTGATCACTAGACAAACCGGAAAACCGTTACTAACCTCCCCCTCAAGTTATTCTCCGGACTTCACTTGCAATGGAAGGAGGCTAAAGTCAAGAGGAACGCTTTAGAACGTATTAGAAGGACTTAATAATTTACCCATCAACGATAATGAACCAATATGTTTATTTTCCAATATGCAAAATTTGAGCAAACTACGTCAAAGTTCGTAATATGCACTCTAGCTTTAGAGTTTAGACAATATTATCTAGTATCTCTCAACTGCATGCCGAATTCATCAAAATTAAGAGTAACATGTAATGTTTAAGTGACTATAATCCACCAGTGTAATCCTAATTTGAAACTAAGAAGCAAACTAAGAAAGATAGTGAACTGCATTCTCAGTTTAGTATCATGAATCTGGGTAATTAAGCCATTTAGTAAATTAGAGTGAGTATAAAACTAATATGTCCAAAATTAATATGTAAGATTTTCCCAAAGAGAATTATTAATCCACCATAATTCTACTCAACGAACATGAAAGGCCAACAATGATAATACAAAAAATAGTTTCAATATGTACTTCTTCCATGAATCAGCCATTGAAGAAGAAGACAGAGAAGCTCATGCCGATTTTGAACTTCCAGCAAAAATATAAAAGGGCACGCGAATATCTTATCCGCCATTGAAGGAGATGGTGGAGGCTTAGAAAGGAAAGAACAATAGCCGAAGAGATTGAGAGATTTTTTAGCTTCTGAGATGAGAAAAGGGATTGAACAAGATTTGGTGATTGTCTTCTAAGTTCTGAGGTAGGAAAGAGAGAGAAGAAAGAAAAAAAAAATAGGAAGGAGGAGAAAAATCAGCCGACAAATCGGGGAAGAGAACATGAATCATAACATAATGAGAAACAATCGAAAAATAAGATACAATTTTGAACATTCAAATTCACAGTTTTATGTTCATTGACTTTAAAACGTTCTCCTTTTTATCCTTATTACTTTAACATCCTTACTTAAACTTTGGGGTTGCCATTCAGCCCTTAACATTCAAAATGTAAACCGGCCCGTGTACGAATTTTTTATCATCCTGTCTTTCCCGCATTTGGTTAATTTTCCCAAAATCTCTTGATGAGTTTTAAACATTTTTTTTATCATAATCTGTTGTTTGGTTGGGTTTGTCCAAAATTCATTGATGAGTGTTTTACGTGTCACAATATTTGGAATTTGGGATTTTAAAATCCCAATCCCACATTCTTCGTGGAAATTTTAAAATCCAAATCCAAAATCTCATTGTTTGTGGCTTAACCATAGCCACAAACTCATATGCCCGGGCAACCCATGTCATGATAAAGACACCAAACATTGGATTCTGGCCCAAAAACATGGCTGGATTTTCACTATTTGAGGTACCAAACCGGTCCATAAAAGAAAAGGAACACAAGTCACTAGGGTTTCTTACCTATATAAACCCTGCAGTACCATTCACCCATTTGTTTGAAAGATTGAAAATATATTCCTCATTCACTATGGCCGAGAAAGCGATCTCCGTTATTCAGGTTAATTTATGCTCAAACCACTTAGGTTTTCCATTTCCCGTTTCATGGTTTTATACATATCAGATTCTAATTTGATCTATTTTTATTGGTGAGAAGAATTCAGGTGCCACAACTCAAACTTGTTGCTCTATAAATTCACCAGTTTATGAGGTAGAAATCTCATTCTTTTACGTTTTCAGATGTTAGATTAGTTGATCATCATATATATCTGTGTTTAATTTGCAGTTGTGATGAATCAATCGGAAAATAGTTGTTGTCACTAAGATCTATGTCCGATCCAAAAATATTCTACATATCTTGTTTCGCATATTTAGTTTAGTTTATCATTTGATATCTTTTTGCTATTTGGGAATCCAAATCAGATGAGGTCAGGTTACCAAACTAGACCGGGAGTTATTTTCTAGGAAAACAATACATATTTATAGAAATTTGAGTCTCATATAATGCAAAAAGTTGATGTGTTGTTAAAGGGTTTGTCCACATGTTTAGGAGATAGATATATTTCTCTTTTACATTTGAAATGCTAGATACTATATGTATGTATGTTTCACTTGTACTTGGTGTATAAAATAATAGAGAGATGAAGATGCACATGGACTAGTGAAATTCTAAAATTTATCATTAATGAATATTTATAGTTTATGCTTCAATTATCTCTTGCTCCATGTTGATAGGAAATTTTCATTCTATTTTTTTTATTTATTTAATAATTTCTAGCCTATGTGCTTTTCTGTGTGACTCACCTAATTACTTAATACGAAGCTTAATAAACCTCTGACTACCCCGAAAGCTAGGACACCAATTTACAATGTGAGGCACGTTGCTCAGTCGGAAGAACGTGGTGGGAAAATAAAGGTTTTTGTATGTATCCATACTTACATGCATTACATAAATACACATGTATGTATGTTTTCTCACACACACACACTATATATATAAATCTTGTCTTTTTGCATATGTAGTTATGTACTTAGAAGAAGAAACTTAGAATACTTAAGAGAAAAAATTGTTGCCCCTAGAAGAAATACTACAAGAAGCTGAAATACCACATTTGAAAACAAAGGCACTTCCGTGAATTCAAAGTTTTATTCATGTTCACAGTTCATGAATATTAGGATTTTTTAAGACAAATTAAAGTGCATAAAATAGGGAAGTGTTGTGCATCTCAGAGTGAAGTGTAGTAATTGTAAGTCCTATTTTATTGTGCTTAGTGCATATACTTATGACAAGTAGATGATTTATTTTTTTTTGAATAACAATCCATGTATGTAGAAGAAAGTAACCTGCAATATCATATGCATTCAAAATAATCTATGCCAATATGTTATAGTTATCTCTTGTTATTTTATGTTTTTAGTCCATCAACCTTCATGCACTTGGTGGGGGATATGTTTTGATAAATATGATACCTATGCACTTGTTTATAGTCGAAATAGATCAATAAGTCTATCATCCAGTTTACTGTTCGAATCTGGGTCCTTGTTTACTTCACTCAAAGGTACAATGTTAATTTTACAAAACGTCTAGTAAAAATCGTGTCTTACATTTTATTACTTAGAACTTAGAAGCATGCTTTTATAACAACGTTTATTTAGTAACCTTTCTTGTTTGTGTCTTTTAGTCCAAAAAGCGTTCAGTCACCATCAGAGGTAAGAGATTTATCTATGTACCCAGATACAACTATGGGAATATAAAGGTATGTTCTACAACATCGACTCTTGCACATAAACATTGACTATATATTTTGTTGATGAAAGTTTACCGTGCATTTGAATGTTATGAGTCAAAGGTATTATGAGCATTTCGCCTGTAAAAATGATGGGACTTTGTTGTGTGTGTTTCCATACATAGTAAAGCAAAACACTTGTTTGTCTAAATTCAAATTGACTAGTAATAATAATTTTGTGAATATGTTAGTCTACCAAAATTTTGAATCCAATGATAATATATATAGCTGCTCCAGTTTCTTCTTCTAAATAGACTAGCCATCTTACTTGGTTGTAATTTTTTTTGTATTATCAAGTAAATGTTGGCAGATAAACAACTTAGTACAACAAATACCACAACTTAGCACATCAGATACACACAACTTAGAACTTTCCTACAAATACTAGTCTCCACAATCAACTTTGTACACTACACACACATGTATTCATTGGCCATAAAAGTATAACCTCCATTAATTTATAGTCTTTTTGCCATGAAGTTTGATTGTTAGCACAATTGATTCTGCATCTCAGATTGTGTTTAATTAACATAATACTCTTACTTTTATATGTAGAATGCTATGGAGAAACCCATTGCAGAACTCAAAGAAGCTGGGGAAGATTATGACCAATCTGAGATCATTGATCAAATCAACCCATTATCGAAGAAGCAGCGTCGTGTTGGAATGGGTAGTGCAGTGTCTATATACTCCAGCAAGGGTAGTAGTTCTAGAGGTTCCACCCAAACCAACGACACCGAAATATGTGGCTCTTTGGAGATGCAGGGAGAGAAGCTTGGAAATTTGGAAGAGCAGCTAATGGAGAAGGTTGAAATAATCCGTCAACTACAACAGGCACAAGAAGCTAAAAAGGAGACACGACTAGCTCCACAAGAAGCTTAAAAGGCAAAACGACTAGCCTTGCAACAAGACTTTGATAAAAAGTTCACAGATTTGATGTCTAGGATTGCTTCTCCATAGGTTATGCTGGTACTTTTGTAGTTCTTTGATATTTGACTCTCTAAAAAGGAGATTTATCTATGTACCCAGATACAACTATGGGAAATAAAGGTATGTTCTACAACATCGACTCTTGCACATAAACATTGACTATATATTTTATTGGTGAAATTTTACTGTGCATTTGAATGTTATGAGTCAAAGGTATTATGAGCATTTCACCTGTATAATAGATGGAACTTTGCTGCTTGTGTTTCCATACGTAGTAAAGCAAAACACTTGTTTGTATAAATTCAAATTGAATAGTAATAATAATTTTGTGAATATGTTTGTCTACCAAAATTTTGCACCCAATGATAATGTTTTCATGACTTCCCGAAGGATTATGTGAAACAAAGGGAGTCTATCTTATGTTATTATCCTCAACAAGGAGAATTTTGTACCTCATTATGAACTGGTAATTCTTTTCATTTCTGGAGTGTATGGAATGAATCTGTCATAGATATTATACATATATGGGCATCATTGAACATCAATTTGTTAAATGTCATGTTGAGAAAAATTACGAATGCACCATGTGCTATATTATAGAAATTAATAAGGGGATCTTTGGAATTCATTTGTTTATGTTTGATCTAATTTATGATTTATAACTTGTAGAGGATTCCTAGCGTAGCCATTTAGAGATTGCAACTACCATCGATTAACACCATGGTGACAATGAAATTTAGAAATAATAATGAGGTGTATAATGTGTCATTCTATGGGAAAGAGGAAGTGAAGTACCTGAAGGGTAAGGGATGGAAGGAACTAATAGACAACCATAAGTTAACAAGTATGCATGGAATCAAGATCGAGGTACTTGATCCTATGAAACTTGAATTTAAGGTATCATCATTCGTACACCAAGCAGGAGAAAGGGTAACTATTCTACTGTGGCCATCAATGATGAGAAAGATGTGAATCACATAGGCACTGATGGTGAGGGTGATGGTTCTACTGAAGATGATTATCCCTACCATCCTAAGAAGACGGTAAAACTCATACTATATGTTTTAGAGTTGTTTGAGTTTACTAGTCTTGATAATCACTGTGCCAATCATGTGGAAGCTTTTTCCTTATGTTGTAGTTAAGATGTACGGAATTTTTAATTAATCGTACTTAAAGGTCTGAACTTATGAAATTGTGTGTTATGTATATGTTAATAGGCGAAAAAACTCAAGCTAGAGTCATATGATATCACTGACTGAAAGAAAAAGGAGAAAAGGGAGTACACGATTAATAAAGCAAACAAAGTTTAGGTACGTATGATATATATGTATTTTAATTGTGATGTACTGATATACATTAAGATGTTCTTAAAATATTTTATTTGTGATATTTATATGCATATATATGGGTATATGCGTAAAACAACTTAATGGTGCATATATTGTGTTATTTCAAAACTTCACCTATGTACATTGTTGAATGATAGTTTGTGCTTTCTTTCTAATTCGTCCTAAGCTTTTCCAAAGGATGTTCCTTTGGTCTTTTTTGAGGGATGTTACTTTGACTTCACGTGACCTCCATGTCCCTTGTACTTGAAATGAACTGGATGGGGGGGGGGAGGGGGGGTTAGTACCGCTTGCCCGGTCTGTCGAGGATCAGACCAGAGGGACGACTTTACATGTAGAGAGTTGAGCGATTCTCTAGTAAATGTATGAAGTAGGTGGAGCTGTGATCATTATGCTTACCTTGGGACCATAAATGAGGTCTCCTTATATAGTTTGAGTATTTTATTGTCACTTTTTGTAGGATCGTGACAAGTGTCCGGATGCGATTGAATCCTCCTTTGGCCCAAGCCCATTAAGGAGGTCCATGGAATTTAGCCCAAACATCTGGATTAGGGTTTGTAGGGCATTGTGGACATTTCAAGGCTCATGGAATCTTCTGAAAGGCAGGCCCCCAGGGACCTACCAGACGTGGTCGACTTGGGTGCTCGAGCCCTACCCCAGAATCCATAGCTCGAGTAGTGCTCTGCCTGATCTCCTCGATCTAGAGGGTGTTTCCTTGTCGTAAAGTTCTCCTAGATCGACCACCTTCAGTAGTCGAACCCTAAGGGTGTTTCTCGAGCCACTTAGTCATCTTTTCCTTAGTGAGCTGTTTTGAGGGGCGGCCTCTTAAACTAGTCGAGCCATGATGGTCGAGGCATACGCAGGTGACATACATGTACGTATGGTTGAGCCCTTTAAGGGACGGTCCTTGGAGCCTTGTAGCGCTTTTAAGCCGCTCCAGTTCGTAAATGCGGACTGGAGATATTTTAACACCAACATATGTCCCCCTTGTTTCCAAGTATCTTTGTAGAAGATAGTTGTGGAACTATTCAATATTCAGGTCGAGTACTCTTTGAGGTAAAGGGTAGTCTCGACTAAGTGCTGCAAAAATGTTTTCCGTATTTATTTCTCAATAGCATTCCCTCCTCCTATCTCCCCCTCCCCTACCCCTCTTTTTAGGGTCCGAGTAGACGGTGCTCGGGCCTTATAAAAGAGGTATGTTTGATGGGTAGAGATTGGATCCAGGTTAGCTTTCTAAGGTAGAAATATGATCGACTTGATTTTGTGCTTCCTCGCTCATCTTTGCGGATTAGCTCGTGGAGCGACCAGTCTTTTGCTCTCTCTTCTCTGGGGAGTGGCTTGAGGAGCCTGCTCTTTTGAAGTGGAGCGACCAAACTTTCTCTTTCCAAGGGCGGTTACTTCTTCGCGCTTCGCGAATTACTTTAGTGGCCAGGTAATTCGCGCCCCACCTACATTCTGGAGTAGTTCGCGTACGCGATTGGCGAATTCATCAATTCTCCAGGCGGCGATTACTCGAGCCATCGATTCGGGATACGCATACGACCCAGATCCTCCGAGGGTAAATGACGGTTCGAATTCCCGAGATACCCTTCTGTAAATAGGTGTGGACCGATTCATTTTTCAATTTTCGCTAAACTTTTACTCAAAGCAAATATAAGGACCGACCAACACTTGTAAACGATCCGAAGACTGACCGAGGAGCATTCGAGTGGTATTTCTGAACTTTTTCCGGCGGGTCGAAGGATTTTCCGGTGAATTCCACTTTTCACGCTTCTCTAAACCGAATCCAAGTAAGTATTCCCTTTGTGGTTCTCAAATTTTGTTTTCTTTCTTTGTATTTGTTCGTATATACCGCCCCTTTGCTTTGCCGGAGTAGCCGCCGGAATCCGAGTTTTGCTATAGTTGCCTAAATTGGATTTGAATTCGCACTTTGCCTTTGCTTGGACTCATATTTTCCAGTAGGCCCTTATGCAACATATGCCATGCTTCCCCCTTTTCAGTTTTTGCTTTCCCCTTTACCTCCCACCTTTTTTGCAATTTGTTAAATCGCTTGATTTATATGGAAAAATGCTCGTCGCTCCATCTTTTTACTTTTAACTGTGGTTGCTCTTCTTGCTGGTAGAGTAACTTCTTGTGTTGTACTTTTTTGGTGATGTTTCTCCGTTCGGGAGGTCGAACATAACAAGACACATAAATGGACCTCTCGGACTATAATCTCCCATCCTTACCTTTTTCTGGCCTTACCTTTTAGGATGTCCGAGAGGAGCGATGATAGCCAAAACCGCCGCGAGGCCGAGGACTATGGGAACGAACATGATGCGTCACAAGAGACGTCAATGTCGGTTGGGTTTCTCGACGACACCCTAGAACAAACTTCTGAGGTCGAGGATCCTGCGAACCAGTTCGATGAGGACAGGGAGGCTGAGGAAGAGGGGACCGAGAACGAGGAGGCTAATGAATATGATGGGGCCGGGAATGAAGAAGAGTTTGAGAAAGAAGAGGACGTTGATCAATACCAGCTCCAACCTCGTAAGAGGCAGAAAAGGAGCGAAGACGATGACTTTATAGATGATTGGACCGAGGTGGGGGGCGGTCCTGCTGATACTGGAATTCCACATGAAGTCATGATGAAGGCCGCACAAACAGGAGGTAGGTTTTACCATGCTCGCGATATAGTCGATCCTCTAGAAATCCGTATAGAAGATATGGATGATATTGATCGCCCAATCCCTGCTATTTCTGTGTTTGATGAGGGTGAACACTCTCAACAAGGTGGTGAGAGTGAGGAGGATGAGTCCAAGGAGGGTACACTTAGCCCCAACCTTCTCCAAGTAGCTCTCCCTAGTCTCAAACGTCGCCAGGACTTTCCTCCTCAAACTGCTAGGAGGGCTGTCCTTACTTCAGATGATGAGGACACCTTCCAGCCCCTAAGGAACATGCACGGGGATGAAGCTGGTCCGAGCAGAAAATCTCCTTCTGTTCCTAGGGATGAAGAGACTACTTTCTATGATCCTACGTTTCAAGCCGAATACGGTGGTCCCGAGGAGGAGTCTAGTTATCATCCGATCGATCCCTTAACTATAAATTTCGATTTTCCTAGGGGTGAATCTCGAGCACCATATCCCTAAGAGCTAGAGGAAGGGACCGAGGAGGCTGCTGCTAAGGATATCGATGAGCAAGAGCACGCTTCTGGGAAAGATCCTAGGAGGCATAAAGCAAGGGCTAGTCGCTCCCGGAGAAAGGTTATCCAAGAGACCGAGGAGGAGGCCAAAATTACCAAGGCAACTAAAAAGAAGTTTACTTGTGGCCCTCTAGAGGTCGATTGCCTCGATCTTGAGGGAGAGAAGAACGTTGATGGGTTGATCCCGACCACTGCTTCCACTATGCAGAAGAAAGAGATTCCAACCATCCAATGAAATTATAGACTGGACGTGAAGACTATTGACATCCTTGTCCCCAAGCCCAATCAAACATTCTACAAGTCTCCCAGGGATACATGGCAGTGCATCTTCTTGCACTGGAGCGAGGATGGATCCTTCCATTTGTGATGGCTTCAAGGAGATCTTCAACCAACTCGGGATCGCTCCCTGGCAATTGATCACATGTTCCTTTGGGACTCTTATTTGTTTTGGAGTCTAATGTAAGAAGAGAGGTATCAACCTCAACTTAGAAAATTTCAACCAAATGTTTCGCGTATCGATGAGCGGCGGGAACAAGTACTTCTACTACTTCTCGGCTCAACCAGGGTTCGGCTTTATCATGGACGCTCTTTCCTCCTCGGGCTACAAGTGGTGGCATCGATATATCTATGTCAAGAAGAAGAAGCTCCCCGGGATGATGATGAACGTGCGGATGTCGTGCTCCGAGTTCACGCAAATAAATTTGTAATTAGCCAAAGGCAATCCACAACTACAAACGAAAACCGTAGTGTAGCAGTAGAATGACTCGAGTGTCGTTCTCTCAGGACTATAACTAGCTTTATCAAATCTAATTTAGAATATAAAAACAACAGACAGATAGCAAAGGGGGTTTCTAGCAGATAATGGAGATTGGTGATAGTATGGTCCTTCTTAACATAACTGGTCGATAATCATGCATAAATTCCTCGGTCTTGCATAGAGATCTTTGAATCAATCTAGTGTCCTGTTGCAAATATTAAGCACTACGAAGATAATTGGTCTGACAAGTCAATCACTATTGTCCTAATGTGTTCCGTAATTATTCAACACTACGAAGATAATTGGTCTGATGGTCGACAAGTGTCCAATTGTGCATAATAATTAATACAACATACGAGAATTTAGGTTGTGCCTGATCAACGAAATAAAGCAATGACACGGAGTATAATGCGCGATATAGCCATTAGCATGATTATCTTCCTTTCGCTAAGAATTCACATACTACCACCAACGATAAGTTTAGCTACTCATAATAGGCATGCAATCAACAGAAATCATAGAAGAAAACATGTTGAAAGAATATCATAAAATAAGTAGAATAAAACTGTAAGATACAAAGTTACCGAAGGTTGTCAATCTCCGGATGATTGCGATCCTACGAGCTCCAAACTGCTATGAAAAAATATCCCTTAAGCTACGGAACTCCCAGGACAGGCCCCAGGAAGTTCCTACCTAAAACTATAGAGAGAGGTGAGAAAGTAGGTCTGGAAAGATATAATTTTGGGAGAAAACTGAGCAACTATATATAGGCTCCGAAATACTGTGGGGCGGTTCGCCCCACACACCGGGCGGTTCGCCTGGTGTGGGGCGGTTCGCCCCGGAGAGTTTATCGCGGAATTCCGCATTTTTGACGCGTTTTGGATTTCTTCCCCTTTTCGGACTCGGTTTCTGACTTCTAGTAGCCTTCTAACCTCCAGATTCGGCCCCTAGACTCCAAATCCTATCCGGAAACCTTCAGATACTCCAAATAGGCTTCTGGAACACCAATTCCTTGTCAACTTCAATATAATTTCCCGGAAATCTTCGAATTTCAACCAAAACCTGTAAAATAAAATCTAAAGGGAAACGTGACACTATTCTAATAAAATGCATTAAAATATAGCAAATTAACATAGAGGATAGCTAAAATAGGTGAAAAATACTCGAATGAAAGTGTAAAATACACATTCATCAAACTCCCCAAACCGAACCTTTGCTTGTCCTCAAGCAACTAGGCTAGACTCTAATGCAAAAAACATGCAAGACACAAAATGGAGTTTCATGCCAAATAAAATGAACTAATCTACTGAATCTATCAAATAACATATGAACAAAAACCATATAAATCAAAGCATGAATATAGGTTGAAGAATACCTCGATTGACTTATACACATCCACATAAGCACTTATGTCAAGACAAGATAGTCTCTCGTAACATTCTCTACCTGGACCTAGTCAGTGACGACATAATGAAGCATGCTAAGATACGAATGTTTCCCCGTGCCTATGAAACTGAGGACTTATTGCTGTTCCACCATGTTAAGACTTTTCCTCAAAAGAGGTCGAACCAGTACTGGCTCTCATCAAACGAAGGAGGGTTCCCTATAAAAGATAACACTCCCCTATTCTACCTATCTCTCAAGTAAAGTCTTAAGCTATTCACCACTTCCTCAATGGCAGGACGAGGGTGGTCTAGAACAGATGACACTCAAGACAAAAAGGATAAAAAATAGAAAATTACAATACGATTACGAACATTACAAAAAATGGAAAATAAGACTCAACAACACTTTTCTACATTGCTATTTGGCTTTTTCTTTTTTTTTTGGGGACCCTTCTTTGCCTTTTTTGGGGTCTTTTTTTCTTTTTTTCTTTTTTTTTTTCCTTTCCAGATTTTTTTTTATTTTCTTTTTCTCTTTTTTTTTCTGGGAATTTTTTCTTTCTTTTTTTCTATTTTTTTTTTTAGCCAGCAGTAGCATAACAAAGAGAGAAACAAAATGACTCACACGACTTTCCCAAACCTATTCGAAAGAATAGGTCGGAGCACAAAAATTCACGGAAAGGGAAAAATAAACTCACGATACGGAAATGAAAAACAGAAACAAGTATAACGATGGTGTAACCCCCTCCCCAAACCTATTCGGAAGAATAGGTCATAAACAAAGTATCACACAACCTCACACTACCTCCTTCCTAGGCATTTAGCAATCTCAAAGCATGGTGAAGACTTGTTGCCTCTTAGGTACATAATTACTCGGGAAAACAACCATAAGACCCTAACATGCATCATCCTATTATAAAGGCCTTCGTGAACCGCAGTAGAGAAAACACCACTAAGTGATGTTGAGACTACCAAGCTTAACTAAGTGCAATACATAAATGTGACATGCCAGGCGAGAAAACCTCAAACAAATTCATAGAGATGAAGCATACGATTAATGGCATAGTTAGTTGATCTACCCAATAAAAAAGTTCAAAAAATTCGGCAATAAACTCCATATAAAACATGCAAGACTATCCTAGGATGTATGCAGTGAAATGCAACCTAAAAAATCTAAGAAAGCAGTAAACGTGCAAATGCAAATGCAAACAAAGAACAAGATACTAATCAACACAAAGCCAAACAATACTTAACATGATGGTTCACATCCCAGCCCCCTTACGATTCTTAAGCTAGCCCCTAGCAAAAGAGAATGAGTAATAAGAAGTGATACTAGATGTTACCGAACGGTTTGGCCTCGGTTGTCTGAGAGTGGACATGTGGAGGGACTAATCATCGGGATGGTAGTCCCCATAAAAGTCACTCCACATGTCATTCATGAGCTCATTGGACTGTCGTAGAGCTTCCTGTTGTTGCTGGATGAGCTGTTGCTGCTCCCACATGTGCTGCCTATCCTCTCGGCGATGCTCCTTTCCCTTGGTATGGTTCCCACAAATAGCAGTTAGTACCTCGTATGACACAAAACTGACTCAAATATATGCTAGTGTAAAAGCAGTAAAGAAAGCGATAAAAATTCCGGGTTGCCTCCCGGATAGTGTCATTGTTTAAAGTCTTTGACTTGACTCCTGTCTGCGCCTATCTCTTCTTTTTGCAGGTACTAGGCTTCCCCTTCATTGATCTCCTTTCCATGCCACGAACCTGTGAATAAGAAAGAATATAGGCTGCAAGACCACAATAGTGAGTAGTAATATCAGGCGGTTCCGGTGGATCAGGTATGGCTTGCAACACGTGTTGCTTGCCATCTACTTCGATGGTGCAAGTTCTTTGGTAGATGTCCATCATGGAGCGTATCTTGGTCAAGAACGTTTGCCCTAAGAGTATGACATCCCCCGTCCCAGATGCAGATGCCGGCATAACTACAAAATTGGTGTATATAGATACTTCACCGATCTTGACCAACACATTTTTCACAACGCCCTCGGGTCTCATAAAGGATCCATCCGCCAGTTGCACAATCGCCCTTTGCTCAGATAGTTTTCCAAGGTTGCTCTTTTCAAACACATTCAAAGGGATTATGTTTGAGTAGGATCCCGTGTCTAGTGTGGCACGGACATCTTCAAGCTCACCAATCCCTACCTTAACATCGAAACTTTTAGGGAGTGGTTCGGGATCCTCTTGCTCCTCATCACTTGTGTCAGAACCAAGGTCCTTCTCTTCTTCCTCAGCCTGTAGAAGTTCTTCCTTCATGCAACACTCGCACCTAACAACCTTCTTGATGGTGATTTCGTCAGTTACATCACCAGCCAATGTAATGGCATTCGACTTCACAGTGTTGCTAGGCAGTTTGCCTTGTTCCCTACTTGCTCCTCGGTCGATCAACTCTTGCATCTTTTGATGGGCGAGCCTAGTGCTCTCTTCCAACCTATCGAGCCTTTCCCTAGTCTTCTCGGAATCTTCTTCATAACGTTTGAGAAAACTTTGTGTGTGATCGACCATCTTTTGCAAGTTCTCCATCAGTTGAGCCGACTTCGACTTCGGTGGCTCTTTCGGAGCGGAGTTTTCGCAGTGGTCATTACCATAGTTTAGCCTACTACGGTCTTGGTTAGGGCCATAAGTTTGGTTAGCCGGTGCATATCCTTGATTGTTACAGTATCCTCTTCTCCAAAATCCACCTCGAGGATTCCTACCGTCTTGTCCGTAGCTAACTTCTTGAGTGCCAAACTCCGTAGCAAAGGCTTCTTCTTCGCCTCCTCGAGCCCAGTTGCTATCCTCGTATGCCAGCTCAAATCTACACATATGAGCCCCATGCCCATAGTTCTTGCATATTCGGCATACTTCGTTCGAAACAGTTGTTCCGGTGGCACTCTTGAGGACTTGCTTCAATTCGTTGGTAAACCACTCGAATTGGTCCCCATTCCGCCTATACATAAGGGCTTCTTGAGTCGGTGGAGCTTCAGGTCCACGTCTCCTAACCATTGCTCTTGGGTCCTTGAACTGCGAACCCTTAGCAAGCCTTTCGAAAACTGCCCAGACGGCTTCTGCGGTTTCCTCCCAAATATTGCCTCGGCATTGGAAATCCACCACTTGTTGGTTCTCGAAGGTTAGTCCATTGTAGAAGTGTTGGACTAAGTCAGAAAGTTCAAAACCATGGTGAGGGCACTTGTTCGTGAGATCTTGGAATCTCTCAAACGCGGTGTAGATGGTCTCATCATAGTCCTGCTTGAATCCAGTGATTTGCGCCTTTAGCGCGGTAGTCAAGGTGTGAGGGAAGTATTTCTCCATGAAAGCTGAAAAAACCTTCTCCCAAGTGTCCAGCGAGCCTGCTGGTAGAGAACTCAGCCATGACTTGGCTCTGTCGCCAAGTCCCATAGCAAAAACCTTCATCCTCAACTCATCCGTTGTTATGTCAGCTCTGGGTCGTGGGAGTTGGTTGACGAAATCATCGATATCGTGCAAGTACCCCATCACATCTTCCCTTGATAAGCCATAGAACCTCGGAAGTTGTTGGAATGCGTGGTTCTTGATTTCCAGATCTCGGGTTGCAGACGAAAGAACAATTGTCGGTCCCCTCATACGATCCTTAGTGGGTTGAACCTATGCCTTCAGTGGTCTAGCTTCTGCCATTCCGTCGATTTCCTTGAAGAGACTGAGTAGAGATTCATAGAAATCGGTATCCTCTATTTCCTCTAGTGCGCGCCTTTCAAGTAGTCGCCTTCTTTTGTGGTAGACTCTGTCGATCTCAGCAATTGAATCAGCAAGCGGTGTTCCTGCAGAACGTGTATGCGGCATACACTATCTGTAACAGACTAGGAAAGGTGATTAGAAACAGACTAGGAAAGCAGTATCAGAGAGAGATTAAAAAGGAAAACTAAAACTAGTAGAATTAGGAATCTAAAGCTGTAAATATAAACAAATTAAACAGAAAAAAGGAGTATAGTCCCTGGCAGCGGCGCCAATTTGATGAACGTGCGGATGTCGTGCTCCGAGTTCACGCAAATAAATTTGTAATTAGCCAAAGGCAATCCACAACTACAACGAAAACCGTAGTGTAGCAGTAGAATGACTCGAGTGTCGTTCTCTCAGGACTATAACTAGCTTTATCAAATCTAATTTAGAATATAAAAACAGCAGACATATAGCAAAGGGGGTTTCTAGAAGATAATGGAGATTGGTGATAGTATGGTCCTTCTTAACATAACGGGTCGATAATCATGCATAAATTCCTCGGTCTTGCATAGAGATCTTTGAATCAATCTAGTGTTCTGTTGCAAATATTAAGCACTACGAAGATAATTGGTCTGACAAGTCAATCACTATTATCCTAATGTGTTCCGTAATTATTCAACACTACGAAGATAATTGGTCTGATGGTCGACAAGTGTCCAATTGTGCATAATAATTAATACAACATACGAGAATTTAGGCTGTGCCTGATCAACGAAATAAAGCAATGACACGGAGTATAATGCGCGATATAGCCATTAGCATGATTATCTTCCCTTCGCTAAGAATTCACATACTACCACCAACGATAAGTTTAGCTACTCATAATAGGCATGCAATCAACAGAAATCATAGAAGAAAACATGTTAAAAGAATATAATAAAATAAGTAGAATAAAACTGTAAGATACAAAGTTACCGAAGGTTGTCAATCTCCGGATGATTGCGATCCTACGAGCTCCAAACTGCTATGAAAAAATATCCCCTAAGCTACGGAACTCCCAGGACAGGCCCCGGGAAGTTCCTACCTAAAACTATAGAGAGAGGTGAGAAAGTAGGTCTGGAAAGATATAATTTTGGGAGAAAACTGAGCAACTATATATAGGCCCTGAAATACTGTGGGGCGGTTCGCCCCGAAGAGTTTTTCGCGGAATTCCGCGTTTTCGACGCGTTTTTGGATTTCTTCCCCTTTTCGGACTCGGTTTCTGACTTCTAGTAGCCTTCTAACCTCCAGATTCGGCCCCTAGACTCCAAATCCTATCCGGAAACCTTCAGATACTCCAAATAGGCTTCTGGAACACCAATTCCTTGTCAACTTCAATATAATTTCCCGGAAATCTTCGAATTTCAACCAAAACCTGTAAAATAAAATCTAAAGGGAAACGTGACACTATTCTAATAAAATGCATTAAAATATAGCTAAATTAACATAGAGGATAGCTAAAATAGGTGAAAAAGACTCGAATGAAAGTGTAAAATACACATTCTCAGATGACCGGTGAGGAGGCGTGATAGTGTATATGTCCTAGAGACAGTCCTTACTAAGGGCATAGTGCCCTTATAGAAAGCATATATGTACTATTACACAGGTCAACGTAATATAATATATGTTTGTTGCTTTTACTATTGAGTATCGCTTTCATATTTATATTACACCAGGCATGCAGCATGTCATATCTCTATTACTGTCTGTATTGATATTAAACATGTCCCCTCGGATAGATGACCGATCACACAGATAGTGGGAGCTATGTGAGTTATCATCTATCCCAAACTCTCCCTAGTCGAGGTTCATCTCGGATGTAGGGGTCTGAATGAACCAGACGAGACTAGTATGCGTGGAGGTTATACTTGTTGGAGCAAGTGTGAGCCGATCCCACGGCCACGGAACGGATTGTTGGACAATCGAGAAACGTTCCCATAACTGCGCATAGTTGTTCGAAGAAGGATTATCGAACAATGGGAGTACCCACCGGACACTCCCATCGATGTATACTCTACACCGAAGTGTCTATGGGAACCGGTAAGTTGTCGAAGTGATGCCAGTCGTCCTTTGTACTTACAGGACTTTATCATCACATTTGTTGCTGTAAGAAAATATGGTCAGAGTTACCCCTAGGGTACGCAGCGGAATTTTAAAAATTTTCTTAACATACAGGTTAATTGATTATGCATATGTCGTATATATATAAACACGTCAATTAGAAGACTAACCTTACTTCCAAAGCAGCTTCCAAGTCTTCGTAATATTCCGGTGTATCTTCTCCTTCGTCGAAGTCGAAGATATCTTCAATACTCTGTATATCTGCAAGACAATAAGAGTTAGTTTCCAGCTCCTAGAACCCCAACCTTGGTATCCACGGATGAACAGCCTATCGGAAGAATGCTAGGATATTCTTTGTGTGACCAAGAAGACGGGGCGGCAATTCCTCCGGTGAGGTGGCGCGCGCAGGTGTCTAAGAGGAGGCGAGAGCTTTTTATTTTTCTCTAAGAAAACTGGGTAGAATAACTGTGTGCAAAACTGTATCCAAAGCTCTCTAATAGTCTACTATATATAGTAGTCTATAGAAGCCTAAAGCATGAGCAATTAGACTTCGTAAAGGAATAAGAATCTAATTCTTATCGCACAAGGAAACCAATATCAAGTCTAGATTCATTCCCAATCAAATCAAAACTCAATCAGTAAATCTAATTTATCCCTTGGACTTCTAATAGAGGAAGGAGTCGAACTCCTTCCCCTACCTTATCCATGCGCGCACGCGCCTCCTAGGGACAGTAGGTGGGTCCCAATTTGGGACCCACTTATAGTTCTAAAGCAATTCAAACTCCAAGTAAATTTTGCCCAAGTGCATATGTTAATTCTAAATTAACATATCCTTTCTAATCAAACGTCTATTATATTTCCAAAATATAATCTTTAATTGTATTTACATAAAATACAATTAATTAGCCAATTCAATTAATAATTCCAAATCATTGAGCCACCAAATATTATAATTAATTCCAAATCAATTATAATCCATCAATCACAATTAATTCCAAATTAATTGCGATTCCATCTTCAAGGATATTCTGAAAGGCTGAATCACCACATAGTGTGACCCATAGGGCCTCATCGTATTAAGCAAGTCCTAGACTAGGCAACATGGAATTCCTAGACGTTTCCATTTGCAATATTAATACGTGAGGACGTTTGAGAGGTTTCTCAAAGCTAACCCTTCCGTCGCGAAGCCTGCAGTTGCGCTCAACGCGGCGATGGTAACGTCCCTTCATCTGACTTGCTCGAATGTATCTAGGATCGATGAAGTGTCTATCCCAATAATACATCCACGGGCGTCTCAGGGAGTTGCTTGGTTAAGATATACTTATGACCATCATAATATATCATTTGCACTGGCCAGTGACTTTACCAACACAACTATGCAGACTATGAACAGTGCTCTCCTGTGCTACACTTGAGAGATGAATCCTTCACAGAATCACTTATCATCCCCATTTGTATGTAGCCATAATCCTGGATCGTGTCTTAGGTCAGCTGCTTATTCAGAGCTGACATCGACGGGTCCACCAAGGATATGGGGCAACAAATGTGATGATAAAGTCCTGTAAGTACAAAGGACGAATGGCATCACTTCGACAACTTACCGGTTCCCATAGACACTTCGATGTAGAGTATACATCGATGGGAGTGTCCGGTGGGTACTTCCATTGTTCGATAAAGCTTCTTCGAACAACTATGCGCAGTTATGGGAACGTTTCTCGATTGTCCAACAATCCGTTCCGTGGCCGTGGGATCGGCTCACACTTTCTCCAACAAGTATAACCTCCACGCATACTAGTCTTGTCTGGTTCATTCAGACCCCTACATCCGAGATGAACCTCGACTAGGGAGAGTTTGGGATAGATGATAACTCACATAGCTCCCACTATCTGTGTGATCGATCATCTATCCGAGGGGACTTAATATCAATACAGAAAGTAATAGAGATATGACATGCTGCATGCCCGGTGTAATATAAATATGAAAGCGATACTCAATAATAAAATGCAACAAACATATATTATATTACGTTGACCTGTGTAATAGTACATATATGCCCTCTATAAGGGCACCATGCCCTTAGTAAGGACTGTCTCTAGGACATATACACTATCAGTTGCCCCATATCCTTGCTGGACCCGTCGATGTCAGCTCTGAATAAGCAGCTGACCTAAGACACGATCAAGGATTATGGCTACATACAAATGGGGATGATAAGTGATTTTGTGAAGGATTCATCTCTCAAGTGTAGCACAGGAGAGTACTGCTCATAGTCTGCATAATTGTGTTGGTAAAGTCACTGGCCAGTGCAAATGATATATTATGATGGTCATAAGTATATCTTAACCAAGCAACTCCCTGAGACGCCCGTGGATGTATTATTGGGATAGACACTTCATCGATCCTAGATACATTCGAGCAAGTCAGATGAAGGGACGTTACCATCGCCGCGTTGAGCGCAACAGACTTCGCAACGAAAGGGTTAGCTTTGAGAAACCTCTCAAACGTCCTCATGTATTAATATTGCAAATGGAACCGTCTAGGAATTCCATGTTGCCTAGTCTAGGACTTGCTTAATACGATGAGGCCCTATGGGTCACACTATGTGGTGATTCAGCCTATCAGAATATCCTTGAATATGGAATCGCAATTAATTTGGAATTAATTGTGATTGATGGATTATAATTGATTTGGAATTAATTATAATATTTGGTGGCTCAATTAATGATTTGGAATTATTAATTAAAATTGGCTAATTAATTATATTTTATATAAATACAATTAAAGATTATATTTTGGAAATATAATAGAGGTTTGATTAGAAAGGATATGTTAATCTAGAATTAACATATGCACTTGGGCAAAATCTACTTGGAGTTTGAATTGCCTTAGAACTATAAGTGGGTCCCAAAATCGGGACCCACCTAGTGTCCCTGGGAGAGAGCGCGCGCGCGCGAGCTAGAGTAGGGGAAGGAGTTCGACTCCTTCCTCTGTTAGAAGTCCAAGGGATAAGTTAGATTTTCCTGATTGAGTTTTAATTTGATTGGGAATGAATCTAGACTTGATATTGGTTTCCTTATGCGATAAGAATTAGATTCTTATTCCTTTACGAAGTCTAATTGTTTATGCTTTAGGCTTCTATTGACTACTATATATAGTAGACTATTAGAGAACTTTTGACACACAGACTTGAATAGTCTTTCATAGTTATTCTACCCAGTTTTCTTAGAGAAAATAAAAAGCTCTCCCCTCCTCTATATAGCCTCCACGCGCGCGCCACCTCTGCCAGAGGAATCGTCGCCCCGTCTTCTTGGTCACACAAAAGAATATCCTAGCATTCTTCCGATAGGTTGTTCATCCGTGGATACCGAGGTTGAGGTTCTAGGAGCTGGAAACTAACTCTTATTGTCTTGCAGATATCTTCGACTTCGACGAAGGAGAAGATACACATGAATATTACGAAGACTTGGAAGTTGCTTTGGAAGTAAGCTTAGTCTTCTAATTGACGTGTTTATATATATACGATATATACATAATCTTTTAACCTGTATGTTAAAAAAAATTTTGAAATTCCGATGCGTACCCTAGGGGTAAATCTGACCATATTTTCTTACAGTGGTATCAGAGCCAGGTTATTTGATTACGTATATACGTATATATATTGTAAGATTTTGTAGATATGTGGATGCAATTGATTCTATGATTAATTCGATTTACAAAAGTTTTGTTTTTATATAAATTTAGAATTTATATTTTTCAAAAAAAATAAAATTAAATATATATATTTTATGACCGGGCCGCCTGCGCGACCCAGGCGCCCGCGCCTGCGGCGCTGCAGGCGCCGTGCCCGCGGCACGGGCGCTAGGCGCCCGGCGTCGGACGCCTGCACCCGCGGCGCCGGGCTCCCGGGGCCGCAGGCACCATGGGGACGCCCGTTCCATATTTAAAATATATATATATATATATATATATATATATATATATATATATATATATATATATATATATATATATATATATATATATATATATATATATATATATATATATATATGATTTAATTGTAATTGTTTTTAACTAGAGGGTTTAAACTTAATTAGTATAAAGTTAAAGGGCTTATTTGTAATTTAGGAATTTATTGTTTAATGTAAATTAGTCTTTCTACTTTCGAATTTTAGATTTAACACCTCCAAGGTTTCACAAATTACAATTAAGTCCTTCGGGTTTTCGAAAATTGCTACTTGGTCAATAGAATTTTCGATTTTTCAATCTAGTCCAAATTTTCAATTATTTCATAGAGATTATAAGTATGTGATTATAATTTTCATAATGAAATTATGAAGTCATTTGGCATCCACATAGGCTACTACTTGTTTGTTTGCTCGATATGCTATTGTTTGACAATGCATGTTTAAATACCAAGTATTTTACTTTCCGTTCGACCGCTATGCATGCGAGGGTAGGCTGCGCCCTCTTATATGTCGGACCGCATATTTATGTATGGGTAGGCGGCACCCATTATGTGCTTGACCGCGTTTAGAACTAGAATGGATAGGCGGCATCCATTACGTGTAGACCGTTCATGCATGATGGGTAGGCGACGCCCTTATTTGTTTGTAGATGACTGATAACAACCCTCAAGCTACAAGCCCCAACCAATATAAGTACAGAAATATATATATGTATGTATTTATGAGATGCTTTCCATAGGGTGCTTTAATTCTGAACTTTCATTGCGTTTTCTTGTATTGGCGACCTCGTCTTACAGACTCGCAGTGATCGTCAGATTAGAGTAAGCCTATGGTTATAACTTACTGCATATTGTATCTAGCGACCTCGATAGGTACAGTATGTAGGGCATCGGGTTAAATTAGATTTAACAACCAAGAGTTGCGTGACGCAATTGGATAGTCCTACCGGTCATATTATGTTGTGCGACCAGCCCCCGTTGGAGTATAGCATAGTATGGATTTGGATCTTGGCCACTACTGTAACTTGTTGGACATTACCCGTATGTTTGTTATGGGGGCAAGCGTATGTGAAAATAGTGGCAGCTAAACAGCTAAAGGACCTTGTTGTTTAGTTATGTTGACTGTGTATTTAGAAATAATATTTCAATAGTTGATTTATTATTTTCGTTCTATATTATTTCTCCTTAGGATATTAGAAATGGCTATACCGTCCTCCGAGCTTGTTGCCAACTTGGAGTTGCAAAAGCTAACAGGAACAAACTACGTGGATTGGATCCATGAGGTACGAAAGGTGCTATGGTACAACGAGGTTGAGTACGTCTTGGACGAACCTATCCCTCCACCTCCCACTGAATTCACTACGGCAACCTATGATTGCTATTATGAATTGGAAGTGGAAAGTGCCGAGTTTGTAAAGAACTTGTTGCTCAATGCTATGTCTGACAATATGGTTGGACCATGTCGAGACAAGGAACCATATGAGATTGTAAAATATCTCTGCTCATTCTTGGATACTCCAAGGATGTGTGAAGGGTTCGAAGCTATCAAGATCATGCTTATCAAAAGGCTTGGAACAGAAGAGCTGTCGCCTGAACAAGTTAAGTCGTTGATTGGCTTCTCTTACAACTTGTTGGATATGGCTTAGAGCTAGAAGCTAAGGCTTCCATTATCTTGATCGTGCAAAGATTGTTGCAATCTATTCACAATCCCAATGTTGGGGTAGCAACAGAGTTGATTGCTGAGAGACCCATTGCCAACAAATTCCTAAGGGTCAATCGTAGACCCAAAAGGAAGAGGGGTGGCAAGAATGGGCGCTATCGTAGGATGACTGAATTTCGACTTAGGATCGAGATTTGTCTCTATTGCAAGCTCAAGGGCCACTGGAAGAAAGATTGCCCTAAGCATAGGGCAGATCAAGCTAAGAAGCCACCGGCTTCTGGCTCAGGTATGTTTGTTATTGAAATGAACATGAATACTTTTGACTCCAATGGTTGGGTATTAGATACATCATGTGGCTCACACATTTGTAATAATGTGCAGGGGCTAATTGATCACAGGCTGGTCAAGCAAGGTGAAATCGACTTGCATGTTGGGAACGGCAATCCTGTTGAAGCCAAACGCGTTGGACGCAGAAAGATAGATTTACCTTCGGGACAATGTTTAGAACTTGATAATGTTTATTTAGTTCCATCCATTGTGATAAATATTATTTCCATTCCATTGTTAGACAATATGGGTTTTTCCTTTCGATTTGCGAATAATACTTGTTATTTTTCATTAAATGATCAGTATTATGGAAAAGCTCGCTTGGTGAATGGTTTATATATTTTGCAAAGTAGTCTACCTTTATTTCAAATACATAACAAACAACCGTATTCAAGTAGGAAGAATAATCCATCTTATCTATGGCATTGTCGGCTAGGCCATATCAATGAAACACGGATTCAAAGACTAAGGAAGTTGGACTACTTAGAACCATTTGATTTTGAATCATATGGTACATGCGAATCATGTGTTAAGGGTAAGATGACGAACAAACCTTTTGTTGGACAAGGTGTTCGTGCCACTCGCTGCTTAGAACTCATACATACCGATGTATGTGGACCTTTTAATGTCCATGCGCGTGGGGGTTATCCTTACTTCGTTACCTTTACTGACGATTTCTCAAGGTATGGATATATTTATCTTATGAAGAATAAATCCGAGACCTTTGGGAAATTCAAGGAGTTTAGGAATGAGGTCGAGAATGAATTGAACCTAAGGATAGTCACTCTTCGATCAGATCGAGGAGGTGAATACCTTAGTGAAGAATTTATCGACTACTTGAAGGAAAATGGAAGTCAATCGCAATGGACTCCCCCTGGAACACCACAGTTAAATGGTGTGTCCGAGAGGAGGAATCGAACCCTGTTAGACATGGTAAGATCAATGATTGGATTCTCGACTCTTCCAAAATATCTGTGGGGATATGCACTACAAACTACAATCTACATTCTGAACCGTGTACCATCTAAATCAGTGGAGAAAACTCCTTATGAGTTATGGAAGGGAAAGAAGCCCTCACTGGGCTATCTTAGACCTTGGGGTTGTCCTGCGATAGTCAAACTGATGCTCACTGATAAGTTAGATGCCAAGGGTGTCAAAGTATATTTCATAGGCTATCCTCGTCAGACGAGAGGCTATGAATTCTATCATGCTGAAGATCACAAGGTGATCGTATCTAGAAACGTGAAGTTTTTAGAAGCTGAATACCTCGAAGAAGAGAGGTTAGATGACATGATAGAACTTGAAGAAATTCAAGACTTTGACACGCGCGAACATGAGGTCTCTAAATCTTCTGATTTGGACTCAAGTTCAGTGGGAGATTTCGAAGAAGACTAGGGTGATGATATGACACTTGCTAGGCATGTCATAGTGAGTGGGAGTCCTGTGATTA
The DNA here is from genome assembly GCA_028274465.1 of Plantago ovata. Lineage (NCBI taxonomy): Eukaryota > Viridiplantae > Streptophyta > Magnoliopsida > Lamiales > Plantaginaceae > Plantago > Plantago ovata. The sequence goes on along the minus strand of CM051457.1, from coordinate 100,011,320 downwards.
GATCAACAGTTGAAACCACACCAATAGAACCCGTTGTCAACCAACCTGTGCAACAAGTTGCACAAGAGCAGCCTCCCGCAAGGGAACAGAGTCGCGCCCCGCGACCAGCTGCATCAGTACCCATTGATAATGTTCGTGTTACACGAAGCCAGAAAAGAAAAGCACCAGAACAAGTCGAGCTCCGTAGGTCGAAGAGGATCCTAAAAGGACCTTAGAAGCAAAGCCTTATGATAGAAGACATCAGTGAACTTGATGTCGGCTTATCAGATTGGGAAGATCCCGAGACCTACAAAGAGGCAATAATTGATATTGACTCAGACAAATGGCAAGAGGCCATGGAATTAGAAATGGATTCAATGTACCAGAACCAAGTTTGGAACTTGGTAGACTTGCCCCATGGGTTAGATCTATTGGGTGCAAATGGGTCTTTAAACGAAAGACAGATGCCGTTGGCAAGGTACAAATGCACAAAGCTAGGCTTGTGGCAAAAGGCTACACGCAAAGGTATGACATCGATTACGATGAAACCTTTTCACCGGTAGCAAAATTGAAGTCCATTCGAATTCTACTTGCGATAGCTGCCTACTATGATTATGAGATCTGGCAGATGGATGTAGAGACTGCCTTCCTCAATGGAAACCTTGAGGAAGAGGTCTATATGGTACAGCCGGAAGGTTTTATTAGTAAAACCAGGTCAACTGCTGTATGCAAATTACAAAGATCCATCTATGGGCTAAAGCAAGCGTCAAGGAGCTAGAATATCCGCTTTGATGAAGCTGTAAAATCGTTTGACTTCATCAGAAGCAAGGAAGATCCCTGTGTATACGCTAGACACGGCGACAAGGGAGTCGTTTTCATGATCATTTATGTAGATGACATTTTGATCATGGGAAACAATGTCTCTATGCTAGAAGAGACTAAAGTTTGGTTATCAAGTACCTTCTTGATGAAGGACTTGGGTGAAGCGAACTACATCCTAGGGATCAAGATCTTTAGAGATAGATCCAAGAGGATGTTAGGAATGACACAGTCCACTTACATCGACAAAATATTGAAGCGTAATAAGATGGACGACTCAAAGAGAGGCTTTCTCCCAGCTAGGCATGGGATTGTCTTATCAGTTAAGGATGGTCCTAAAACTGATGAAGAAAGAAATGCAATGAGTCGTGTGCCCTATGCTTCGGCAGTAGGGTCTATAATGTATGCAATGAATTGCACAAGGCCCGATGTGGCATATGCGCTTAGTGTCACTTGTCGACACCAACAGAATCCAGGAGTACCTCACTGGACTGCTGTGAAGAACATTCTTAAGTACCTTCGACGGACTAAAGAGATGTTCTTGGTGTTTGGTGGAGAACCAGAATTAAAGATGTCTGGGTATGTCGACGCTGGATTTGAATCAGATCTTGATGACTTTAAGTCACAGACAGGATACGTATTCAAATTGAACGGAGGAGCTGTCTGTTGGAAGAGTTATAAACAATCCACGGTTGCTGACTCATCCACAGAAGCCGAGTACATTGCTGCATCAGAAGCATCGAAAGAAGCTGTCTGGATTTCAGAGTTCTTGAAGGAATTGAGGGTTGTTCCTGCTCCTAGTCCAATAACGATTTATTGTGACAATACGGACGCCGTCGCTCAAGCTAGGGAGCCTTGATCTACAAACAAGAACAAACATGTACTTAGAAAATATCATGTTATACGTGAGATTATAGATAGAGGAGAAGTTAGTATAGAACGTGTCTCTACCACGGACAACGTGGCAGATCCTTTCACCAAGGTCTTATCAGTGGAAGTCCACTTAAGACATTATGCTAATCTGGGTATTAGGCATAAAGGTGACTCGCTCTAGTCCAAGTGGGAGATTGATAGTGTATATGTCCTGGAGACAGTCCTTACTAAGGGCATAGTGCCCTTATAGAGGGCATATATGTACTATTACACAGGTCAACGTAATATAATATATGTTTGTTGCTTTTACTATTGAGTATCGCTTTCATATTTATATTATACCAGGCATGCAGCATGTCATATCTCTATTACTGTCTGTATTGATATTAAACATGTCCCCTCGGATAGATGACCGATCACACAGTTAGTGGGAGCTATGTGAGTTATCATCTATCCCAAACTCTCCCTAGTTGTGGTTCATCTCGGATGTGGGGGTCTGAATGAACCTGACAAGACTAGTATGCGTGGAGGTTATACTTGTTGGAGCAAGTGTGAGCCGATCCCACGGCCACGGAACGGATTGTTGGACAATCAAGGAACGTTCCCAAAACTGCACATAGTTTTTCGAAGAAGCTTTATCGAACAATGGAAGTACCCACCGAACACTCCCATCGATGTATACTCTACACCGACGTGTCTATGGGAACCGGTGAGTTGTCGAAGTGATGTCATTCGTCCTTTGTACTTACAGGACTTTATCATCACATTTGTTGCCCCATATCCTTGGTGGACCCGTCGATGTCAGCTCTGAATAAGCAGCTGACCTAAGACACGATCCAGGATTATGGCTACATACAAATGGGGTGATAAGTGATTCTGTGAAGGATTCATCTCTCAAGTGTAGCACAGGAGAGCACTGCTCATAGTCGTTCATAGTTGTGATGGTAAAACCGCTGGTCAGCGTATCAATATTATTATGATGGTCATAATAGATATTGGATTCACCATGCAACTCACTGAAGACGCCCGTGGATGTATTATTGGGATAGACACTTCATCGATCCTAGATACATTCGAGCAAGTCAGATGAAGGGACGTTAACATCGCCGCGTTGAGCGCAACAGGCTTCGCAACGAAAGGGTTAGCTTTGAGAAACCTCTCAAACGTCCTCACGTATTAATATTGCAAATGGATCCGTCTAGGAATTCCATGTTGCCTAGTCTAGGACTTGCTTAATACGATGAGGCCCTATGGGTCACACTATGTGGTGATTCAGTCTATCGGAATATCCTTGAAGATGGAATCGCAATTAATTTGGAATTCATTGTGATTGATGGATTATAATTGATTTGGAATTAATTATAATATTTGGTGGCTCAATTAATGATTTGGAATTATTAATTGAATTGGCTAATTAATTGTATTTTATGTAAATACAATTAAAGATTATATTTTGGAAATATAATGGAGGTTTGATTAAAAAAAAAAAGGATATGTTAATTTAGAATTAACATATGCACATGGCAAAATCTACTTGGAGTTTGAATTGCCTTAGAACTATAAGTGGGTCCCAAAATCGGGACCCACCTACTGTCCCTGGGAAAGCGCGCGCGCGCAGTGATGGATGAGGGGAAGGAGTTCGACTCCTTCCTCTATTAGAAGTCCAAGGGATAAGTTAGATTTTCCTGATTGAGTTTTAATTTGATTGGGAATGAATCTAGACTTGATATTGGTTTCCTTGTGCGATAAGAATTAGATTCTTATTCCTTTACGAAGTCTAATTGCTTATGCTTTAGACTTCTATTGACTACTATATATAGTAGACTATTAGAGAGTTTTTGACATAGACTTTGACAGTCAGTCTACCCAGTTTTCTTAGAGAAAATAAAAACTCTCCCTCCTCTTAGCCACCCACGCGCGCGCCACCTGCCGGAGGAATCGCCGCCCCATCTTCTTGGTCACACAAAGAATATCCTAGAATTCTTTCCGATAGGCTGTTCATCCGTGGATACCAAGGTTGAGGTTATAGGAGCTGGAAACTAACTTTTATTGTCTTGCATATAATCAAAGTATTGCAGATATCTTCGACTTCGACGAAGGAGAAGATACACCGGATTATTACGAAGACTTGGAAGCTGCTTTGGAAGCAAGGTTAGTGTTCTAATTGACGTGTTTCTATATATACGACATATACATAATCAATTAACCTGTATGTTAAGAAATTTTTTGAAATTCCGCTGCGTACCCTAGGGGTAACTTTGACCATATTTTCTTACAGAGACGCCCGTGGATGTATTATTGGGATAGACACTTCATCGATCCTAGATACATTCGAGTAAGTCAGATGAAGGGACGTTACCATCGCCGCGTTGAGCGCAACAGACTTCGCAACAAAAGGGTTAGCTTTGAGAAACCTCTCAAACGTCCTCATGTATTAATATTGCAAATGGAACCGTCTAGGAATTCCATGTTGCCTAGTCTAGGACTTGCTTAATACGATAAGGCCCTATGGGTCACACTATGTGGTGATTCAGCCTATTAGAATATCCTTGAAGATGGAATCGGAATTAATTTGGAATTAATTGTGATTGATGGATTATAATTGATTTGGAATTAATTATAATATTTGGTGGCTCAATTAATGATTTGAAATTATTAATTGAATTGGCTAATTAATTATATTTTATATAAATACAATTAAAGATTATATTTTGGAAATATAATAGAGGTTTGATTTAAAAGGATATGTTAATTTAGAATTAACATATGCACTTGGGCAAAATCTACTTGGGGTTTGAATTGCCTTAGAACTATAAGTGGGTCCCAAAATCGGGACCCACCTAGTGTCCCTGGGAGAGAGCGCGCGCGCGCGAGCTAGAGTAGTGGAAGGAGTTCGACTCCTTCCTCTATTAGAAGTCAAAGGGATAAGTTAGATTTTCCTGATTGAGTTTTAATTTGATTGGGAATGAATCTATACTTGATATTGGTTTCCGTGTGCGATAAGAATTAGATTCTTATTCCTTTACGAAGTCTAATTACTTATGCTTTAGGCTTCTATTGACTACTATATATAGTAGACTATTAGAGAGCTTTTGACACACAGACTTGAATAGACTTTCATAGTTATTCTACCCAGTTTTCTTAGAGAAAATAAAAAGCTCTCCCCTCCTCTATATAGCCTCCACGCGCGCGCCACCTCTGCCGGAGGAATCGCCGCCCTGTCTTCTTGGTCACACAAAAGAATATCCTAGCATTCTTCCGATAGGCTGTTCATCCGTGGATACCGAGGTTGAGGTTCTAGGAGCTGGAAACTAACTCTTATTGTCTTGCAGATAATCAGAGTATTGCAGATATCTTCGACTTCGACGAAGGAGAAGATACACAGGAATATTACGAAGACTTGGAAGTTTCTTTGGAAGTAAGGTTAGTCTTCTAATTGACGTGTTTATATATATACGATATATACATAATCAATTAACCAGTATGTTAAGAAAATTTTTGAAATTCCGCTGCGTACCCTAGGGGTAACTCTGACCATATTTTCTTACAAGGCGGAGTGGGGAGTCTCCAAGATCTTTTATCGAGGAGCCCTTGCGAAGAAACATCCCTTGCCTGAGACATTAGATCCTTGGGTCGTTGAGCTTCAAGTTGAGAATGAGACCGAGGAAGCGATGTAGTACTACTATTGGGGGCTAGTCCTTCAACCGCTTCCTTACCTTGCAGGGCTTCCCCCCCCCCCCCAAGTTTATACCGGTTTTGGTTCGAGTTACGAGAAGGACTATCTCTTCAGTAATGGTGACATCTCGAGTAACACCTTTCATATTTGTTAAACAAAACATGTTTATGTTTTTCCTTGAGTGGTCATTTCGCACTTCTCATATGCTCCTTGATACTTTTGTGCTCGCTCTTCCACATTTTCTGACTTTACTTTTCCTCATGAAGATTAGTGGTTCAATTGGATAATGAACGAGACTTTGAAGGCCAGGGAGGAAACGAGGAGGAAGGCTCGACTAGCTGGGAAGAATACGAAGATACTCGGGTAGATTCTCATGACGAACCCTTAGAGTGTCAAAGATACTCTAAGGGTTGTCAATCTCCGGATGATTGCGGTCCTACGAGCTCCAAACTTCTATGAAAAAGTATCCCCTAAGCTACAGAACTCCCAGGACAGGCCTCGGGAAGTTCCTACCTAAAACTATAGAGAGAGGTGAGAGAGAAGGTCTGGAAAGATATGATTTTCGGAGAAAAACTGAGCACTATATATAGGCCCCGAAAAACTACGGGGCGGTTCGCCCCATGGTGCGGCGGTTCGCCCCAGAGTTTTCTCGCGGAATTTCCGCGTTTTCGACGCGTTTTTGGATTTCTTCACCTTTTCGTACTCGGTTTCTGACTTCTAGTAGCCTTCTAACCTCCAGATTCGGCCCCTAGACTTCAAATCGTATCCGGAAACCTTCAGATACTCCAAATAGGCTTCTGGAACACCAATTCCTTGTCAACTTCAATATAATTGCCCGGAAATCCCCGAATTTCAACCACAACCTGTAAAATAAAATCTAAAGGGAAACGTGACACTATTCTAATAAAATGTACTAAAATATAGCTAAATTAACATAGAGGATAGCTAAAATAGGTGAAAAAGACTCGAATGAAAGTGTAAAATACACATTCATCAAACTCCCCAAACCGAACCTTTGCTTGTCCTCAAGCAACTAAGCTAGACTCTAATACAAAAAACATGCAAGACACAAAATGGAGTCTCATGCCAAATAAAATGAACTAATCTACTGAATCTATCAAATAACATATGAACAAAAACCATATAAATCAAAGCATGAATATAGGTTGAAGAATACCTCGATTGACTTATACACATCCACATAAGCACTTATGTCAAGACAAGATAGTCTCTCGTAACATTCTCTACCTGGACCTAGTCAGTGACGACGTAATGAAGCATGCTAAGATACGAATGGTTGCCCCGTGCCTATGAAACTGAGGACTTACTGCTGTTCCACCATGTTAAGACTTTTCCTCAAAAGAGGTCGAACCAGTACTGGCTCTCATCAAACGAAGGAGGGTTCCCTATAAAAGATAACACTCCCCTATTCTACCCATCTCTCAAGTAAAGTCTTAAGCTATTCACCACTTCCTGAATGGCAGGACGAGGGTGGTCTAGAACAAATGACACTCAAGACAAAAAAGATAAAAAAATAGAAAATTACAACACGATTACGAACATTATAAAAATGAAAATAAGACTCAACACTTTGCTAAACTGCTATTTGGCTCTGTTTTTGGACCCTTCTTTGCTTTTTTGGGGTCTTCTCTTTTTTTCTTTTTTTCCTTCCAGATTCTTTTTTCTTTTTCTTTTTTTTTTTTTTTCTGGAATTTTTCTTTTCTTTTTTTTCGATTTTTTTAGCCAGCAGTAGCATAACAAAGAGAGAAACAAAAAGACTCACACAACTTCCCCAAACCTATTCGAAAGAATAGGTTGGAGTACAAAATTTACGGAAAAGGAAAATAAACTCACGATACGAAAATGAAAAACAGAAACAAGTCTAGTGATGGTGTAACCCCCTCCCCAAACCTATTCGGAAGAATAGGTTATAAACAAAGGATCACACAACCTCACACTACCTCCTTCCTAGGCATTTAGCAATCTCAAAGCATGGTGAAGACTTGTTGCCTCTTAGGTACATAATTACTCGGGAAAACAACCATAAGACCCTAACATGCATCATCCTATTATAAAGGCCTTCGCGAACCGCAATAGAGAAAACACCACTAAGTGATGTCGAGACTACCTAGCTCAACTAAGTGCAATACATAAATGTGACAAGCCAAGCGAGAAAAACCTCAAACAAATTCATAGAGATGAAGCATACGATTAATGGCATAGTTAGTTGATCTACCCAATAAAAACGTTTAAAAAATTCGGCAATAAACTCCATATAAAACATGCAAGACTATCCTAGGATGAATGTAGTGAAATTCAACCTAAAAAATCTAAGAAAGCGGTAAACGTGCAAATGCAAATGCAGACGGATAAAGCATGCGAGGTACTATACTCATCCTACCAATACCAAGCTCCAAACTAACAACATCAGATCACTTAAATCCTATCCCCCCTCATGAAATTAACGCTAGTCCCTAGCAGTAAGAAAATGAGGAATTAAGATGTGATACTAGATGTTACCCCATGGTTTGGCCTCGGTCGGCTGAGTATGCTGCTTGTGGGTTATTGGGCCTCCTCTGTGAGCTTTATAGGGTGTCATCAGGTCTTCAGGTAGGTGCGGTAGTTCCATTTATAGGCTGGACAGGAACAACTCCTCTATCAGAATCATCATTGCCCGTATGGCCTTCATTGTCACTACTGTCACGCTCATCCTCACTAGTAGAGTTGTAGTGGCAGGTAGAATTCTCAAGAGTAGCCGCCGCTGTTATGGAATCCTCCATCCTGGAGCCCTCCAATAGGATGTGAATTGTTGAAGGGGAAAGGGCAGTGGTATCAGGACCTCCCCCTCCAACGTTTTACACCCCGAGAAGGTTTCAGTAAGCTGCTTGGATACTCAGAAGTCTTCTGCCTTTTTCTCCAATTTTGTCCACATTCTCTACCGTGGATCCGACCGATGTCTATATGATGCTCACTTCAGAGGCAGGCAAGGGGCACCCCAACAAGGTGCTGGGTACCCATGTCATTACGTTTTGGAACCAAGCTAGCGCTTCGGAACCTTCGAGCAACTTCGGACTCAAGATCAAATCCGTCGCGGCAAGACTGTCCCGGTGCCTTCCTGTTCACTCGAACACTGCAGTCCTCGTGATGGAGTGCTGACGTAATAGTGGTTTCTGTCCCTTCGGTGGTGCATGAATAGGCATAGGAGTCCTTACTCCAAGTATACTCTAGCTCCTCCTCGTGGATAATCCACGACGTTGTTGCAAAACCCCTTGGCTCGAACGCACATCTAGCGAGGTCACCTTCCTTGACATGGTTCTTCACAGCAATCATACGGGAATGCTCCTTTCCCTTGGTATGGTACCTACAAATAGGTGTTAGCACCTCGTACGACACAAAACTGACTCAAATACATACTAGAGTAAAAGCGAAACACACAAGTGATAAAATCGACAATCGAACTCCCCAAACCGCAATGTCTAGCCTAGCTTCTTCATCATGCAACATACCAACGAAACTACTTCATGCAATACATCACATCATGCTCTTACTAGACAACCAATATCCTTGATAACAAGGCTCAATTCATACCATAGCAGCGAAAAATCCAATCATCATAAATCTTCATACTTAAGAATTAAGCATTCTATCGTCAAATCTACCAACATTACATCAATAAACACATCCATATGCTAGAAATCAAAGATAAAGACATAATGCATAACAAGATATATCATCTAATAGAAAAATACCCAAATCAACAATTCAAGCAAAATTGAGCATGCAATTGATAGTAAATAACATGTCTAATCACACAAACAACATACCCATGCATCAAACAAGCATAATTGAAGCTCAAATTAGAAAACCCCCAAATTCGAAAATTAGGGTTCTAAGGATGATACCTCAGATCTGAAAGTCTAACGCATAAGGATGAAATCTGATCGGATAGGATGATAGATCATGTAATAGGCTTCGAATTTAGCTAAAGAACACACAATTTGGTCAAGAAATGAAGAAGTTATGAAGATTTAAAGATGAAATCGCGTTTTTCGGGTATTTTGGGAGGATGAATGAAGAAGAATGAAGAAAATGAGGTTTTGGGGAAGAAATCCGCGTTTTTGAAGTTCTGGGACCGTGGGGCGGTTCGCCCCCAAGCGGGGCGGTTCGCCCGACACGGGACGGTTCGCCCCTGATGAACGGAGATTTGTAGGGTCTCGATTCAGCAAATAAAATTTGTATTTAGCCAAAGGCAATCCACAACTACAACGAAAACCGTAGTGTAGTAGCAGAATGACTCGAGTGTCGTTCTCTCAGGACTATAACTAGCTTTATCTATTTAACAAGAGAATATAAAACAGCAGAAAGATAACAATAGGGGGTTTCTAGCAGATAATGGAGATTGGTGATAGTATGGTCCTTCTTAGCATAATGAGTCGATAATCATGCATAAATTCCTCGGTCTTGCATAGAGATCTTTGAATCAATCTAGTGTCCTGTTGCAAGTATTAAGCACTACGAAGATAATCTGGTCTGACTAGTCAATCACTGTTGTCCTAATGTGTTCCGTAATTATTCAACACTACGAATATAATTTGTCTGATGGTCGACTAGTGTCCAATTGTGCATAATGATCAATACAACATACGAGAATTTTGGTTACAACTGATCAACGAAATAAAGTAATGACACGGAGTATAATGCGCGATATAGCCATTAGCATGATTATCTTCCCTCGCTAAGAATTCACATACTACCACCAATGATAAGTTTAGCTACTCATAATAGGCATGCAATCAATAGAAACCATAGAAGAAAACATATTGAAAGAAGATAAAATAAGTAGATAAAAACTGTAAGATACAAAGTTACCGAAGGTTGTCAATCTCCGGATGATTGCGATCCTACGCGCTCCAATCTACAATGAAAAAGTATCTCCTAAGCTACGGAACTCCCAGGACAGGCCCCGGGAAGTTCCTACCTAAAACTATAGAGAGAGGTGAGAAAGTAGGCTTGGAAAGATATGATTTTGGGAGAAAAAACAGAGCTCTATATATAGGCCCCGAAATAGTCCGCGGCGGTTCGCCCCTGGTTCCGACGGTTCCCCCCCACAGTTATTTCGCGGAATTTCCGCGTTTTCGACGCGGTTTTGGATTTCTTCACCTTTTCGGACTCGGTTTCTGACTTCTAGTAGCCTTCTAACCTCCAGATTCAGCCCCTAGACTCCAAATCCTATCCGGAAACCTTCAGATACTCCAAATAGGCTTCTGGAATACCAATTCCTTGTAAACTTCAATATAATTGCCCGGAAATCTCCGAATTTCAACCAAAACCTGTAAAATAAAATCTAAAGGGAAACGTGACACTATTCTAATAAAATGTACTAAAATATAACTAAATTAACATAGAGGATAGCTAAAATAGGTGAAAAAGACTCGAATGAAAGTGTAAAATACACATTCATCAAACTCCCCAAACCGAACCTTTGCTTGTCCTCAAGCAACTAAGCTAGACTCTAATACAAAAAACATGCAAGACTCAAAATGGAGTTTCATGCCAAATAAAATGAACTAATCTACTGAATCTACCAAATAACATATGAACAAAAACCATATAAATCAAAGCATGAATATAGGTTGAAGAATACCTCGATTGACTTATACACATCCACATAAGCTCTTATGTCAAGACAAGATAGTCTCTCGTAACATTCTCTACCTGGACCTAGTCAGTGACGACGTAATGATGCAAGCTAAGATACGAATGGTTGCCCCGTGTCTATGAAACTGAGGACTTACTGTTGTTCCACCATGTTAAGACTTTTCCTCAAAAGAGGTCGAACCAGTACTAGCTCTCATCAAACGAAGGAGGGTTCCCTATAAAAGATAACACTCCCCTATTCTACCCATCTCTCAAGTAAAGTCTTAAGCTATTCACCACTTCCTGAATGGCAGGACGAAGGTGGTCTAGAACAGATGACTCTCAAGACAAAAAAAAGATAAAAAATAAAAAACACGAATACGAACATCACAAAAATGGAAAGACTCAACACTTTGCTAAACTGCTATTTGGCTTTCTTTTTTGGACCCTTCATTGCTTTTTTGGGGTCTTTTCTTTTTTTTTTCTTTCCAGATTCTTTTCTTTTTCCTCTTTCTTTCTCTGGAATTTTTCTTTTTTTTTCGATTTTTTTTTCTAGCCAGCAGTAGCATAACAAAGAGAGAAACAAAAAGACTCACACGACTTCCCCAAACCTATTCGAAAGAATAGGTTGGAGTACAAAATTCACGGAAAAAGAAAAATAAACTCACGATACGAAAATGAAAAAAGAAACAAGTCTAACGATGGTGTAACCCCCTCCCCAAACCTATTTGGAAGAATAGGTTATGAACAAAGGATCACACAACCTCACACTACCTCCTTCCTAGGCATTTAGCAATCTCAAAGCATGGTGAAGACTTGTTGCCTCTTAGGTACATAATTACTCGGAAAAACAACCATAAGACCCTAACATGCATCATCCTATTATAAAGGCCTTCGTGAACCGCAGTAGAGAAACACCACTAAGTGATGTCGAGACTACCTAGCTCAACTAAGTGCAATACATAAATGTGACAAGCCAAGCGAGGAAAAACCTCAAACAAATTCATAGAGATGAAGCATACGATAAATGGCATAGCTAGTTGATCTACCCAATAAAAAAGTTCAAAAAATTCGGCAATAAACTCCATATAAAACATGCAAGACTATCCTAGGATGAATGTAGTGAAATGCAACCTAAAAAATCTAAGAAAGCAGTAAACGTGCAAATGGAAATGCAAACGGATAAAGCATGCGAGGTACTATACTCATCCTACCAATACCAAGCTCCAAACTAACAACACCAGATCACTTAAATCCCATCCCCCCTCATGAAATTAACTCTAGTCCCTAGCAGTAAGAAAATGAGGAATTAAGATGTGATACTAGATGTTACCCCATGGTTTGGCCTCGGTCGGCTGAGTATGCTGCTTGTGGATTATTGGGCCTCTTCTGGGAGCTTCATATATGATCATCGGGACTTGTGGTAGTGGCAGTAGTTCCATCAAAGATCGGATAGGACAATTTCAACCATCTGTATCATCATCGTCCCTCTTGTCTTCATTGTCACTACTGTCACGCACATCGTTACTGGTAGAGTTGCAGTGTCGAAGGGAATCTTCAAGATTGGCCGCCTCCGTTATGGAATCTTCCACCCGGTATTTCTCCAATAGCTTGTGAACTGTTGAATGGGAAAAGCAAATGGTCTCAGGCCCTCCCCTCCAGCGTTTCACACCCCAGGGAGGTTACAGAAAGCTGCTCGGGTATTCAGAGGTTGTCTTCCATCTTTTCCAATGTCGATCACATTCTCTACAGTTGATGCTCCCAATATCAATGTTATGCTCCTTTTAGAGGCAGGCAAGGGGCGCCCCAACGAGGGACTGTGTACCCATGTCGATACGTTTTGGAACCAAGCTAGCACTTCGGAATCTTCGAGCAACTTCGGACTCAAGATCGAATCCGTCGCGGCAAGACTGTCCGGTGCCTTCCTGTTCACTCGAACTCTGCAGTCCTCGTGATGGAGTGCTGACATAATAGTGGTTTCTGACCCTTCGGTGGTGCATGAATAGGCATAGGAGTCCTTACTCCAGGCGTACTCTAGCTCCTCCTCTTGGATAATCCACGACGTTGTTGCCAAAACCCCTTGGCTCGAACGCACATATAGCGAGATCACCTTCCTTGACATGGTTCTTCACAGCGATCATACGGGAATGCTCCATCCCCTGGTATGGTACCTACAAACATCTGTTAGCACCTCGAATGACTCAAACTGACTCAAATATACTAGTGTAAAAATGAAACACACAAGTGATAAAATCAACAATCGAACTCCCCAACCGCAATGTCTAGCCTAGCTTCTTCATCATGCAACATATCAACGTAACTACTACATGCAATACATCACATCATGCTCTTACTAGACAACCAATATCCTTGATAACAAGGCTCAATTCATACCATAGCAGCGCAAAAATTCTACCAGCATAAATCCTCATTCTCAACTAATAAGCATTCTATCGTCAAATCCACCAACATTACACCAATAAACATTTCCATATGCTAGAGAAATCAAAGATAAAGACATAATGCATAACAAGATATATCATCTAATAGCAAAATACCCAAATCAACAATTTAAGCAAAATTGAGCATGCAATTGATAGTAAATAACATGTCTAATCACACACAACATACCCATGCATCAAACAAGCATAATTGAAGCTCAAATTAGAAAACCCCCAAATTCGAAATTAGGGTTCTTAAAGATGATACCTCAGATCTGCAAATCTAACGAATTAGGATGAAATGTTCGGATAGGATGATAGATCATGTAATAGGCTTCGAATTAAGCTAAAGAACACTCAATTTGGTCAAGAAATGAAGAAGTTATGAAGATTTAGAAGCAAAATGCACTTTTCGGGTTTTTTTGGGAGTATGGATGAAGAAGAATGAAGAAAATAAGGTTTTGGGGTTCAAATCCGCGTTTTTGAAGATCTGGGGACGTGGGGCGGTTCGCCCCGTGTTCCCGTCGTCAGAAAATGCAGTTTTAATCCCCGAAACCAATTTTTTTCAAAAACCACTCGAAAAATCTCACTTAAACAAAAACACATACGACACACAATGAACAAATTCGCGTATGAGAAGCAAATAGTTCAAGAATGAATGCATGCAAAAGCAGTAAAGAAAGCGATAAAAATTCCGGGTTGCCTCCCGGATAGCGTCATTGTTTAAAGTCTTTGACTCGACTCCTCTCTGCGCCTATTCCTCTTTTTGCGGGTACTAGACTTCCCCTTCATTGATCTCCTCTCCATGCCACGAACCTGTGAATATGAAAGAATATAGGCTGCAAGACCACAATAGTGAGTAGTAAATATCTGGCGGTTCTGGTGATCAGGTATGGCTTGCAATACATGTCGCTTACCTTCCACTTCGATGGTGCAGTTCTTTGGTAGATGTCCATCACGGAGCGTAGCTTGGTCAAGATGTTTGCCCTAAGAGTATGACATCCCCCGTCCCAGGTGCAGATGCCGGCATAACTACGAATTGGTGTATATAGATGCTTCACCAATCTTGACCAACACATTTTTCACAACGCCCTCAGGTCTCATAAAGGATCCATCGCCAGTTGCACATAGCCCTTTGCTCAGATAATTTTCCAATGTTGCTCTTTCAAACACATTCAAAAGGAATTATGTTTGAGTAGGATCCCGTATCTAGTGTGGCACAGACATCTTCAAGCTCACATCCCTACCTAACATCGAAACTTTAGGGAGTGGTTCGGGATCCTCTTCCTCTCTTCACTTGTGTTAGAACCAAGGCTCCTTTCTTTTCCCTCAGCCTCTAGAAGTTCTTCCTTCATGCAACACTCGCACCTAACAACCTTCTTGATGGTGACTCCGTCAGGACATCTCCAGCCAACGTAATGGCATTCGTCTTCACAGTGTTGCTAGGCAGTTTTGCCTTGTTCCCTACTTGCTCTCGGTCGATCAACTCTTGCATCTTTTTGATGGGCAAGTCCTAGTGGCTCTCTTTCTGCCAACCTATCGAGCCTTGCCGAGTCTTCTCAGAATTCTTCTTCATAACGTTTGAGAAAACTTTGTGTGTGATCGACCATCTTCTGCAAGTTTCTCCATCAATGAGCCCGACTTCGACTTCGGTGGCTCTTTCGGAGCGGGGTTTCGCATGATCATTA
>CM051457.1:99878216-99996107 GCA_028274465.1 Plantago ovata | reverse complement strand
TTACTTTTTTTTTTCGATTTTTTTTTTCTAGCCAGCAGTAGCATAACAAAGAGAGAAACAAAAAGACTCACACGACTTCCCCAACCTATTCGAAGAATAGGTTGGAGTACAAAATTCACGGAAAAGAAAAATAAACTCACGATACGAAATGAAAAAAGAAACAAGTCTAACGATTGGTGTAACCCCCTCCCAAAACCTATTGGAAGAATAGGTTATGAACAAGGATCACACAACCTCACACTACCTCCTTCCTAGGCATTTAGCAATCTCAAAGCATGGGAAGACTTGTTGCCTCTTAGGTACATAATTACTCGGAAAAACAACCATAAGACCCTAACATGCATCATCCTATTATAAAGGCCTTCGTGAACCGCAGTAGAGAAAACACCACTAAGTGATGTCGAGACTACCTAGCTAACTAAGTGCACTACATAAATGTGACAAGCCAAGCGAGGAAAACCTCAAACAAATTCATAGAGATGAAGCATACGATAATGGCATAGCTAGTTGATCTACCAATAAAAAAGTTCAAAAAATTCGGCAATAAACTCCATATAAAACATGCAAGACTATCCTAGGATGAATGTAGTGAAATGCAACCTAAAAAATCTAAGAAAGCAGTAAACGTGCAAATGGCAAATGCAAACGGATAAAGCATGCGAGGTACTAACTCATCCTACCAATACCAAGCTCAAACTAACAACACAGATCACTTAAATCCCATCCCCCTCATGAAATTAAACTAGTCCCTAGCAGTAAGAAAATGAGGAATTAAGATGTGATACTAGATGTTACCCCATGGTTTGCCTCGGTCGCTGAGTATGCTGCTTGTGGATTATTGGGCCTCTCTGGGAGCTTCATATATGATCATCGGGACTTGTGGTAGTGGCAGTAGTTCCATCAAAAGATCGGATAGGACAATTCAACCATCTGTATCATCATCGTCCCTCTTTGTCTTCATTGTCACTACTGTCACGCACATCGTCACTGGTAGAGTTGCAGTGTCGAAGGGAATCTTCAAGATTGGCCGCCTCTGTTATGGAATCTTCCACCCGGTATTTCTCCAATAGCTTGTGAACTGTTGAAGGGGAAAAGCAAGTGGTCTCAGGCCCTCCCCCTCCAGCGTTTCACACCCAGGGAGGGTTCAGAAAGCTGCTCGGGTATTCAGAGGTTGTCTTCCATCTTTTCCAATCGACCACATTCTCTACAGTTGATGCTCCCAATATCAATGTTATGCTCCTTTAGAGGCAGGCAAGGGGCGCCCCAACGAGGACTGTGTACCCATGTCGTTACGTTTTGGAACCAAGCTAGCACTTCGGAATCTTCGAGCAACTTCGGACTCAAGATCGAATCCGTCGCGGCAAGACTGTCCCGGTGCCTTCCTGTTCACTCGAACTCTGCAGTCCTCGTGATGGAGTGCTGACATAATAGTGGTTTCTGACCCTTCGGTGGTGCATGAATAGGCATAGGAGTCCTTACTCCAGGCGTACTCTAGCTCCTCCTCTTGGATAATCCACGACGTTGTTGCCAAACCCCTTGGCTCGAACGCACATATAGCGAGATCACCTTCCTTGACATGGTTCTTCACAGCGATCATACGGGAATGCTCCATCCCCTTGGTATGGTACCTACAAACATCTGTTAGCACCTCGAATGACTCAAAACTGACTCAAATACATACTAGTGTAAAAATGAAACACACAAGTGATAAAATCAACAATCGAACTCCCCAAACCGCAATGTCTAGCCTAGCTTCTTCATTATGCAACATATCAACGTAACTACTGCATGCAATACATCACATCATGCTCTTACTAGACAACCAATATCCTTGATAACAAGGCTCAATTCATACCATAGCAGCGCAAAAATTCGACCAGCATAAATCCTCATTCTCAACTAATAAGCATTCTATCTTCAAATCCACCAACATTACACCAATAAACATTTCCATATGCTAGAAATCAAAGATAAAGACATAATGCATAACAAGATATATCATCTAATAGCAAATACCCAAATCAACAATTTAAGCAAAATTGAGCATGCAATTGATAGTAAATAACATGTCTAATCACACAAACAACATACCCATGCATCAAACAAGCATAATTGAAGCTCAAATTAGAAAACCCCCAAATTCGAAAATTAGGGTTCTTAAAGATGATACCTCAGATCTGCAAATCTAACGAATTAGGATGAAATTTGTTCGGATAGGATGATAGATCATGTAATAGGCTTCGAATTAAGCTAAAGAACACTCAATTTGGTCAAGAAATGAAGAAGTTATGAAGATTTAGAAGCAAAATTGCACTTTTCGGGTTTTTTGGGAGTATGGATGAAGAAGGATGAAGAAAATAAGGTTTTGGGGTTCAAATCCGCGTTTTTGAAGATCTGGGGACGTGGGGCGGTTCGCCCCGTGGTTCCCGTCGTCAGAAAAATGCAGTTTTAATCCCCGAAACCAATTTTTTTCAAAAAACCACTCGAAAAATCTCACTTAAACAAAACACATACGACACACAAATGAACAAATTCGCGTATGAGAAGCAAATAGTTCAAGAATGAATGCATGCAGAAAAAGCAGTAAAGAAAGCGATAAAAGATTCCGGGTTGCCTCCCGGATAGCGTCATTGTTTAAAGTCTTTGACTCGACTCCTCTCTGCGCCTATCTCCTCTTTTTGCGGGTACTAGACTTCCCCTTCATTGATCTCCTCTCCATGCCACGAACCTGTGAATATGAAAGAATATAGGCTGCAAGACCACAATAGTGAGTAGTAATATCTGGCGGTTCTGGTGGATCAGGTATGGCTTGCAATACATGTCGCTTACCTTCCACTTCGATGGTGGAAGTTCTTTGGTAGATGTCCATCACGGAGCGTAGCTTGGTCAAGAATGTTTGCCCTAAGAGTATGACATCCCCCGTCCGAGGTGCAGATGCCGGCATAACTACGAAATTGGTGTATATAGATGCTTCACCAATCTTGACCAACACATTTTTCACAACGCCCTCAGGTCTCATAAAGGATCCATCCGCCAGTTGCACAGTAGCCCTTTGCTCAGATAATTTTCCAATGTTGCTCTTTTCAAACACATTCAAAGGAATTATGTTTGAGTAGGATCCCGTATCTAGTGTGGCACAGACATCTTCAAGCTCACCAATCCCTACCTTAACATCGAAACTTTTAGGGAGTGGTTCGGGATCCTCTTCCTCCTCTTCACTTGTGTTAGAACCAAGGCTCCTCTCTTCTTCCTCAGCCTCTAGAAGTTCTTCCTTCATGCAACACTCGCACCTAACAACCTTCTTGATGGTGACTCCGTCAGGTACATCTCCAGCCAAGGTAATGGCATTCGTCTTCACAGTGTTGCTAGGCAGTTTGCCTTGTTCCCTACTTGCTCCTCGGTCGATCAACTCTTGCATCTTTTGATGGGCAAGTCTAGTGCTTTCTTCCAACCTATCGAGCCTTGCCCTAGTCTTCTCAGAATCTTCTTCATAACGTTTGAGAAAACTTGTGTGTGATCGACCATCTTCTGCAAGTTCTCCATCAATTGAGCCGACTTCGACTTCGGTGGCTCTTTCGGAGCGGGGTTTTCGCAGTGATCATTACCATAGTTCAGCCTACTACGGTCTTGGTTAGGTCCATAAGTTTGGTTAGCTGGTGCATATCCTTGATTGTTACGGTATCCTCTTCTCCAGAATCCACCTCGAGGATTCCTACCGTCTTGTCCGTAGCTAACTTCTTGAGTACCAAACTCCGTAGCAAAGGCTTCTTCTTCGCCTCCTCGAGCCCAGTTGCCATCATCGTATGCCAGCTCCGATCTACACATATGAGCCCCATGCCCATAGTTCTTGCATATTCGGCATACTTCCGTCGAAACAGTTGTTCCGGTGGCACTCTTGAGGACTTGCTTCAATTCGTTGGTAAAGCACTCGAATTGATCCCCATTCCCCCTGTACATAGGGGCTTCTTGAGTCGGTGGAGCTTCAGGTCCACGTATCCTAACCATTGCTCTTGGGTCCTTGAACTGCGAACCCTTAGCAAGCCTTTCGAAAACTTCCCAGACGGCTTCTGCGGTTTCCTCCCAAATATTGCCTCGGCATTGGAAATCCACCACTTGTTGGTTCTCGAAGGTTAGTCCATTGTAGAAGTGTTGGACTAAGTCGGAAAGTTTAAAACCATGGTGAGGGCACTTGTTCGTGAGATCTTGGAACCTCTCGAACGCGGTGTAGATGGTCTCATCATAGTCCTGCTTGAATCCAGTGATCTGCGCCTTAAGCGCGGTAGTCAAGGTGTGAGGGAAGTATTTCTCCATAAAAGCTGAAAAAACCTTTTCCCAAGTATCCAGTGTGCCGGCTGGTAGAGAACTCAGCCATGACTTGGCTTTGTCGCCTAGTCCCATAGCAAAAACCTTCATCCTCAACTCATCCGTTGTTATGTCAGCTCCGGGTCGTGGGAGTTGGTTGACGAAATCATCGATATCGTTCAAGTACCCCATCACATCTTCCCTTGATAAGCCATAGAACCTCGGAAGTTGTTGGAATGCGTGGTTCTTGATCTCCAGATCTCGGGTTGCAGGCGAAAGAACAATCGCCGGTCCCCTCATACGATCCTTGGTGGGTTGAACCCATGCCTTCAGTGGTCTAGCTTCTGCCATTCCGTCGATTTCCTTGAAAAGGAGTCGCCTTCTTTGGTGGTAGACTCTATCGATCTCAGCAATTGAATCAGCAAGCGGTGTTCCTGCAGAACGTGTATTCGGCATACACAATCTGTAACGGACTAGGAAAGGTGATTAGAAACAGACTAGGAAAGCAGTATTAGAGAGAGATTAAAAGGAAAACTAGAAGAATTAGGAATCTAAAGCTGTAAATATAAACAAATTAAACAGAAAAAAAGGAGTATAGTCCCCGGCAACGGCGCCAATTTGATGAACGGAGATTTGTCGGGTCTCGATTCAGCAAATAAAATTTGTATTTAGCCAAAGGCAATCCACAACTACAACGAAAACCGTAGTGTAGTAGCAGAATGAATCGAGTGTCGTTCTATCAGGACTATAACTAGCTTTATCTATTTAACAAGAGAATATAAAACAGCAGACAGATAACAATAGGGGGTATCTAGCAGATAATGGAGATTGGTGATAGTATGGTCCTTCTTAGCATAATGGGTCGATAATCATGCATAAATTCCTCGGTCTTGCATAGAGATCTTTGAATCAATCTAGTGTCCTGTTGCAAGTATTAAGCACTACGAAGATAATCTGGTCTGACTAGTCAATCACTGTTGTCCTAATGTGTTCCATAATTATTCAACACTACGAATATAATTGGTCTGATGGTCGACTAGTGTCCAATTGTGCATAATGATCAATACAACATACGAGAATTTTGGTTACAACTGATCAACGAAATAAAGCAATGACACGGAGTATAATGCGCGATATAGCCATTAGCATGATTATCTTCCCTCGCTAAGAATTCACATACTACCACCAATGATAAGTTTAGCTACTCATAATAGGCATGCAATCAATAGAAATCATAGAAGAAAACATATTGAAAGAAGATAAAATAAGTAGATAAAAACTGTAAGATACAAAGTTACCGAAGGTTGTCAATCTCCGGATGATTGCGATCCTACGCGCTCCAATCTGCTATGAAAAAGTATCCCCTAAGCTACGGAACTCCCAGGACAGGCCCCGGGAAGTTCCTACCTAAAACTATAGAGAGAGGTGAGAAAGTAGGCTTGGAAAGATATGATTTTCGGAGAAAAAACTGAGCTCTATATATAGGCCCCGAAATAGTCCGCGGCGGTTCGCCCCTGGTTCCGGCGGTTCGCCCCACAGTTATTTTGAAGAATTTCCGCGTTTTCGACGCGGTTTTGGATTTCTTCACCTTTTCGGACTCGGTTTCTGACTTCTAGTAGCCTTCTAACCTCCAGATTCGGCCCCTAGACTCCAAATCCTATCCGGAAACCTTCAGATACTCCAAATAGGCTTCTGGAACACCAATTCCTTGTAAACTTCAATATAATTGCCCGGAAATCTCCGAATTTCAACCAAAACCTGTAAAATAAAATCTAAAGGGAAACGTGACACTATTCTAATAAAATGTACTAAATATAGCTAAATTAACATAGAGGATAGCTAAAATAGGTGAAAAAGACTCGAATGAAAGTGTAAAATACACATTCATCAGCCCCCTCGTGGGGCGGTTCGCCCCGTGCTCCCCGTAGCGGGGAGACGGTTCCCGACGTCAGAAAATGCGGTTTAATCCCCGAAATCAATTTTTTTCAAAAAACCACTACGAAAAATCTCACTCAAACAAAAGCACATACGACTCACACAAGAACAATTTCGCATACGAGAAGTAAATAGTTCAAGAATGAATGCATGCAGAAAAGCAGTAAAGAAAGCGATAAAAATTCCGGGTTGCCTCCCGGATAGCGTCATTGTTTAAAGTCTTTGACTCGACTCCTGTCTGCGCCTATCTCTTCTTTTTGCGGGTACTAGGCTTCCCCTTCATTGATCTCCTCTCCATGCCACGAACCTGTGAATAAGAAATAATATAGGCTGCAAGTCCACAGTAGTGAGTAGTAATATCAGGCGGTTCCGGTGGATCAGGTATGGCTTGCAATACGTGTCGCTTGCCATCCACTTCGATGGTGCAAGTTCTTTGGTAGATGTCCATCACGGAGCGTAGCTTGGTCAAGAATGTTTTCCCTAAGAGTATGACATCCCCCGTCCCAGGTGCAGATGCCGGCATAACTACGAAATTGGTGTATATAGATGCTTCACCAATCTTGACCAACACATTTTTCACAACGCCCTCGGGTTTCATAAGGATCCATCCGCCAGTTGCACAATATCCCTTTGCTCAGATAGTTTTCCAATGTTGCTCTTTTCAAACACATTCAAAGGAATTATGTTTGAGTAGGATCCCGTATCTAGTGTGGCACGAACATCTTCAAGCTCACCAATCCCTACCTTTACATCGAAACTTTTAGGGAGTGGTTCGGGATCCTCTTGTTCCTCATCACTTGTGTCAGAACCAAGGCCCTTCTCTTATTCCTCAGCCTGTAGAAGTTCTTCCTTCATGCAACACTCGCACCTAACAACCTTCCTGATGGTGATTTCGTCAGGTACATCACCAACCAATGTAATGGCATTCGACTTCACAGTGCTGCTAGGTAGTTTGCCTTGTTCCCTACTTGCTCCTCGGTCGATCAACTCTTGCATCTTTTGATGGGCAAGTCTAGTGCTCTCTTCCAACCTATCGAGCCTTGCCCTAGTCTTCTCGGAGTCTTCTTCATAACGTTTTGAGAAAACTTTGTGTGTGATCGACCATCTTCTGCAAGTTCTCCATCAGTTGAGCCGACTTTGACTTCGGTGGCTCTTTCGGAGCGGGGTTTTCGCAGTGATCATTACCGTAGTTCAGCCTACTACGGTCTTGGTTAGGTCCATAAGTTTGGTTAGCCGGTGCATATCCTTGATTGTTGCGGTATCCTCTTCTCCAGAATCCACCTCGAGGATTCCTACCGTCTTGTCCGTAGCTAACTTCTTGAGTACCAAACTCCGTAGCAAAGGCTTCTTCTTCGCCTCCTCGAGCCCAGTTGCCATCATCATATGCCAGCTCCGATATACACATATGAGCCCCTTGCCCATAGTTCTTGCATATTCGGCATACTTCGTTCGAAACAGTTGTTCCAGTGGCGCTCTTGAGGACTTGCTTCAATTCGTTGGTAAAGCACTCGAATTGATCCCCATTCCCCCTGTACATAGGGGCTTCTTGAGTCGGTGGAGCTTCAGGTACACGTCTCCTAACCATTTCTCTTGGGTCCTTGAACTGCGAACCCTTAACAAGCCTTTCGAAAACCGCCTAGACGGCTTCTGCGGTTTCCTCCCAAATATTGCCTCGGCATTGGAAATCCACCACTTGTTGGTTCTCGAAGGTTAGTACATTGTAGAAGTGTTGGACTAGGTCGGAAAGTTCAAAACCATGGTGAGGGCACTTGTTCGTGAGATCTTGGAACCTCTCGAACGCGGTGTAGATGGTCTCATCATAGTCTTGCTTGAAACCAGTGATCTGCGCCTTTAGCGCCGTAGTCAAAGTGTGAGGGAAGTATTTATACATGAAAGCTGAAAAAACCTTTTCCCAAGTGTCCAGCGAGCCGGCTGGTAGAGAACTCAGCCATGACTTGGCTCTGTCGCCAAGTCCCATAGCAAAAACCTTCATCCTCAACTCATCCGTTGTTATGTCAGCTCCGGGTCGTGGGAGTTGGTTGACGAAATCATCGATATCGTGCAAGTATCCCATCACACTTCCCTTGATAAGCCATAGAACCTCGGAAGTTGTTGGAATGCGTGGTTCTTCATCTCCAGATCTCGGGTTGCAGATGAAAGAACAATCGCCGGTCCCCTCATACGATCTTTGGTGGGTTGAACCCATGCCTTCTGTGGTCTAGCTTCTGCCATTCCGTCGATTTCCTTGAAGAGAGTGAGTAGAGATTCAGAGAAATCGGTTTCCTCTATTTCCTCTAGTGCGCGCCTTTCAAGTAGTCGCCTTCTTTGGTGGTAGACTCTGTCGATCTCAGCAATTGAATCAGCAAGCGGTGTTCCTGCAGAACGTGTATGCGGCATACACTATCTGTAACAGACTAGGAAAAGTGATTAGAGAGAGAGATTAAAAAGAAAAACTAAAACTAATAGACTTAGGAATCTAAAGCTGTAAATATAAACAAATTAAACAGAAAATAGGAGTATAGTCCCCGGCAACGGCGCCAATTTGATGAACGGGAATTTGTCGGATTCCAATTGATCAAATAAATTTGTAATTTAGCCAAAGGCAATCCACAACTACAACGAAAACCGTAGTGTAGCAGTAGAATGACTCGAGTGTCGTTCTCTCAGGACTATAACTAGCTTTATCTGTTTAACAAGAGAATATAAAACAACAGACAGATAGCAATAGGGGGTTTCAAGCAGATAATGGAGATTGGTGATAGTATGGTCCTTCTTAACATAACGGGTCAATAATCATGCATAAATTCCTCGGTCTTGCATAGAGATCTTTGAATCAATCTAGTGTCCTGTTGCAAATATTAAGCACTACGAAGATAATTGGTCTGACAAGTCAATCACGATTGTCCTAATGTGTTCCGTAATTATTCAACACTACGAAGATAATTGGTCTGATGGTCGACAAGTGTCCAATTGTGCATAATAATTAGTACAACATACGAGAATTTTTGTTACAACTGATCAACGAAATAAAGCAATGACACGGAGTATAATGCGCGATATAGCCATTAGAATGATTATCTTCCCTTCGCTAAGAATTCACATACTACCACCAACGATAAGTTTAGCTACTCATAATAAGCATGCAATCAACAGAAATCATAGAAGAAAACATGTTGAAAGAATATAAAATAAGTACAATAAAACTGTAAGATACAAAGTTACCGAAGGTTGTCCATCTCCGGATGATTGCGGTCCTACGAGCTCCAAACTGCTCTGAAAAAGTATCCCCTAAGCTACAGAACTCCCAGGACAGGCCCCGGGAAGTTCCTACCTAAAATTATAGAGAGAGGTGAGAGAGAAGGTCTGAAAAGATATGATTTTTGGAGAAAAACTGAGCACTATATATAGGCCCCGAAAAACTACGGGGCGGTTCGCCCCATGGTGCGGCGGTTCGCCCCAGAGTTTTCTCGCGGAATTTCCGCATTTTCGACGCGTTTTTGGATTTCTTCACCTTTTCGGACTCGGTTTCTGACTTCTAGTAGCCTTCTAACCTCCAGATTCGGCCCCTAGACTTCAAATCCTATCCGGAAACCTTCAGATACTCCAAATAGGCTTCTGGAACACCAATTCCTTGTCAACTTCAATATAATTGCCCGGAAATCCCCGAATTTCAACCAAAACCTGTAAAATAAATCTAAAGGGAAACGTGACACTATTCTAATAAAATGTACTAAAATATAGCTAAATTAACATAGAGGATAGCTAAAATAGGTGAAAAAGACTCGAATGAAAGTGTAAAATACACATTCATCAGCCCCAAGCGTCGACCAAGAGCGCACCTACTCAAAGGAAAGGAGGGCAAAAAAGGGCTCTTGAACTGGGTGGCTCTGGACCAGTGATCGATCTCCTAAGGAAGAAGAGCAAGACGTAGGAGGTCGACAAGGATAATGAGGTGAAGCGCCTCATCTAGATGTCTGACCTTGATCGCGCACATGCGCTCAGTGTCTGCTCGCTCCAGGTATGCCTTCATGATTAGCCCAAGAAAATTTCCTAAGTGCTTTGTTTTCTTCTCGCTCTATTTGTCTTCTCGCTCCCTTTTTTTTTCTATTTGCAATCCAGCTCGAACACCTCGTTATGGCATATGGCCATATTGCTGCTGATCGATCGGATGTCCCGAAAGTGATCGAGGACTTGGAAAAGAGTCTTGATGCCGAGAAGTCCAAGAACAAGGCGGCCGATCTCGAGGTGAAGAAAGCTTTCGGGAAAATCGACCATTTAGAGAAGGATCTGAAGAAGGAGAAGGCGCGGACCAGCGGGTATAAGGGAGCTTATGCGACCCTATCGGTTGCGATGACCAAATTCAAGGATCACCTCTTGTCGCTTCTCCAAGGAATGAGGATGGAGGGTGCTCACGCTTTCAAGGAGTCAGACTCCTATAAGATGGCCATGCAAGAGGTCAAAGAGGCTTCTCGCAAGGAGGGTTTCTTTGCGGCGGTCGACCAGCTCAAGGCAATCAAGTTCTTGCCCGAGGACTTTGATGCTGATGAGGTCGAGGAACTTAAGCCAAGCCTAAAGGGAGACTTCCTTCCATATGTGGATGATGCGATTACTAATGAGATGCATCAGGCTTGTGAGTTCGGCGAGCTTGTGCCCGATCCCGAAGTCCCTTACCCGAGTAATCCCTCGCTCCTTCCTTCATGGATCCCAGATGTTCTAAGTTTGGGGTTGATCTTTCCGTTCGACAAGTCTTCGCTCCAGAATGCCAACTGGATCCAGGTGAATGCTCCAGTACATGGTCGCCCCGCAGGCTTCATCGAGCCCGAGCTTATCTCTTATGAGAGTATTATCAGGGAGGCTCGCGAAAAGGATGGTGGGGCCGAAAAGGATGGTGGTGCTGAAGAGCAAAGGGCCCCTACAAATGTCGGAGATGTATCGACCACCCGAGCCACCCAGAGCGAGTTCACCGCTAGTCGCACCCGTTGAAGCCCGAGTATGCTCGGTTGAAAACATGTATTGTTTCTCTTTAAGTCGTTTCTGAACAATTTGCTATTCGGTCCCTTGTGGCATTGCTCGAACATATTTCCCCTTATCTTTATGTTGTAACTTTGAATATTCACCGTCTATGTACGGTGATCGCTCCTGCTTGTTGTATTTATCTCGAGTAGCATCTTTGTCCTTATGCAATTTTTTCTAACTCTTTTTGGTTATGTCGTATAACCAAATTAGAGTAGTCGAACTGCATGTATGTAGATTTGAGGTTGATACTTTTCTTCTTCCAATTTCGAAGAGGTCAAGTCTCGAGCAGGCCATGATTGTTTCCAACAAAAATCACAAGTGTTGATGAAGCTACTCGAGATATGCTATTCGAGCTATCGATGTAGTCGAAACATGCTGCTCAATTCTCCTGATTTCGAAGAGGTCAGGCCTCGAACATGCCATGATTGTTTCCAAAAAATCACAAGTGTTGATGAAGCTACTCGAGATATGCTCCTCGAGCTATCGATGTAGTCGAAACATGCTGCTTGATTCTCCCGATGGATCGAGTAGATCCCTTGAGAAGCGAGTAGGCACTTTCTTCTCAAAAAAGTTAATGCCCAAGTGTTTCATGTCTATTTTTGGATGGTCGTGTCAATCCTTGGCTTCTTCCTCCAACTTTTATTTGATTTTGAAATCGAGAGATTATCCTTTGAGCTTTTTTACTGAAAGATATGCATTGCATTGATTTGAAGTAAATTCAATTACAATGGTGGGCTTCGAGACCGGGCATTCTTACAGCTTTTCATTCTCCGGGGTTGCTCTACTTCAAAATTCTACTTCTAAAACCAAAAGCATAAAGAGGGGAGCCTTTCACAGGAGCTTGTGAGGAACTTCTCTTGAACCAGAGATGGGGGCCTCTCACAGGAGCATTTCAAAACTTTCCTTCGCCTTTGATCCTTTAGGCATAAAACCTTTGAAGGTTGGCGGTGTTCCATGGATTTTTCAACTTCCATCCTTTCATATCTTCAAGGCGGTAACTTCCATTGGACCTTGCTTCCACAATCTTGTATGGGTCTTTCCACTTAGGTTGCATCTTCCCAACTTTGCACAGGATGTCTGCCCTTCGGAGTATTAGGTCTTCAACTTGGAAGTCTCTTTCCTTCACATTCTTGTTGTGATAGTGTATATGTCCTAGAGACAGTCCTTATTAAGGGCATGCAGCCCTTATAGAGGGCATATATGTACTATTACACAGGTCAACGTAATATAATATATGTTTGTTGTTTGACTATTGAGTATGGCTTTCATATTTATATTACACCAGCCATGCAACATATCATATGTCTATTTCTGTCTGTATCGATATTAAACATGTCCCCTCGGATAGATGATCGATCACACAGATAGTGGGAGCTATGTGAGTTATCATCTATCCCAAACTCTCCCTAGTCGAGGTTCATCTCGGATGTAGGGGTCTGAATGAACCAGCTGAGACTAGTATGCGTGGAGGTTATACTTATTGGAGCAAGTGTGAGCCGATCCCACAGCCACGGAACGGATTGTTGGACAATCAAGAAACGTTCCCATAACTGCGCATAGTTGTTCGAAGGATGATTACCGAACAATGGAAGTACCCACCGGACACTCCCATCGATGTATACTCTACACCGAAGTGTCTATGGGAACCGGTTAGTTGTCGAAGTGATGCCAGTCGTCCTTTTGACTTACAGGACTTTATCATCACATTTGTTGTCCCATATCCTTGGTGGACCCGTCGATGTCAGCTCTGAATAAGCAGTTGACCTAAGACACGATCCAGGATTATGGCTACATACAAATGGGGATGATAAGTGTTTCTGTGAAGGATTCATCTCTCATGTGTAGCACAGGAGAGTACTGCTCATAGTCGTCATAGTTGTGTTGGTAAAGTCACTGGCCAGTGCATCGATATATTATGATAGTCATAAGTATATCTTCGTAACCAAGCAACTCTCTGAGACGCCCGTGGATGTATTATTGGGATAGACACATCATCGATCCTAGATGCATTCGAGTCAGTCAGATGAAGGGACGTTACTATCACCGCGTTGAGCGCAACAGACTTCGCAACGAAAGAGTTTGCTTTGAGAAACCTCTCAAACGTCCTCATGTATTAATATTGCAAATGGAACCGTCTAGGAATTTCATTTTGCCTATTCTAGGACTTGCTTAATACAATGAGGCCCTATGGGTCACACTATGTGGTGATTCAGCTTATCCGAATATCCTTGAAGATGAAATCGTAATTGATTTGGAATTAATTGTGATTGATGGATTATAATTGATTTGGAATTAATTATAATATTTAGTGGCTCAATTAATGATTTGGAAATATTAATTGAATTGGCTAATTAATTGTATTTTATGTAAATACAATTAAAGATTATATTTTAGAAATATAATAGAGGTTTGATTTGAAAGGATATGTTAATTTAGAATTAACATATGCACATGGGCAAAATCTACTTGGAGTTTGAATTGCCTTAGAACTATAACTGGGTCCCAAAATCGGGACCCACCTATCTCCCTTGGGACACGCGCGCGCGCGAGATGGTGTAGGGGAAGGAGTTCGACTCCTTCCTCTATTAGAAGTCCAAGGGATAAGTTAGATTTTCCTGATTGAGTTTTGATTTGATTGAGAATGAATCTAGACTTGAAATTGGTTTGCTAGTGCGATAAGAATTAGATTCTTATTCCTTTACGAAGTCTAATTGCTTATGCTTTAGACTTCTATTGACTACTATATATAGTAGACTATTAGAGAGCTTTTGACATAGACTTTCATAGGGTTATTCTACCAGTTTTCTTAGAGAAAATAAAAAGCTCTCCCCTACCTCTCCATAGCCCGCGCGCGCGCCACCGTCACCGGAGGAAAACCGCCGCCCCATCTTCTTGGTCACACAAAGAATATCCTAGCATTCTTCCGATAGGCTGTTCATCCGTGGATACCAAGGTTGAGGTTCTAGGAGCCGGAAACTAACTTTTATTGTCTTGCAGATAATCAAAGTATTGCAGATATCTTCGACTTCGACGAAGGAGAAGATTCACCGGATTATTACGAAGACTTGGAAGTTGTGCTTGCTTTTGGAGTATTGTAAGTCTTCTAACTGACGTGTTTAAATATATACGGCATATACATAATCAATTAACCTACATGTTAAGAAAATTTTTGAAATTCCGCTGCGTACCCTAGGGGTAACTCTGACCGTATTTTCTTACATGTTGTAGGCTTTTTCTATCAGCGCTTGATACCTCAGGATGTTGGCGAGGGCAGTGGTCCTCGATTCTTCCAGCATCTCTAGATCGAACATCCTTGCGTCATGATTATCCTCGGGGTGGTATCCTTGGATTCTCAGTCTCCACTATAACCTCCGCGGGTATCACTGCTTTAGAGCCATAGACTAAGGAGAAAGGAGTTTCCCTAGTGGATGTCTTGGAAGTGGTGCGGTATGCCCAAACTACTCCATCAAGCTCGTCGACCAAATCCTTATTGGTTGCGAATCTCTTCTCCAAGTTTCTCACAAGGGTCTTGTTTACGGCTTCAGTTTGTCCATTGGCTTGAGGATGCCCAACGGAAGTATATCTCTTTTCAATTTTCATTTCATCACACCATTCCATGAACTTTTGGCCACAAAATTGAGATTCATTGTCGGAGATGAGTACCCTTGGCAAGCCAAACCGGCAAACGATGTTCCTCCACACAAAGTTCATCACTCTTTGCTCGGTGATTGTGGAAACGGCCTCCACTTCGGCCCATTTGTTGAAGTATTCCACTGCCACTATGATAAACTTCTTTTGACCGGTGCCCCTTGGAAAGGGTCCTACGATGTCGATCCCCCATATGTCAAAGG
Organism: Plantago ovata; assembly: GCA_028274465.1. NCBI lineage: Eukaryota > Viridiplantae > Streptophyta > Magnoliopsida > Lamiales > Plantaginaceae > Plantago > Plantago ovata. The sequence continues at coordinate 99,981,003 of CM051457.1, read as the reverse complement.
GGCATGTGATGGAGATTGGCATGAGGGGTTTGGCAGGAACATTGATCAAGTTGGAGTGAAATTTACACTCCTCGCATTTTCTGACGAATTGGGCAACATCCTATCGAATTGTTGGCCAATAAAATCCTTGACGGATCACTTTCTGCGCCAGGGTTCTTCCTCCGGCATGGTCTCCGCAACTTCCGTGGTGCATCTCTCCTAGGACTCTTGGAACTTCTTTTTCGTCTACACGTCTCAGGAATACTCCTTCAAAGGATCTCTTATACAAGTGATCACCTTGTATTATGTACCGACCAGCCTTCCCTTTGATCCTTCGCGCTTCAGATTTGTCTCTCAAAAGGATTCCATGCATGAGATAGGTTGCAATCCCTTGCATCCAACTTGGTTGAGTATCAATTGCCAAGACGTTTGGCTTTGATGAATAAAGGGATGACGCGTTGATTTTCATGAGTATCACATTCATGGTGTTTATCCCTCCGGAAGCTGAAGCGTACTTGGACAGAGCATCTGCCCTTTGGTTGAGATCCTTGAGAATTTTTCGATTTCACAACTTTCAAACTTTTGAATTTCTTCAATGATTGAACTCTTGTACTCTGCCAAAGAGTCTTTCTTCGTTCTGAACTTCCCCGAGATTTGCTTCTCGGCCAACTGTGAGTCAGTGAAGAGTCGGAGTTTCTTTACTTCAAGTTCTTTTTCCATACGTAGTGCGATGAGGATCGCTTCATACTCGACTTCATTGTTGGAGACCGCAAAACCCAAAGTAACAGCGTACTCAAGCTCTGCTCCTCCCGGACTTTTGAAGTAAACTCCTATACCTCCATTTTTACCTGAGGAAGAGCCATCGACATGAAGTATCCAAGTGTTTCTATGGTCTGTGAGTTCCTTTGGCTGTGGAGAGACGATCTCCTTGGCCTTAGGGTCCTCGGCTTCCTTGGTTATGATGACATCTTGCCTTTCTATTTGATTATGAAATCTCCTTGAGTTCCTTCAAGGCATCCTCTAAGGATTGCATTGACTTGCTCCTCTGTGGCACTTCCTCTTCTACAATCATTGTGGTTCTTTGATTCTTGGAAGGAACTTCCTCCAGAGGTTCTTTGGAGGGATACTCTACCAGAAAATCAGCGATGACTTGGGCTTTTTTGGCCAATGGTGCTTGATAGTCGATATCGAACTCACTCAACTCAATTTCCCACCTAGCCATCCTTCCAGAATTTTCTGGCCGTCCCAAGACTTGCTTGAGGGGTTGCTTCGTCAACACGATTATCTTGTGCGCTGCAAAGTAAGACTTGAGCCTTCTGGTCATGTAGACTAGAGCGAAGGCTAACCTCTCAATGTACATGTAGCGCGTTTCAGCTGTAGCAAGTACTTTACTCAAGTACTAAATAGGCAAATGATCGTTCCCTTGAATTCTTACCAGCACCGAACTTATGGCCTCCATTGTTGCGACAAGGTATAAGTAAAGTGTCTCTCCTTCCATGGCCTTTGACAAGAGTGGTGGAGAGAGTAGGTACTCTTTGAGCTTTCCAAATGCTTCTTCGCACTCCTTAGTCCATTCGAAATGGCTGCTCTCTTGCAAAACTTTGAAAAATTGAAGGTTCCTTTCTGCAGATCTTGAGATGAATCTACTTAGGGCAATTGACTTTCCAACCAATTGTTGTACTTCATTGAGAGTTTGGGGTTGAGGAAGATCTAGAATGGCCTTGATCTTTTCGGGATTTTCCTCAATTCCCCTCTCTGTCACCATGTATCCGAGGAACTTTTCTCATTTGACCCCGAAGGTACACTTGGCCGGATTGAGCTTCATTCCATACTTTCTCAAGATTGAAAAGCACTTTGTCAAGTATGCTATAGCCTTCCCTCGAAAATGTGTGCCAATATAGTTAAGTTTGGATCTTCGGTCTTACTCTTCACAAGCATGTCATTGACGTACACTTCCATTGTTTTCCCGATTTATTCCTTGAACATCTTGTTTACTAACCTTTGGTAGGTTGCTCCTGCGTTTTTAAGCCCAAAGGGCATCACGTTGAAACAGTAGACGTTGCCATTTGCAAAGAAGGCAGTCTTGGGCACATCCTCCTTGGTCATCTTGATCTGGTAGAACCCTTGGTATGCGTCCATAAAACTTAGGAGGGCACACCCTTCCGTTGAATCGACAAGCTGGTCGATCCGGGGAAAAGGGTAAGGATCTTTCGGGCAAAATTTGTTGAGAGGCGTGGAGTTGTTGCACATTCTCCATTTGCCTCCTCCTTTTTCTACTAGGACTACATTGAAAACCGAGTTGAAGTATCTTACTTCTTTGATGTGGCCGACTTTGAGTAGCCTTTGCACTTCTGCCTCTATGATGGCATTATCTTCCGCACTAAAGTCCCTTCTCTTTTCTCGGATATGGGTGATCGAAGGATCGACATTCAAACGGTGAACGACGATCCTCGGGTCAATCCCTTTCAGATCTTCAGTACTCCAAAGACTTTGTTGTTATCCTTCAAGCATTGGATGAGTACCATCCTGACTTCGGCGACCATTTCTATTACAATCTTGGTGAGTTTGTCGGGGCTTCCCTCGACAATTTGGATTTCCTCCAATGTTTCCCTTGCTTCAATTTTGTTTTCATCAAAGAATTTCTTCTTTTTGGAGGATGGTGGTACCGGGGGTATTACTTGGTATTGTTCCATCTCCTTCACTTCTCCCACCAGACTTCCTTTCGCTTGTTTCAGACTAGCTTTCCTTCGCCTAAGTGTTGGACTTGGTTTTTTCGACTTCTTCTTAGTACTTCGAACCGAATAGAATCGATGGGGTGCGTGATGGACAAAGGGTTGATCCTCTGGTCCTTGGCTAGTTCCGGCTGCCCCAATAGCAACTTTGGAGGTAAACTCTATCGAAAGACTGTAGCATTCCCATGCTTCTCTTATCCCTACTTCTTGTCTGGTTCCCAATGGGGTAGGGAACTTCAACTTGTTGTGGACCGTGGACACTACGACTTGGAACTGCGCAAGGGCAGGGCTTCCTATGACCGCAAAGTAATCGAAGGGCATATCTACGACCACGAAGGGAACAAGGTGAGTCACCCTTCGGGGGGAGGTCCCTAGGGGCATAATGAGCGGCCCTCCGAAACCTACCAGAGCACTCCTCACTTCTCTAAGGCCTTCCCTCGGATTCATGTGCATCCGTTTGAGAGTGTCGGTGAAGATTAGGTTGGTCGAACAATCGGTGTCGACCAAGATCCTTCCAAGATTGTAGGATTGGATATCCAACGAATGTACCAAAGGAACACTTTGGGTCATAGATGTTTCCTCCCCCAGCATGTCTCAAAGGAATTTCACTGTCGTCAAAGGAAATGACGTTGGTTCCTGGTGGGGCAACTTGTCCATGCTTCGCATCTCTGACCATTAGGTTGTCTGTTGTGATCTCCCTTTGGTTTCGAGTATCTCCTCCCACTGGTCCTCCGACAATTGTCAAAGTATGGATCCTTCCGTTTATTGGGCGCTTTTCATAATTATTAAAATCATGAAGATTTTCATAATTACGATTTTCTTGATGATCTCGGTACTTCGCTCTTTTTGGAGGTGGTGGTCGAGGGAGAGTGGTCAAAGGTTCTTCCCGTCTGACATAGTTGACCAGCTGTCCATTGCGGACCATCCTCTCAAGTTCTGTCTTGAGGTCGACACATTCATCCGTGGTATGGCCCCTCCCTTTGTGAAATTGACAGAATTTCTCGAAATTTTTGTTCTTCCGACTATCTTGGATTGGGGTCGGCCATGCCACATCTAACATCCTTGAGACTATATAGTTCAAGATGTCGGATCTTGGCCTATTCAAGTTTGTGTACTTATCGTATCTCCTTTGGGGTTATCTCCTTGGAGGAAGTTCTCCTATATCTGAATTCATTCCTCGAAGAAACTTCCTTGATCAAGTTATGCTTTTTGATCTCTTCTTTGCATTCCAGGATTTTGCTGTTTCGGAGGATACTCCCTCTCCCTTTCTTTTTATTTTCCTTTTTCTTTCGGAGGATTGGTCCTCATGGTCACTTTCTTTTGGAACTCTTCCGCTTCAAGGAAGTCTTTAAACACTTTTGCCAAACTGTGCTTCATTCTCTACTTGGGATTTAGAAAGCTTCTTTCGAAATTTTTTGTTGGTGGTATTACCATACAAATATTCCTTCCTTTCATTGATCGAGTGGTCTTCCACTTGGAGGGATGCCTCAGGGAACCTGTTGATGAAGTCCATCATATCTTCATGTGGCTTTTGAACGATTTCAACCAAGTATCTTACCCTCTGCTTGGCCTTCATGACCTTCTCGAATCTCTTGGAGAATTCTTGGCAGAGTTCCTTGTAAGACTTGATGGAGCCAGAAGGAATTGAAGGCGCAACCACCATTTCATGGATTCCCCTGTGAGGTTGTCGGGAAAAGTAACGCCTTTGTCTTAGAATCATGGCCATATGCGTCCATCTTGGTACCAAATCTTATCAAGTAGTCGCTGGGACAACTTATTCCATCATAGCTTTCGAATGTTGGAAACCTCTCTCAAACTTTGCTTGGTGGTACCTTATCTCATCACACAATGGGCTTGGATCTTGGTCCTGCTCTTGCTCTTGGAAACGTTCCTCAAGGTTTATATCCGCGCTTCAAGGGCAGTCCTTTGATCTCTGAGTTATTCCAAAGTAAGTCTCCTCCCATTGACTGGGTCGACCCCGACCAAAGGAGTTACCTCTGCCACGGTTCTTAAGGCGTTGTTCTCGGCCATCACTTCGGGCTGATTATGAGGAGTGACCTGATTGGGAGTAACTTGGTTTGGAGGAGCGGGAGGGTTTGCGGCTTGAAATGGATTCTCTTGAGGAACGATATTTTGCATTGACGCCCTTATCCTTCTGCCAATCAATTCCCTTAAGTCATCCGGAGCTCCCTGTGGCCCCAACCTAGATTGGACCCTCGGAGGTCTAAGTCTAGATTGAATTGTCCTGGCATTAGCTCTTGAATGAGCTTCATCTTGAGCTTGGGGTGCTCTTGGTTGGTATTGCTGAGGAGCGGGGACGTTACCAAGGGGTGGCCCTGGTGCTTGTGGGTGTCTTATCCCCCGGGCTTGAAGTTCATCCTCTACTCTTGCTGCCTCATTTGCTCCCAAGCATCCTTGTATGGTGAGAAGGAACAAGCCGTATTGAGCTTCACCCATCCCGTAATATGCTAGTCGGACCACTTGGCCGTTGGGAAGGGTGAAGTTCATTGTGGCTGGCAGTGGAGGGTTCATCGCGGAAGGAGGTGGAGGATGATCCCTTGGGATGTGAGAATGATCCCTTGATGACAGTGTTTTTTACACTATCATTCGGGTCTTTTTCACCAATTTAGCTATCCTCTTGCATGCATTTTAGTGCATTTTGTTAGAATAGTGTCACGTTTCCATTTTCTTTGTTATTTTCAGGATTTAGGTGAAAATCGCACTTTTGGATATGAATCAAGGCGAAACATTGAAGTTTTGGTGCAACGAGATCACCCATGTGTGTCAAGGAGTACCGGGACATGTTTCCAGGTCAAATGACCGAGTTTCGGAGCTCAAAACCGTGCCCAAGGCCAAAAATCGAAGACTTGGAGGAAGAACAGCACGGGCAACTCCCTGCCCGTGCCCGGCGCACCGCCTGGGAGGTTCCGACAGTCAGATATATATATTTGTAAAGTTGCGAATTTTCATAGCTTAGATCCTAATTTTGCAGACATAAACCCTAGAGCTTGTTCTGGGTATTTTTTTCTCTTAGAACTACTTTATCTTAGCAATTTGGAGCACCAATGTAGAGATTCAGACATCTTTTGATCTCACATTGCTAGAAACTTGTGAGTTTAGCAATTGACCGGAGATTGACAACTCTCGGTGGTAACTTTGTATCTCACCTTTTTCATACTCTATCTTTCAATTCAATTATGTTTTCATCTATGATTGCTTGTGTTGATTTCGATTTTGATATGAGTAGCTAAGTTTCTAGTTGGTGATAGTATGTAAATTCGTAGCTAGGGTTCATATTGTGCATGATTGAGTTTCTGAGTCTTTTACTTATTTAATTGTTTTATTCGATTCTTTGATCCGACTAAGCCAAATATCTTCGTATGAAAGTGTTAGAAACACTAGGAAAATTCAAGATCATCGATACAATAATTATAATTATCAAGTACTTCTTGAACTAAGCCTGACAACCTGAGCCAAGTATTAGTATAGATAGGAAGCTTTCAAAATACACGTCTACAAATCTGTCTTTTGGTGTTTGTTAACTCGAATTACTTTTAAAGCAGCACGCGTTGCACTTTCATGCATAATTAGAACCCGATGCTTAGAATGAGCATACTATCACCAGCTCTCATCATATATTGTTAAGTCAAGCTAAGTTAAATTTATTTTCTGAATTTATATAATAATTATTGTAGTTAAAGCTAGTAAAGTCCCTAGAGATCGACACTCGAGGTCATCTTACCTCTTACCTCTGCACTACGTGTTTTGTGTAGTTGTGAGTTGCCCTTTGGCTAAAACAAATTTATTTGATTGCTCGAGTCTGACAATCTCGTTCATCAAATTGGCGCCATTGCCGGGGACTTTAACTCCTTTTCACTTTGTAGCTTATTTATATTTTCAGCATCCAATTTCCAGGATAAGTGATCTTAGTTTGTCTAGTTTAGAAGTTGAATTCCAAATTTTGGTCAGAACTAACAGGACTGATTTTTGGTTGTGAGTTACTCCTGTCACAAATATCCAGGTATGACGTCCATGGGGGCTCGCATGACGCCCAAATTTTCGCAGGTTAAGAGAGGATCGGCTATATACCTGGAGGATGAGTTAACTGGGTATGAGGTGACAAGTTCCGTGGTAAGGAACATACCAAGGTTTGAGGAAGGAGTAGGGATGAATCCATTGAGTTTCATTCGATCCTACGAGGAGGAAATAGCCCGAATTCCGGTGAAGGGGTTTACATAGGACCAAGTATGCAGGAATTTATTTTCTTTCGCCTTGGTGTATGAGCCAAGGCTTTGGATGGCAAGGTTAGCACCAGGATCGCTGAAGACTTGGGACCAAGTAGTAGAGGAGTTCTTGGCGCGATTTATGCCTTACCAAGAGACAATGGCCTTACGAGGAAGGATTGAACACTTCAAGCAAGAAGAAGATGAGCGGTTTTGTGACACCTATGATCGTTTTGATAAGTATAAACGAGAGTGCCCCAATCACCGTTTCAACGATGGGGAGTTGATTTGGCATTTTGTTGGTGGGTTACGTGATGAGGTTAGGCTTAGAGTGGATGGGTTGTGCGGAGGATTGGAAGAATGTATGGTTGAAGAGGCAGAAAAGGTCTTCCGTAAGTACGCCAGTGGATTCGCGCAGTCTAAGAGACTAACGCCAAGTCACATCACCAGTGAGAGACTAGACCGAGGTGGAGCTGAAAGCTTATCTGAGGCGTATGGAGAAGAATATATTAGTGAGGAGGATGAACTTGCAATTTATGCAGGAATTAAAGCCACTAAGAGTGTATTTGAAATCGCACATGCAAGACAAGTTGAACAGAACCTTCGTATAGCACAGGTTTTCGAGGGTGTAGCAGTAACTAAGCGCCTAATGGAGAAAGTCAGCTTGTTAAAGTGTGAGAAGGTAGAAGAAATTCGTGCACCTGAGTTCGAAGGTCAATTCAAAGGGCATGCCCCACTGGAGATGAGGGGCGGTCCGCCTGGTGTGGGGGTGGTGCGCCCCTCATGAGCAGAACGCAGGCGTGCCCTCTGGCCACCCCAGGCGCACCGCCTGGTGTGGGGGGCGGTGCGCTCCACAACAGCAGAACGGAGACTACCCCTGCCACTCCCAGGCGCACCGCCTGAGGTGGGGGGCGGTGCGCCCCACAGCAACAGAGAGCTGGGGACGCCCCTGCCACTCCCAGGCACACCGCCTGAGGTGGGGGGCGGTCCGCCCCACAGCTCCAGGGAGTTGGACGACCCCAGCTCCCCGATTTCACCCGTCATCGACGACCTTCATGATGCGGAGCACATCCCAGCGGTTACCACCGAGACCCCTAAGTTCGAGGAAGTAAACCTACTCCTCCGTGGTGGAAAGGTCACTAAAATTCCTAATTTTGTACGTCTTAAACATGTTAAATCTACTGTGACTAACAATGCAGGATAAGCAAGGAGAATGAAGTTGGTGAGGGCTCAACAGACTCTCAAGTGCAGGACGATGCACCCCGCGCATCTGAAGGCGGCGACGACGATGGGGAGAAGGGGGACACACCAAACATTGAGGAGGGACTTCATAAGTCCTCCAACCCTTATGTGCCCCCAAAACCTCACATGCCATTCCCTGGTAGGATCAAGCCAGCCAAGAAGGATATACAGGAGTCACCGCTATTCAAGCGCCTCTCTAAAGTCGAAGTTAATGCTCCTCTATTAGAGCTAATCCAAAATGTTCCCGCCTATTCGAAGTTCTTTCGGGAGGTTAAGAGCAACAAAAGGATTGCTCTAGGGGGGACGTTAACGGGATGGAGACGATGAATTCTATAGCGGGGCTTCCTGCGAAGCAAAGAGACCCAGGGAGCTTCATCATAGATATTACCATGGGGAATGGACGGTCCACCAAGGCTATGCTCGACTTAGGAGCTAGCATCAACCTGATGCCCTACTCAGTATACAAAGCCCTAGACCTTGGAGAAGTGAAGCCAACCGAGATGGTTGTACAGATGGCGGACCAAAGCATGAAGCGCCCTGTGGGAATAATTGAGGATATCCTAGTGAAGGTAGAGAAATTTATAATTCCTGCAGATTTGTAGTGATGAAGTCAACCGAGGAAGGAAAGAGCCATGTTCGCGAACACGTGGTGCTGCTTGGAAGACCATTTATGGCCACTACCAATACATGCCTTGAACTACAAGGAAAGAAAATCACCATGGAGGTAATGGGTGAGAAAATTCAATTGGTAGGATGTAGTATAGTCGATAAAAAAGTTATAGAAGAATTGAAGTTTATTGATTGCTATGATTCTGTGATTTTTGAATTTTCACCATTGCCATGATAATATTGAACCTCTTGAAGAGGCACTAACCATGCAGGTAGAGACGTGTTACATGTCTAAGGAAGCAAGGGAACTAGTTGAGAGAATGGATAGCACACCCGAAATCTCATTCGGAGAAGAGGTGCTTGAGCACATAGAGGAAGAAGAGCGAGAGAACCGACTTCCAGAAGAGCCTAGCTTAGAACTAAAACCCCTTCCTCGGCACCTTAAGTATGTGTACTTAGGGGAAAATGAGAAAAAGCCTGTAATAATCTCTTCACATCTATCTAACATAGAAGAAGGTAGGCTAGTCCAAGTCCTGAAAGAAAATTCTATAGTCATAGAATGGGGAATCAGCGATATAAAGGGGATAAGCCCTACACGGTGTGTGCACAATATCACTCTATAACAAGATGCCAAACCCGTTAGGCAACCTCAGCGTAGAATAAACCCAACCATGCAAGAAGTAGTGAAAAAGGAGGTGATTAAGTTGCTAGATGCCGATATGATCTACCCCATTTCTAATAGTAGGTGGGTAAGCCCCGTACATGTTGTACCTAAGAAATCTGAGATTACAGTAGAGGAGAATGAGAAGGGAGAGCTAGTGTCAGTTAGGAAAACCACAGGTTGGCGGATGTGTAATGATGTCGTTTTTTCACCAATTAAATTTGTTTGTAGCCAAAGAACACTTATTCACTACACAAAAGATTTAGTGCAGCGGTAAGATGTTCCCGAGTGTCGTTCTCTTGGGACCTAACGTAGCTTTGTTTCGTGCGTAACAATTGTAATCAACCAACAAGCAAGTTTGTGTGATTAAACCAAGCACTCATGCAAATCAGAAACTATCAAGAGGAAGATAAAATCAAATAGAGAAAGATGTTGGTGGTAGCTTAGTGGACATGACAAACCATGGGTTACAACTTGCTATCATGCTATGAACATTTAAACATACAATAGAGAAGTATTAATTGACCACAAAGTTGTCACATGCTTTGCATTCGAAAATACGGAATTGGATACTCCCAATTGTATGGATGATCTAGAAGTATTAAGCGACCATAAGGGTTGTCACTACCTTGTATTCGAAGATTTGTAATTGGCTACTTTAGATCTTACGCAATGGTTCAAATCACAACAAGCATAATCATAACCCTAGCTATCATGTCCACATTCTACCACCAACAATCGTGAATTAGCTACTCATAACGGATCTTGAAACAAACAACATCATATATGAATAACAATAACAAACATTCATAATCAGAATCAAAATAAGGAGAATTGATACAAGTTACCACCGATTGTCACGAGACAGTGGAATGCCCAAATCTCACGGATCAACATACAATGAAGATGAAATTGGATGTAATCACGTCTTTCTTGATGATAATCAAGCCTCTAGATAATGGGTCTGAGCTATGGAGCTTCAAAGAGCTCTCCCAAGCAATTACAAAGTGAAAGGAATCAGAAAAAATAACTGAAAATCGAGTTTTAATGCCAAAATCGCGATCTGGATCTGAGTCCAAGCGAAGGGCTTGGCTTCTGTCAAGCGCTTAGCTTGGCAAACGAAGGGCTTGACAGGGGCCAAGCGCTTCGCCTGGAATTCCAGTGAATCTGCCCAGAATTTCCTCCTGACTTTAACTCGCTCTACAGGGCTCATACGATGTCGGATCGGAGCGTGTAATATACCGTTGGATATATATTTGAGTTAGATACGTGTGGAAGTTGGTTTGAGGTCAATACAATGCTGTATGAAAAAGTTATGGCCCAAATGGCTAGGCTGTGTCCATCATAAACACTTGAACGACTCCAAAACTTCCACCCGAACTTTTGAATTTGCTTCCAAGGTAAGGCTAAGTTCTAAAAAATGTGATTATTGGCTTAACTCGAACTAAGGACACTCACGAAAATGTCCACGGAGATCAAGGAACTTCAACGGGGTCATTTTTCATCCAAAATGCTTCGTTTTTAGCTCCAAAAACACCGTTTCGTACCTAAGTGCCTGAAAATGCAAAAAACACAAAACGTGACACTATTCTACAAAACTAACCAAAAAACAAGGCTAAAAGATAGCAAAAGAAGGTAAAAAAGACAAGATGAACGCGTCAAAAATACGTTCATCAAACTCCCCAAACCAAACCTTTGCTTGTCCTCAAGCAACAAACTATCCTAAATGCAACACAAAAGGAGTCTCATGCCAATTAAAGTGAACTAATCTATTGAATCTACCAAATGCTTATGAACAAAACCAAATGAGCATGACATGCAAGTAGGTTGAAGAATGCCTCGATTGTGAATATACACATTCTCATGTGCACTTGGTTAAGCAAAGGAGTCTCTCGTAACATCTTCTACCTGGACCTGGTCAGTGACGACACAATGATTCACATTATCATACTACAATTGGCCCGTGCCTATGAGACCGAGGGCTTACTACTGTTCACCAAGCGAGACTTTTCCTCAAAAGAGGGCGAACCAATACTGGCTCTCATCAAACGAAGGAGGGTTCCCTAGAAAAAGAAGACACTCCCCTATTCTACCCAGACTCTCAAAGAACGAATCTCAATCAACCACTTCTTGAATAGCGAGACGAGGGTGGTCAAGAACAGGCCTTGGACAAAGGCGACACGAAAACAAAAGATAGAATTTACAACTCGATACTTCACAAGGACAAAATATTTACATGACACTTGACACTACGAGACTGCTTTTGGCTTGCGACGACCCTTCTTTTGCTTTTGGGTCTTATTCTTTATTTTCTTTCTTCTTTTTTATTTTATTTTTCTCTGTTTTTTTCTCCTTTTTAATTTTCTTTTTTTTCTTTTTTTTTTTTATATATAGCTAGGCAAGCAGCAGTACTACGTGTCAAAAACCTCCCCAAACCTATTCGAGAGAATAAGTTTGAGCACAAAGACGAAAAGAAAAAGGAAAAAACTTTTTACAAAGACACCTCCCCAAACCTATTCGAGAGAATAGGTTGAGACACAAAACAAAAGAAAAATAAAGCTAAGAAAAATCTACAACGACTCAAGACGAAAGACAAGTATAACAACGCAACCCCCTCCCCAAACCTATTCGATAGAATAGGTCTACTACAAGGAATCACACACCTCACACTACCTCCTTCCTAGGCATTTGGCAATCTCTAATCGAGGTGAAGAACTTGTCGCCTCTTATGTACATAATTACACGGGTTACAACCATAGACTCAAACGTGTATCATTTCATAAGGCCATCGTGAATCGCAGCAGAAGAAACACCACTCAAGGTGATGTCGAAACTACTAAGCTTAACTAGTGCACATGCGAATGTGACAAACCAAGCGAGACAAGCCTCAAACTACTTGCAAAGTGATGCAACATATGATCAATGGTCATAAACACTTAGTCTACTCAATAAAAAAGTTCAAAAGACTTGGCAATAAACTCCACACACAACAACGTGCAACAACTAATCTAGGGATGATATGCATGCAAAAATTTGAAAAAACACGACAAATCACATGAACTTGAGTAAAATCAGGCATGCACGAACCACACAAGCCACTACAAGAAATACCATAAACAGCGACCGAAATTAGCGACGGATCGATCCGTCCCTACCTTTAGCGACAGATCGGTCTTTTTACGACGGATGAAATAGAAATAGCGACGGATAAAGACAATTCGTGATAATGCGCGTCCCTAAACCCTTGGGACGTTTGAGAGTTGCGACGGATGCTTATCCGTCGCATTATTAGTGACGGATGATTCCATCCGTTGTTCGTTTCTGCAACGGATTGGTTCATCCGTCTCGTAATTACGATGGATTACTCATCCGTCGTATATCTCATTGACCATGGAAAAAAGGAAAAAAATAGGAAAATAAAAGCTAGGGACGGATGGATTCATCCGTCGTTGTATTACGACGGATGACTCATCCGTCGCTGTTTAGGGACGGATGGCTCATCCGTCGCAGCCTGGTTATATAAAAAAAAAAAAATACACAGAACAGATCAGTTCACGCACACATAGAAAACACAAACTCTCCGTCTCTCCTTCCCGGCGTGCGTTGTCCATCTCTCCACATCTTCATTTCTTGGCCATTTCACACAAGGTTATAGTCATTTCGAAGCTCTTCCATCAAGGAACAAGGGTAGCTAGTCAATTGCGTGATTCTTTCACCATTTATTCCGCAATCAAAGGTATTAACTTCTAACCCTAACTTGTCTAAATTTGAGTATTCTTCATTCTTTTTCAATTTCATTGATCAATGGTATGCATTTTAGTAGTATCTATTATGTTATGTAGCTCAAATTAGGGGAGATGCACAAGTTTTGGTTGGTGAATTGATAGATTTGGGATGAATTGGGTATTTTAGGAATTGAAATTTTGTTTTAGTAATTGAGAATTTGATTGGGTTGAATTGATATTTGGAGTATTGAGACTTTGTTTGGGGTTGATTGGAGACCTCTAGAATTTAGTTGTAGTATGATTCGATCGTAATCGGCCGTAATTAGTTGTAATTAGTTGTTAATGAAAATGTATAATATAGACATATCGTAACTATAATGCAAAGTAATTAGTTGTAATTTAGAAATATTATAAGTATAATGCAAAGTAAAAATTAATAATAAAAATGAGTAAGAATTTTGGGTATGTTAGCAAAATATAATAAATTATATATATAAAAAATTTCCTTAATTACACATATCTTAAATGGCAAGTAAAAATCTCGATAAATAGAATGAAATAATACGTTAGCAATGAACTAAACTTCGATTGGTCAGGTTTAGCATTCAAATATGTCAGAACGTACACTAAGGATTCCCTTACTTGAGGTTTGGAAAGCCAACTGGCTTTTGGGAGTTCCGCCCAAAGAGTGGATGCCGAGTCCCTTTCATGATGTTTGGGAGTCCTACTGGCGTGACCACCCGAATGTCTAGTGTCGTTCCTTGCTATATCTCTGATTGTACATGTTTTATATTCAATTCTGTATGTACTAACACAGATCTTTGCTTTAATTTGCAGATGCCGAAACCCAGACTACCTCGTTACACCATACAACCGAATGAGATTCCACGCACTCCTCAGTCACCACGTACTGAGGGAGATGACACCAGGCCTAGCTCACAGCACGGCTCCCCGACTGCTCGTGGGACTCCAGGTGAGTCCAGTAGGGGCTCGAGCGATCCCCGTGACCCATGGGCCCACGTGCCAGACGATGACTGTCCCTACAGATCACCCATGGACGATCTTCAGTGGAATGGTAGGCCTGTACTCTACCCCAACGAGGACAAGTAAGTATTATGATTTAACTTATATATTTACGTAAAAATGTTGTATTATGGCTTGAGTTCATTACTATATATTACGAAGGTTTGCTTAATGATTGCCTTATTCTTTGCATGTTATTTGCGGAAAAGGCGGCTCACAACCTAGGCCAGATCATCAGGGCCAAGATGCTCCCACCACAATAGGGTGGCGCCCAGTGGACTACCATCCCTGACCAGTTAAAGGGAGAGTACTTTGAGGAGCTGAGGGTGAGTTAATAATCATACTGCTGTTTCATAATTGTTTTTTTGTCTTGAGTGGTATGTTACTGTATGTGAGTGGTATGTTAGCCACTATATTTGGGTGATATGTTAGTCACCATTGTTGTAGTAAAATATAGGACAATGTGAGTGGTATGTTAGCCACTGTACTTGGGTGATATGTTAGTCACCGATATAATTGTTGTGCATGTGCTACACTTGTTATGATTGACTGTTTTTAAGTTCTCACAATTAGTATGTTTTTGGATGTTTGCCTGTACTTGTGTAGAAATATTACTTCCTTCCCAAAGCTCTGTTGTGGCCACTCTGGTACTGCTTCAACGCCCATGGTAGTTCCCTTTACAAGGGGATGGTTAATACCATGAAGGCCAGGCACACTGACGGACTGGGGAAGCCGAGTTGGCTAGGAGATGAACTGTGGGTTCAGTGGAAGGCCTACTGGCCTGATCCAAAAGTCCAGCGTGCGGCTGAGCAGAACGCTTCAAACAGGAAGGCGAGGCCCGAGGATGGGACCAGGAGCATGGTCACACATCGATTTGGCTCTCAGTCCATCGCTACAGCCAACATGAATAGGCTGGTAAGTGTATAATTAATTAACTTTGTGGTTTTAATATTATTCTTGTACTTGTAATATCAGTTCGAACTTTGTGATTTTATACATCATGCCTCTTATACTTTGTGATCTTTTTATCATGCCTTTTATACTTGTAATTCATGTGTCATTCAGATTGAGGATAACGAGATTCTTCTCTTCACGTTCTTCACGAAGTCTCAGATGGGCCCTGATGGCGAATGGTTGTCTACTAAGGCCGAGAAGATTGCGGTAAGTTTTGCAATACTTGTGTTCATTAAATACGGTTGATTTCAATAATACTTGAATTCACTAACGCCTTGCACTATTGATTTATCCTTTCAGAAGGCCTATACAGACAGGATTAGTGACAAGGACCTCACTGTCGAGGAGATGAACAACATTTTGTTGGAACTGGATCGGGAGGACGAGAAGGGTCGTCGCTTGGGACTAGGGAGTTTGGCTGCTACCACCAGTGGCGCGAGGCATGCGCGTTCCCGTCATCTCGGGAACTCTGCCTCACGGACCACGTCTTCTAGTACTTCTTCTGATCAGGCCGCCCTCAGAGCGGAGTTGGCAGAGAAGGATGCAGAGATTAGGAGGCTGGCCGAGAGACAGGCTGAGCAGGAGGCCCACATCGCTGCCATTTATGCGAAGTTGGGGATGCCACCTCCTTCCTCCAGCGCACCACCACCGCCACCCCCTTCTCCATGATCCAGTTTAGTTTTTTTATGTTGTTTTTCGACTCATGAACGAATATTATACTTCCTATCGGATATTACATTAGATATTTATTGTATGAATGATTTTTATTATGATTATTGGATCGTTTCGTTATTGAAAATGCTTTTCGCATTTATTTTTGGGGAATTTATTTATTACGAATATTAATGATGTGTGTAACAAGTTCAATGGGTTTTTTGGTTTGGATTTTATTTAAATATAAAGAATTTGTTAAAAAAAAAAAAAAAAAAAAAACAAAAAAGAACCAGCGACGGATAACTCATCCGTCGCTAAAGTCCTGGTCAGACTAGTAAGCTGACCATGACCTTTGCGACGGATGACTCAACGTCGCAACACGGTCAACGAATCATCCGTCGCTACTCCGTCGCTAATTCGTGACGGATCGTTGATTCATCGTTAATTCGTTTACGACCAACGTATTAGCGACGGAATTCTCATCCGTCGCTATATTTAGCGATCCGTCGCTGAGCCTAATCAGCGACGGATCGCTTATTTTCAGCGACGGACTCATCCGTCGCTGAACATCAGATCCCTTGTAGTGAGCAGATAGTACTGAAAATCCAATACCCCCTCCCCAAACCTAAACTTTTGCTCGTACTCGAGCAAAGAAAAGTTGAATGAAAAGGAAAAATTGGATTGAAAGTACACTTCCCTGAGATAAAGGTTCGTGTCCAATCTCCTATATATGAGTAGTACCTGAAAGGACTCAAGAAACAAGTGAAAACGGGTGCGTAAAGGTGAGAAGAATGGAAAAAACGAGGAAAATGTGGGTACAGGGTCCAGGCGGACCGCTTGAAATTCCAGTAAGTAAATTCCAGTCAAGCGGAGCGCTTGGGAGGCTCCAGGCGCTCCGCTTGAAATTCCAGTAAACTTTTTGATTTACTGAAGATTCAAGCGGACCGCTTGGCCCTTCCAAGCGCTTCGCTTGGCTCTGTTTCCAGATTTTCGATGTTTTTTCCTATCTTAATCACCTAAGGCACCAAGACAAACACTAGACTAAACGAATCATGACAAAAGGCACACAGGCCACAACTACAAAAGCAATAAAAAAGAAAAACTAAACTACATGCAAAGAAATACCACAAAGGTTATCCATTATCAAATGGGAACAAATCTCGTGCATTCGTTCCATTACTCCTTGCATCTTGGGAACCATCTTTGGCTCCTCTACTCAAGTCCTCAAGCAAATCCATGATTCCCTGAAAATAAAAATCAACTAAATTAATAAAATCAAAATCTAAGAAATAACTAAAGGAATCAGAGGGAAAAAAAAAAAAAAAAAAAAAAAGTGGATCAAAACTCCGGAAGTAGGTTTCTATGCAAGTCCTCTCTAGGATGAACGTGTATGTCTCTTCTCCCGCGCAAACCATCTCAGAAATATCCAAGCCGGTTAGTTCCGGAATCAGTCCATCTTCAAGTAATGGTGTGCAAACAACGCTTGAATCTGAGGAGGATTCATCAATATACTCTTCGCCACATTCATCTTTATCAACTATGGAAACTTTCGGTGGTGGGGTGGCGAAGCGAGACGTCCATGGCATGAAACGCATAGAATTCCAACGCAGAAAACTATTAGCTATTTCTTTCCAGGATCTCAATGATCCTTCTAGGTGATACGTAAGCCATTCCTTAGTCGGTCCTCTCATAGCTCCACCAAACGTGCATATGCAAATCTGTTCAGGTGATAGAAGAATTCTCTCCTCATTCATACAAGGAAGCCTCAACACACCGACCTCAAATGTCTCCAAGAATTCTCTAGGATTCCCAAATCCATCGTATGTGGGAAGGATGGAGTAGTACGAAGGGTCGACATAAAAATTCTTGCAATCTTTATCCAAGGCTATACAAGACCTTCCAGGTTTTTCATACAACAACTGGAACAAATGCTTCCTATAAGCATCTCCATCATTGTCCCCACCAGCTTCACAATGCAAGTCATTCATGAAATCCTACACACACAAAGACAAGCCCAAAAGGAGTAGTTCCGCAACAAAAGCAAAAAGCTATACTATGATATATACAAAACTCAACCAAGAGCACAAACACACAAAGTAACAAAAAAATAGGGGGAAAGAAATGAGATAAGAAAGTGAAGTTGGTAAGAAACAAAATTTAAACACTAAACCAAAGGAGTTAAGTCTCCGGCAACGGCACCAAATTGATGATGTCGTTTTTTCACCAATTAAATTTGTTTGTAGCCAAAGAACACTTATTCACTACACAAAAGATTTAGTGCAGCGGTAAGATGTTCCCGAGTGTCGTTCTCTTGGGACCTAACGTAGCTTTGTTTAGTGCGTAACAATTGTAATCAACCAACAAGCAAGTTTCTGTGATTAAACCAAGCACTCATGCAAATCAGAAACTATCAAGAGGAAGATAAAATCAAATAGAGAAAGATGTTGGTGGTAGCTTAGTGGACATGACAAACCATGGGTTACAACTTGCTATCATGCTATGAACATTTAAACATACAATAGAGAAGTATTAATTGACTACAAAGTTGTCACATGCTTTGCATTCGAAAATACGGAATTGGCTACTCCCAATTGTATGGATGATCTAGAAGTATTAAGCGACCATAAGGGATGTCACTACCTTGTATTCGAAGATTTGTAATTGGCTACTTTAGATCTTACGCAATGGTTCAAATCACAACAAGCATAATCATAACCCTAGCTATCATGTCCACATTCTACCACCAACAATCGTGAATTAGCTACTCATAACGGATCTTGAAACAAACAACATCATATATGAATAACAATAACAAACATTCATAATCAGAATCAAAATAAGGAGAATTGATACAAGTTACCACCGATTGTCACGAGACGGTGGAATGCCCAAATCTCACGGATCAACATACAATGAAGATGAAATTGGATGTAATCACGTCTTTCTTAATGATAATCAAGCCTCTAGATAATGGGTCTGAGCTATGGAGCTTCAAAGAGCTCTCCCAAGCAATTACAAAGTGAAAGGAATCAGAAAAAATAACTGAAAATCAAGTTTTAATGCCAAAATCGCGATCTGGATCTGAGTCCAAGCGAAGGGCTTGGCAAGCGAAGGGCTTGACAGGGGCCAAGCGCTTCGCCTGGAATTCCAGTGAATCTGCCCAGAATTTCCGCCTGACTTTAACTCACTCTACAGAGTTCATATGATGTCGGATCGGAGCGTGTAATATACCGTTGGATATCTCTTTGAGTTATCTACGCGTGGAAGTTGGTTTGAGGTCAATACAATGCGGTATGAAAAAGTTATGGTCCAAATGGCTAGGCTGTGTCAATCATAAACACTTGGACGACTCCAAAACTTCCACCCGAACTTTTGAATTTGCTTCCAAGGTAAGGCTAAGTTCTCAAAAATGTGATTATTGGCTTAACTCGAACTAAGGACACTCACAAAAATGTCCACGGAGATCAAGGAACTTCAACGGGGTCATTTTTCATCCAAAATTCTTCGTTTTTAGCTCCAAAAACACCGTTTCGTACCTAAGTGCCTGAAAATGCAAAAAACACAAAACGTGACACTATTCTACAAAACTAACCAAAAAACAAGGCTAAAAGATAGCAAAAGAAGGTAAAAAAAGACAAGATGAACGCGTCAAAAATATGTTCATCAATGTGCATTGATTATAGGAGATTAAATGCCGCCATAAAGAAAGACCACTTTCCTCTCCCATATATTGATGACATGTTGAACCGCCTCGCGGGGCGGAAATTTTATTGTTTCCTTGATGGCTTGTCAGGTTTCTATCAAATTCCAATTGCGCCAGAGGACCAGGAGAAGACGACATTCACTTGCTCTTTCGGAACGTTTGCTTACAGGAGAATGCCATTTGGGCTATGTAACGCCCCAGCCACTTTTCAAAGGTGCATGCTTTCTGTCTTTTCTGATATGGCGACTAAGTTTGTTAAGGTTTTCATGGATGATTTTTCCCTTTTTGGTGATTCGTTTGATGAATACTTGCATAGATTAGATCTTGTTCTGAAAAGGTGTATCGAATGCAATTTAACTTTAAGTTGGGGGAAAAGTCATTACATGGTTAGGGAAGGCATTGTTCTAGGACATGTGGTCTCCGATAGGGGGATCGAAGTTGATAAGGCAAAGATAGAGATAATTGAGAAGCTTCCCCCACCCACTTGTGTCAAAGAACTTCAGTCATTTCTTGGTCATGTAGGATTCCATAGGAGATTTATCAAAGATTTTTGAAATTTGCAAAACCCTTAAGTAACTTGCTTGTAAAAGATGTGAGTTGCGATTTTTCTGAAGATTGCTTAGAAGCCTTTAACACCCTTAAGGCAAGATTAATTACTGCTCCTGTAGTTGTGCCACCTAATTGGAAACTTCCTTTCGAGATAATGTGTGATGCCTCAAATTTTTCTATGGGGGCTGTTTTATGCCAAAAGATGGATAAGCAGTATCGTGTGATTTACTATGTTAGTAAGACCATAGACTCGGCTCAAGTTAACTATACAACTACTGAAAAAGAATTTTTAGTTGTTGTTTTTGCTTTACAGAAGTTTATGTCTTATTTGTTAGGACACTCTGTGAATGTCCATAATGATCATGCTGCTTTAAGACATTTAATAGCTAAACAAGATTCTAAGCCAAGATTAATCCGTTGGGTCTTATTGTTACAAGACTTTGATTTGACCATAGTGGATAGGACTGGTAAGGAAAATTGCGTAGCTGATCACTTGTCTAGAATTCCAAATATCCCTGTAGATGCAATTCCTGTTAATGAGGACCTTCCTGATGAACACTTGATCAGAGTAGATGAAGAGCCATGGTATGCTGATATTGTGAATTATTTGGCTACGAGTATTTGCCCAACTAATTTCTTAGCCTCCGATAGGAGAGCACTTTCAAAACACTGTAGGTTTTACATATGGGACGATTTGAACCTTCTTAGAGAAGGGGCTGATGGAATCTTGAGGAGATGCGTTCCACAAGGAGAACAACGAAGTGTACTGAGTCATTGCCATGAGCTTCAGTGCGGGGGACACTACAATGGGGCTAAAACAGCCCGTAAGGTGTTACAAGCAGGATTTTTCTGGCCATCCTTGCACTGAGATGCGAGGGAATTTGTGAATAATTGTCACCCATGTCAGCGAGGGGGCAATATTGACAAGAATGAAGAAATGCCACAGCAAGGGAATCTAGTGGTAGAACCTTTTGATGTATGGGGAATTGATTTCATGGGACCATTCCCATCAAGCTCGGGATATGAGTACATTCTAGTCGCGGTGGACTACGTAACTAAGTGGGTGGAGGCAATCCCCACTAGGAAAAATGATGCTTCGGTAGTCTTGAAATTCTTGAAGGATGTGATTTTCACCCGGTTTGGAGTTCCTAGAACAATTATCAGTGATGGGGGTTCTCACTTCGTCAACCGTTCCTTTGCCTCACTCATGAAGAAATACAGTGTTATCCATAATGTTGCTACACCATATCATCCGCAGACTTCTGGGCAAGTAGAAGTTAGCAGCCGTCAAATTAAAAATATCCTTGAGCGTGTGGTGAAGCCTAGCAGGAAGGATTGGGCTGGAAAACTGAATGATGCGCTTTGGGCGTATAGAACCAGCTACAAAACAGTAATCGGCACCACTCCGTACAGACTGGTGTTTGGGAAAGCATGTCACCTTCTGGTTGAGCTGGAACACAGAGCTTATTGGGCAATAAAAGAGCTAAACCTTGATATGGGAAAAGCTGGGGAAGAAAGGTTGATGCAACTCGACGAGCTTGATGAACTACGCCTCGGTGCCTATGACAACGCCAAGCTTTACAAGGAGCGCACCAAAAAGTATCACGACCGTGGCATTGTGCGGAAAGAGCTGATCCCTGGTTAGAAAGCCTTAGTGTTCAACTCCAGACTTCGCTTATTTCCAGGGAAGCTTCGTACTCGATGGGATGGACCATGCGAGATTGTCCAAGTTGCTCCCCATGGAGCTGTAGAACTTCTGGACCTGAAGACTGGCGACACCTTCAAGGTGAATCGGCAACGTGTGAAACCAAACTTTGAGCTTCCCAGTGATCAAGTGGAGGTTGATCATCTCGACCTCACCACTCCCACCTTCACATGAGAGTTACAAGTACTCTTCAAGCTCTCACCCAATATCCACTTTTGACGTTCGGGACGTACGACGAAGTTCAGGTTAGGGGGGGGGGGTTATCTCTGGGTATTCCAATGACTTATATTTCTCATTTCAAGTCATTTTTCTTAGGATTTAGTTTGTTCGTATGCATTCATCCTTAGTCTAGTTTTGCATGATGTTGTGTGGAGTTTATTGCCAAATTTTTTGAACTTTTTTATTGTATAGATTAAGTGTTTGTGACCATTGACCATACATTGCATCTCTATGGAATAGTTTGAGGTTTGTCTCGCTTGGCTTGTCATATTCGTATGTGCACTAGTTAAACTTGGTAGTCTCGACATCACTATGTGGTGTTTTCTCTACTGCGGTTAGCGGAGGCCTTATAAATTGTTGCATGTTAGAGTCTTTGGTTGTATTCTCGTGTAATTATGTACCTAAGAGGCAACAAGTCTTCACCTTGCTTTTTCAGATTGCTAAATGCCTAGGAAGGAGGTAGAGTGAGGTGTGTGATCCTTTGTTTGAAACCTATTCTAACGATTAGGTTTGGAGAGGGGGTTACCATTTGTATGACTTGTTCTTCGTATAGTTGAGTCGTGTTGAGTTTGTTTTTCTTCTTTCTTTGTGAGTTTGTGCTCCAACCTATTCTTTAGAATAGGTTTGGTGAGGTCGTTGTAGAGTCGTTGTTATTTCCTTTCATTGTGCTGCTGCTGGCTATATAACAAAAAAAAAAAAAAAAAAAAAGAAAAAAGAAAAAAAATCTAAAATTCCAGAAATCTGGAAGAAAAAAAAAGAGAAAAAAGAATAAGACCCAAAAAAACAAAAGAAGGGTCCAAGCAAGCCAAAAAGCAGTTTTAACAAAGCATTGCATTATTTTCAGCTTTTGTAGTAGTTCGTAATCGAGTTGCAAATTCTTCCTTGTGTTTTCGTGTCGCCTAGTCCAAGACCTGTTTTACACCACCCTCGTCCTGCCATTCAGGAAGTGATAAAGAGTCTTTGCTTTAAGAGTCGGGTAGAATAGGGGAGTGTTGTCTATTAGGGAAGCCTTCTTCGTTTGAAGAGAGCCAGTATTGGTTCGACCTCTCTTGAGGGAAAGTCTCACTTGGTGAACAGTAGTAAGCCCTCAGTTTCATAGGCACGGGGCAACCATTTGTATTTTAATATGCATCATTACGTCGTCATTGACTAGGTCCAGGTATAGAATGTTACGAGAGACTCCCTTGTTTAACAAAGTGCATATGTGAATGTGTATAGGTTCAATCGAGGCATTCTTCAACCTACTTCCATGTTATGATTTGTATGGTCTTTGTTCATAAGCATTTAGTAGATACGATAGATTAGTTCTTCTTGTTTGGCATGAGACTCCTCTTTGTGTTGCACGTAGTTTGCATAGAGTCTAGCTAGTTGCTTGAGGACAAGCAAAGGTTCGGTTTGGGGAGTTTGATGACACTGTTTTTTACACTATCATTCAGGTCTTTTTCACCAAACTAGCTATCCTCTTGCATGCATTTTAGTGCATTTTGTTAGAATAGTGTCACGTTTCCATTTTCTTTGTTATTTTCATGATTTTGGTGAAAATCGCACTTTTGGATATGAATCAAGGCGAAACATTGAAGTTTTGGTGCAACGAGATCACCCGTGGTGTGTCAAGGAGTACCGAGACATGTTTCCAGGCCAAATGACCGAGTTTCGGAGCTCAAAACCGTGTCCAAGGCCAAAAATTGAAGACTTGGAGGAAGAAGAGCACGGGCAACTCTCTGCCCGTGCCAGGCGCACCACCTGGCACCCCAGGCGATCCGCCTGGTGTCCGGCGGTCCGCCTGGTGCCAGGCGGTGCGCCTGGGAGGTTCCGACAGTCAGATATATATATTTGTAAAGTTGCGAATTTTCATAACTTAGATCATAATTTTGTAGACATAAACCCTAGAGCTTTTTCGGGTATTTTTTTCTCTTAGAACTACTTTATCTTAGCAATTTGGAGCACCAAGGTAGAGATTCGGACATCTTTTGATCTCACCTTGCTAGAAACTTGTGAGTTTAGCAATTCACCGGAGATTGACAACCCTAGGTGGTAACTTTGTATCTCACCTTTTTCATACTCTATCTTTCAATTCAATTATGTTTTCATCTATGATTGCTTGTGTTGATTTCGATTTTGATATGAGTAGCTAAGTTTCTAGTTGGTGATAGTATGTAAATTCGTAGCTCGGGTTCATATTGTGCATGATTGAGTTTCTGAGTCTTTTACTTGTTTAATTGTTTTATTCGATTCTTTGATCCGACTAAGTCAAATATCTTCGTATAAAGTGTTAGAAACACTAGGACAATTCAAGATCATCGATTCAATAATTATAATTATCAAGTACTGCTTGAACTAAGCCTGACAACCTTATCCAAGTATTAGTATAGATAGGAAGCTTTCAAAATACACGTCTACAAATCTGTCTTTTGGTGTTTGTTAACTCGAATTACTTTTAAAGCAGTATGCGTTGCACTTTCATGCATAATTAGAACCCGATGCTTAGAATGAGCATACTATCACCAGCTCTCATCATATATTGTTAAGTCAAGCTAAGTTAAATTTATTTTCTGAATTTATATAATAGTTATTGTAGTTAAAGCTAGTAAAGTCCCTAGAGATCGGCACTCGAGGTCATCTTACCTCTGCACTACATGTTTTGTGTAGTTGTGAGTTGCCCTTTGGCTAAAACAAATTTATTTGATTGTTCGAGTCTGACAATCTCATCCCTCAGGACTCCATTATTTGAGACTCTTAATGCACCAAAACCACTTCCAACAGGGACGCCTTGGAGTTGATTTTCGCCTGATCTTTCCTCTCGGGATCCCGTGACATTAGTGAATGCCCCATCTATCATATCTTGATCCCTTACAACATTGTTATTTCTAGCAGCCCTTGGAGCAACTGCCCTTCCTCGTCCTCGACCTCCTAGAGGGGGGATGGCCCTTTGGGCGAGGAGGATTCTCTACTGCTGCTGCGTATGCGATTCGGGCACTCCGCCTTGGATTTGCCATCTCAGGGCTTGACCTTGGGCTCGACCAATAGGGCAAGGAATGACCTTTTGATCAGATTCCCACAACTCCTGGATCGAACAACTTCAGTAGTCGAACCCTAAGGGTGTTCCTCGAACCACTTAGTCATCTTGTTCTTAGTGAGCTGTTTTGAGGGTCGGCCTCTTAAGCTAGTCGAGGCATACGCAGGTGACATACTTGTACGTATGGTCGAGCCCCTTGAGGGACGGTCCTTGTAGCCTTGTAGTGCTCTTAGGCCGCTCCTATTCGTAAATGCGGATTGGACATATTTTAACACCAACCTACATATTATTGCTCTCTTAAAATATACATATAATAGAATTTACGATTTTAGGACACTTTATCACTCACATATTAATTCTTCATATAAATATTACGGATATCAAGGAAAGAACAGTTATAGTCAAGCCATTATCTTGGTTTGTTTAGTTTGTTATATTTGTTAAGTCAGTAAGTTAGTGGCTGACTTTGTCATGTATCGTGTACATACTTTTAAACTTTTCTCTATAAATTCAATATCAATCAACACCAACAATTGTGGTGGATTTATTTTACTCTTTAATAAAGAGTTTTCCACCTACAATCTTTAATTATTATTTACTACAAAATGTTACACCACTTCCACTATATCCTTAGTTTTCGTAAACAATGTGAAAAATTCAAAGGAGAATTTTTGTATCATTGTATATAAACTTGATATTGGTGTTTTAAATTATGTCAACTTTCTATTATTATGTAGGAGACATATGGAAAATCTATTGAAAGGTCGTATCCAGGTTACAAAATATGCCAAAAATTTGATGTAATTTATGGAATACAACATCTAGTGGTCTTGCACATGAAGAAATCAAAGTATCTGGATACGGCCAAGATGGATTCTGGACACACACTCAAGAGAAGGTTCAGAAAATTGATAAAAAATTGAAAAACCTAACGCATGTTAGAGCGAGAAAAGACTTTAGAAGATGCGAAAGCAATGAAAATGCATATGGCTGCACGAGAAAAGGCTTTAGAAGTGCAGGCTCTGCAAGCTTTGAAATTGCATATATCTGATAAGTTGCAGTCTATGCTAGGAGAGTCTATGCTAGGAGAGTTGGGACTCACCAACATTGCAGGCTGGTGGATCAGGATATAACCGACAATACTTAATGCAAGATGATGAAATCAATGAAGAAAGTGACGAGGAAAGTGGATGTGAAAGCATTGATGATGGATGGGAGAGCACATTTGCAGATGGTAGAAATCAATACTACAATGATGCTGGGAAACATGATCCGAGGAAGAAAGGTAAAGCTATTAACAAAAAATGTGGAAAGATTCGTAAAAGGCTTGGCGGATCGCGCAAGCACAAATAGATTATAGTTCTTTACAATTTGTTCATGTCCTGCTTTGAGTAATTCATTATATTTTCCTTGATTAACTGGTCTCAATAAGAGAAGTGCATGATGATACTTGCGACTTTATTTGGACTTTATTTGATTCACTTCGAATTATATTACTGGTATTTTTTTTTATCTATTTTTATCCTATAGTACTCCGTAATAGTTTGTATTGCAACAAATAAAATTTGCCAAAGCAATTGAATTTGTTGTTGTAGTGGTATTGTTTTGTAACATAATAACGATGGAACATTTGAAAATTTCACAACAATTTTTCATAATGCTTGAGAAATTTTTCATATATATTCAAAATTTATAGTTTTATTCAAGTCATAGCATGTTGCATTATACCAAGTAGTTTGGAAGTATTACCATCCTATTATGATAATAAAGTTGATTTGACATGTATATCAGAATATTTTCAAGAGGTTTCTACCATGTGTGTGATAGTAAAATCATCTGCATTTGTAGTTTAAGGTCTTAAACTGGCTTTAGCCACGTTTAAGCAGTTTTCGCCCGCATCAATCACTGCTTAAACGCGGCTAAGGCGAGGCTAAGCCCTGCCACGTAATTCTTTTTATTATTTTTTAAATTTTTATTTTACTTATTTATTTATTTTTGGTAAAGAAGAATGAAAATTTGTTGTAAATAATTTCATACGATATCAAGTTTATAGATGGAAATCACGAATATATTAAATTTAAGTGTTACCGAATTTGAAACACACAATATTACAACAAGTTCTGCTTAATTGAAAACAAACAACTGAAACTGAAAGCAAACAACTGAAACAATTGAAAATGCAAAAAACATTCTAATGGAAACTAAGATGATTGGTTTAACTAAGTTTACGGGAAAAATGGAATGGAAAGGATTTTGAAGTGTTGAGAGTGTTTTGAGTTTAATTAAGAAGAGAAAAATGAGTTGGAGAAGGTGTGAGCAAACATATCCAAGAATTTATAACTATTGATAATTTTTATTTATTTTTAGCATTTTTATTTTAAAAGTTATGACCGTTTAAAATTTAAACAGAATAAGAAATTTAAATAAATAAATAAAAAGGGGCCAAATGGCGCCAGCTAGCCTATTGGCTGGCACCATTCTCAGCCTCCACGTTTAGCTTAAACGTGGAGGCCAAATTTTGGCCCAAAACCTGGGCTTAGCCATTAATGTTGCCTGAAGCCGCGGTTAAGCTCAGTTTATTGGGCCAAAAACCGCGGCCAGCCTGACTAATGCAGGCAGTCTAAACAACAACTACAATATGAATATGGAGTAAATGCTAGCCCTCTTTGTTGGAAATGCTATAATATAATTTTAATAATGTATGTAGGTAAAATTGCAATGAGACGTGGAACTGCGTACAACTTGATTTGTTAGCTTCAAACAACATATATTAAATTATAAATATCATCATACTACTACATGTCGTAATATACATGCATGATTTCTATATATATGTTTCTACATATATCTATGATATAAAAAGGGAACATGTGGATTTAGGCCGACTTGATAGCATGCCGTCTCTTTCAAACATCATTATGTAATTACTATACACATGGATTGACTAATATTAAAAGATTGAGAGTTATTTATTATAGACATTGACTATTTAACTTCAAACATGACACGTTTGGACTTCAACATTATTTAAAAAAATATATAATAAGTTTAAATTATATGGTGATTGGTGGTGGTTATATTCCGGTTCAGTTCAATTCCTATAATTGGTTCTTTGTAACTAAATAGTCTTGACCACCATAGTATTTGCTGGAGTATAACAGAAATAACTATATGCCAATCTTGACAAGTTTAGTGTCTGGTGGTTTTCTTGAGACATTTGATCTCTCTACATCAAAAGTTGTATGTGAAGCTTTGGACATTGGTCCTCTTCATTTCGATGATGATCGAGAGTATGAGACAATGTTGCAATGTGGAGAACAGGCATAAAAGCAATTAATTGAAGCTACAGTTATGATATATGTGCATGGATGTTCCATCCTCTATTGTATCTCATCTGGAGAGTCCAGAATTCCATTGCTTCCAATGCACTAGTGAAGTTTATAGTACAGAAACGAAAAGTGATGAACAGATTCTTAATTTCCTGTGTGGATCTAACGTATGGTGGTCTCTGGAGTAACCTAGCCGACCTTTTCAAATTTCTTCTCTCTAAAATTTGTCTCTCCTCAACCCTTCATCCTAGCCGACCTTTTCGTCTTCCTTTCTTCAGTTAGGAGCTTCTGCTCCGATCTGGTGTTGCAGATCTGATCGTTTCTTTACTTTTATTGATTGTCTTTTCTTTTTTCTTCAGTTTAGATCTATTCTGTTTTCTTTCCAGTTACAAAAATAAGCTTCCATCTTCTTTTAATTTCAATTGATCTATTGTTAGATCACTAAAAACTACTTTGTAATAAGAAATTTTACGAAGCTGACGAATCCTTTTATTTGAGCACGAATTTGGTCCATTTGAGCCCAATGTCGGTTGGTTTGCTGCCATTTCGGATGGTTTACATGAACACACGTTGGGAGGGCAGAGAAGTGAGGAGGTGAAGAAGATGAGGAAGCTAATGGCGAGGCAGAAGAAGAGAAAACAGGTATTGGAGCACGATTGCGGAGGCAGGCGACGTTTTGTTCGAGTCTGGGTAGATGTTGGATGAATGCGGATCTGGGAGAGGTGGGAGATGGTGTTTGGAGGATTTTGGCCGACTTGGACAGAGCAAGGAAGGCGGCGGTCGAGGAATGAGGTGATGGTGGAATCGCACGGGATGTGCAGGTGGAGATCGAAGGTTTCTGTTGGAAGGTGATGTGAGAATTGTATTTCTCATATATGTTTTGGCTTGGCAAACCGGAGTTGGAAGAAAAGGATAGACTTGATCGGTTTGGTTGAGGCGGAACTGGAGAAATGATTTCTCAATTCGGTTTCTTGAACGGTATTGGAAGGTGTGGTGGTATTTTGCTTTTGGGACTCTATGAGTGTTTTGGTTTCTGGTGGCGAATGTGGTGAAGCCAGTGGTGGATAAGAATGCTATGGAGGAGGAGCTTGAGTTGGTTGTGAAAATGTGGATTCGTCAGTTTGAGACATTGGAGTTTTGAGATCTGTGAAACTGTGGTGATGAGGTCGAGGCCAGGGTTGCAGGGTTGTCTTGAGGTATTGGAGTTTTGGTATCAGTGAAATGTGGTGGAAGAGCTCGAGGGTTGTGGTCATTTTGAGGTTTTGGAGTTTGGTGATGCCATTTAGAGGTTAAGGTTTACGGTTTTCGTCGAGGTTTAGGTGGTTAAGGGACGGGCTTGGATTTATCGAAGTTTAGGCTTTGAGGGATGGACTTGGATGGGTCGAGGTTTAGGTGGTTGAGGGACGAAATTGGTTTTGTCGCGGTTTAGGTGTTCTTGTGTTCTTGCGAGTTGGTCAAGCTTATATTTGGTTTCGAGCATCATTTATGCTATTTTTTAATTAATAAAAATTAATTTAGCCGTTTAAAAAAACATACTGATGATACACAGTGCTACCAAGTTATGACATACAAATTTCCAAACTTATCATGTATTTGGTTTCCTAAATTGCCTCATCTAGTTTGCTAGTATCAAAAGAAGTAAATATTAATGGATTTGTCAAGTACACACACATAAAACCTTTTTAGATGAACCCCACCTCTTACTAGTGGTCCCTAGTATCTAATAAACACACATAAAACATGGAAAGCACATATCACAAATCAGAAACAAGTTACGTTAATTACTCACAATACTTTTTTATTTTTTACTCAAATAATATCACATTTACCTTCATTTTTATTAAAACTTGTGCCTTAGTGCCTATATGAGAAGTAAGAAGCTATGAAGGAATAGAGTGGTAATAAACTCGGGCATAAATTAGTAATAAACTCACCATAGATTAGGGTAGTGCGAACATAACTAATAAAACAAGTCTGGATCATCACTGTCCAGACTTAGAATAAGCAGGGGTGCAATTTGTAATTTGAAACCAGCAACAGATAAGGGAACGGAAAAAAAAATCCAAAAAGTAAAAAAAATAATAACCGCCGTCTGAACTTCATATATAAGTAACTGCCTCTGTTCTCTCCCGCTTGTTCTAACAACACAAACAAACTTTCTTTCTCCAAACCAATTCACAGCACACATATTCCTGGGTTCTCTCACTCACTCAGACCCTCCACGGCGCTTGGCCTGCCAAGCGCCGCGGACCACGACAACGACGACCACACCTTTGCAGAAACCGCAAATGGAAATGGAAATCGAAATCGCGGATGAACATTTCCCCTTTCACGACGAGTATCCGTTGATAGATGTATCGTCCTTCTTCGACGTAGAAATTCCTATGCTAGATCTCCCAGAACCTGAACCTTTACTGGATCCTGACGATCCTCTACAGGATCCGTTTATTTGGGCTGTGTGCAATGGAACTGAAGATGATGTGAACGGAGACTTCTCTCCGAGTTGCTTTTACGATTTTCCTGAAGAAATCGATGGTGACAAGGGTATTGACGGAGTTTCGGATGTGGCAGATGATCATCATCAGGCTATGCCACTGGTGGCTGTGTATTCCGAGTATGATTGCAGTTGTTGCCAGAGACTAAGGGTTTTAACTCATACTCGAGGTGACGGTTTTTGTTCAATGTAGATCAGAGTTTACAACACTTGATTCGGTTTTAATTGTCTGTTGATAATGGTATGATTGTCATGTGTAGGAGCGAATGTGAAGCGGCTTGAGATTCATGGAAGTCTCGGAATCATCACACATGCTGTTCTTGAGATATTTGATTCTGATTCGGGTTTTGATTTGAAAGAGCACCAGATGTTTGAGTATGTTTCTTACTCCGTCCTGTTTCTATTTGATCTTTCATAAGTTTGCCAATACACTGATAAATTCGGAAGTTAAAACGGAGTTGGAGATTTGATGGAAAAGATATAAGGGACTAATGTTTTTTTTTTTTTCTGAATTGTGTATGTTCGATTGCTTTTTCAGTATTTACTATGCAATAATGCCAGAGTTTGGAACGGTAACATGTGTATTGTATTGTAAATCTAAGCCTTGTCTGTGATAATTATTTGCAGCTTTCAAACGGAAGCCGCAGAGAATGTGAAATGGTTTTTAGACCAGTATTTGGAGGCTTGCAAACAAGAGGGCTACAATCTGGAGAAAGACCCTTTGTCAACCTTCTATGACGCCCTTAGTGTAGGACTTAAGCAGAATGAAAGATCAGATGACTTCCTTCAATTACCAGAACAGAACACAGGTACTAGTATTTATTACTCGGTGGAAGTTAATCGATTGGTTCTCTAAAATTTATCTCACGCGTATGTGAACAATGACCGGTTTGCTTTATTAGGTAGTTGTCAAATCAACGAACATGAAAATCCAAGGCAGGATGGATGTACGAAGATCCCTCTTGCAACGCAGGTATTAGTCTGTTTATCTTATGATTTTGTTTGAATTTTGCAGCATTTTATATGTGACATGTAGCATCGTAATGTTGAAAACTGCTGATAATTTTCTTCGGTTATTAACTTAAAATGTGTTTTGCAGAGGGCAAGAACAGGAAGGTTGAAGCTGAAGGACTTGACAGAATACTTTGAGTTTCCGATTGAAGTTGCAGCAAGAAAATGAGCCTATGCCCTACAGTGTTGAAGAAGATATGTCGTAGGAATGGTGTTCATAGGTGGCCTTACAGAAAGGTTTATACCTCTCTTGCTATCTGCATTGAGTCTGCAAGTTACATTCACAGTTTGTACTAGTTTGGTCTTATCACTCAAATCTCATTATGTATACATTCGTAGCTGTTTGCAAACCATTCTGATTACTTAACACCGTTTTTCAAAACTAGATTCGGTCTAAACAACCTTTTAACAGTCACATTCTTCTTCTGCTACGCAAAATCAACAACTAGTTTCCCGAAAATCTGTTTCAAAACAGTCACTGGCAGCATAGCACAAGGCCAGGAACAATGTGCTTATCAGTTTTATCCCATTCCATTGTCATCTGTTGGTAGTTAATGACTTTGATTATGAACTACTTGCAGATAAGAAGCTATAAGAGCAAAATAGCTAAGACATTGAAGCTTTTAGAGTCGAGTAACGATGACGTGGAGAGGGCGCAGGCTCTAATGGCAGATGTACAGATACATCAACAGGGACTTGTGAATATTTATGAGAAATTCAGTCAAGAGATTGATGAACAATAAAGTGAGGATAGGTATATATTTACTGTATTTATTTTAGCTAGGTGGAGAAACTTGTATAGTTTGTTCTGTATATTTTATACTGGGATAATGGGATTGTTTGTTCAAAACTTCAAATGTATTTAGAAGAAAATTAATTTCTTGATTTGAAATAAGATTGTTTTGTTTCTTCATAGTTTCCTTACTCTCTCATGCTTACAGCAAATCCTGTGTCACAATAGTAATAGTTGTATGATATATAAATAACATAATATGTTTTTTTTGTTTTGGAAAAGTACCGATCATATTACTACTACATAAGAGTTTGTACACCTACCCTTCGGAGATCGTTAGACTTAGCTAAACGAACCAAAGAAAACATTACATCATTACAAATATAAGGATAAAGACACACAGGGCAGGTGTCCCAAACTATAAAACTAGATTCTGCTACTAGAGGTCTAAGTTGCACTAGATTTTTTGAGGGATTATCTTCATATCTCTGTACCGGAAAACTACATGACAATTTCATTTCTTTACATGCCTTAACACATGTAAAGATTTTTTCATTTCTTGCGAACCACATAACCCACCAAGAGCATACCACATCAAGTTGATTTACAGAGTTCTGTTTTAGATTGAAAAAATAAGATTACTAGAACATAACCAATCAGCAGGCCAAACTTTCCTTCTAAAATCTTGAAAACTACGTATTACAGAAAAGGAGAAGGTGAGACTAAGTCTAGTTCAAAACGTCGCAGACTAATAATGATTTGTTCTATTCACAATCTCCATGCCTTCTTCTCTTGGGAGCTCGTACATCTTCTTCTTTAACTTGTTCTTTGTCCTGCGTGCGGGTTCTCTTCCTTTGAAGTGTCTGAGAATTATCTTCCTTTGTATTGAAATCTTGCACAGTCTTGTTTTTGTTTTCCGTGCAATTTTGAAGTACTACACCTTCTGTCCTTGATGGTGTTGCGCAACCGGTTCGTTGTAATAGTTGGGAGTTCTTGTATGCGAGTGGTGTGGTTGGAGCGCGACCCCCAGTTCTCATCCTAGCAGTCTTGCGAATGGGATACTTTTCTAGGTGAGCGGCGAGAAATTTGGAATCGCTGGCTAAGGTCTTCAATTGCTTGGAAACTGAAGTCAACATGAACAGGTCTTTTCTTCGTGGGAGCTTCATGAGGATTTGAAAGATGATATCATCAGGCAATTTGCTTATATGATCTTCTTGGTTATGATGATCTTTATCATCGCCGCAACTTGACTTGGACATTCTGTATATATTGCAATAATAATAAGAAGGTGATTGATCATAGTATCCACAACAATACACGAAAGCCTGATTTATATAAAGAAAGAAAGACCAACATGATTATTACTGATTGAATTAGAATACTATTCCTGATTAATTTCGGAATTCTTGAGGGAATAGGATAAGGAAACGAATGATGATATCAATCCTCATGGCTTCCCGCCGGCTTGGGTCACGTCTTGACTAAAACCCCATCGTTTCTCGCTCTTTTTTCCTAAATAATTTTTTAATTATTATTATTATTATTTTTTTTTTTTAAATATTTATTATGGTCGTAGGCGATGCAGGTGTTGGAGGAAAGGAGATTTGGGTCTGGGAGGAGATTGAGGTTATTGAATCTTTGTTATTATTATTTTTATTCTTTTTAATTTAACTCTGATATAATTCTTATCTTATATTTATTAAAGAAAAGATTATTCAAAGATAATCGTAAAAAAATATTTAAGTAAAGTAAAGGATTATAATGAAGTAATTCGAGTTAAAAGTAGAAAATTCATAATCAATGTATAGCAAAGGAAATACAAAGGAGAATTTATCGCAACTTCCAAAGGACTTCTTTGTAAACTACATTAGTGGTAGTGTCGGTGGGTTTACCATCTTGATCAAGTATTAGAACCTTCAACCCTTTCTTGCTAGTAACTCTAGAGAACGCAACATAGAGCTGACCATGGCTGAAAACTGGATTAGGAAGATAGAGGCCAACATTGCCCAAAGATTGTCCTTGACTCTTGTTAATAGACATTGCGTAGCAGATAGCAATAGGAAACTGTCGGCGCTGGAATCATATTGGAAACTTGGTGTGGTCAGAAGGTGAAAGATCCATCCGCGGTATGTAAACTCTATTGCCGGCATACTTCCCATGAATTACTTTCGCCTGTATAATCTTTTCACCAATATCCGTCACCACCAACCGAGTTCCATTACAAAGTTCAGCCGTCGGGTCGATGTTACGCAAGAGCATAACGGGGCAACCAACCTTCAATCGGATCAAGTGGTTTGGCAGCCCAGAAGTTCTGATTGTATTTAGAAATTCAACCGAATAAACATCCTCTCGATTGACAACATCATCCTCATCCGGGCATATATTATCGGAACTCATATACTCAACTGCATCACCCGGCAACAACTCCATGACGTAGTTATTAATCTGTTCTACTACCTCATTTGTCGGCGCAAGTATAGCCCTATCTTGAAAATAAGTTCCATCTCCAACATGATCCAAAAGAGATGGATATGTAGATTTCACAATTGCGGCTATAGGATCATCCGGAGCTTCAAGAATGAGTATATCCTTTGGCAATTTGAAATCAACCTCACCATCGTTATCGCCCCCTTCCACACCATCTCCGACACGCAACAACCAATCAGCAAACTCCTTTATATTAGCAACTTCCTCAGCTGAACTTCCAGACTACAACAATAAACATAAACACTAAGAAACTAAATACAACAGAACACAAATGATAATGAAGTACAAATTATATACTAACCTGCAATCGCATGTTCTTCGTGAGATTCAACACCTTGCAATATCTCTATATACGGTTAGAAGAACATAGTGTTGCATGGACAATATCATGCCTGCTACTGATGAATGTGTATTTTACACTTTCATTCGAGTCTTTTTCACCTATTTTAGCTATCCTCTATGTTAATTTAGCTATATTTTAGTACATTTTATTAGAATAGTGTCACGTTTCCCTTTATATTTTATTTTACAGGTTTTGGTTGAAATTCGGAGATTTACGGGCAATTATATTGAAGTCCACAAGGAATTGGTGTTCCAGAAGCATATTTGGAGTATCTGAAGGTTTCCGGATAGGATTTGGAGTCTAGGGGTCGAATCTAGAGGTTAGAAGGTCATTAGAAGTCTGAAACCGAGTCAGAAAAGGTGAAGAAATCCAAATCCGCGTCAAAAAACGCGGAAATTCCGCGAAATACTGGGGGGCGAACCGCCCCAGAAGAATTTCGGGCCTATATATAGTTGCGAGTTTTCTCTTCGAAAATCATATCTTTCCAAGCCTACTCTCTCACCTCTCTCTATAGTTTTAGGTAGGGACTTCCCGGGGCCTGTCCTGGGAGTTCCATAGCTTAGGGGATACTTTTTCATAGCAGATTGGAGCGCGTAGGATCGCAATCATCCGGGGATTGACAACCTTCGGTATGTATCTTACAACTTTTATCTACTTATTTTATATTCTTTCAATATGTTTTCTTCTATGATTGCTATTGATTGCATGCCTATGAGTAGCTAAATTTATCGTTGGTGGTAGTATGTGAATTCTTAGCGAGGGAAGATAATCATGCTAATGGCTATATCGCGCATTATACTCCGTGTCATTGTTTTATTTCGTTGATCAGTTGAACACCAAAATTCTCGTATGTTGTATTGATTATTATGCACACTTGGACACTTGTCAACCAATCAGACCAATTATCTTCGTAGTGTTGAATAATTACGGAACACATTAGGACGTTAGTTGTTGATGAGTCAGACCCTTATTATCTTCGTAGTGCTTAATACTTGCAACAGGACACAAGATTGATTCAAAGATCTCTATGCAAGACCGAGGAATTTATGCATGATTATCAACCCATTATGTTAAGAAGGACCATACTATCACCAACCTCCATTATCTGCTTGAAAACCCCTATTGCTTTCTATTTGTTGTTTTATATTCTCTTGTTAAATAGATAAAGCTAGTTATAGTCCTGAGAGAACGACACTCGAGTCATTCTACTACTACACTACTGTTTTCGTTGTAGTTGTGGATTGCCTTTGGCTAATAAACAAATTCATTTGACTGAACCTGGACCTGACAAATCCGCGTTCATCAAATTGGCGCCGTTGCCGGGGACTATACTCCTTTTTTCTATTTAATTTGTTTTTATTTACAGCTTTAGATTCCTAATTCTATTAGTTTTAGTTTTCCTTTTTAATTTCTCTCTGATACTGCTTTCCTAGTTTGTTTCTAATTACTTTACCTAGTCTGTCACAGATTGTGTATGCCGCATACACGTTCTGCAGGAATACCGCTTGCTGATTCAATTGCTGAGATCGATAGAGTCTACCACCAAAGAAGGCGACTCCTTTCCAAGGAAATCGACGGAATGGCAGAAGCTAGACCACTGAAGGCATGGGTACAACCCACCAAGGATCGTATGAGGGGACCGGCGATTGTTCTTTCGCCCGCAACCCGAGATCTGGAAATCAAGAACCACGCATTCCAACAACTTCCGAGGTTCTATGGCTTATCAAGGGAAGATGTGATGGGGTACTTGAACGATATCGATGATTTCGTCAACCAACTCCCACGACCCGGAGCTGACATAACAACGGATGAGTTGAGAATGAAGGTTTTTGCTATGGGACTTGGCGACAGAGCCAAGTCATGGCTGAGTTCTCTACCAGCCGGCTCGCTGGACACTTGGGAAAAGGTTTTTTCAGCTTTCATGGAGAAATACTTCCCACACACTCTGACTACCGCGCTTAAAGCGCAGATCACTGGATTCAAGCAAGACTATGATGAGACCATCTACACCGCATTCGAGAGGTTCCAAGATCTCACGAACAAGTGCACTCACCATGGTTTTGAACTCTCCGACCTAGTCCAACACTTCTACAATGGACTAACATTCGAGAACCAACAAGTGGTGGATTTCCAATGCCGAGACAATATTTGGGAGGAAACCGCAGAAGCCGTCTGGGCAGTTTTTGAGAGGCTTGCTAAGGGTTCGCAGTTCAAGGACCCAAGAGCAATGGTTAGGAGACGTGGACCTGAAGCTCCACCGACTCAAGAAGCCCCTATGTACAGGGGGAATGGGGATGAATTCGAGTGTTTTACCAACGAATTGAAGCAAGTCCTCAAGAGCGCCACCGGAACAACTGTTTCGAACGAAGTATGTCGAATATGCAAGAACTATGGGCATGGAGCTCATATGTGTAGATCGGAGTTGGCATACGATGATGGCAACTGGGCTCGAGGAGGCGAAGAAGAAGCCTTTGCTACGGAGTTTGGCACTCAAGAAGTTAGCTACGGACAAGGCGGTAGGAATCCTCGAGGTGGATTTTGGAGAAGAGGATACCGTAACAATCAAGGATATGCACCGGCTAACCAAACTTATGGACCTAACCAAGACCGTAGCAGGATGAACTATGGTAATGATCACTGTGAAAACCCCGCTCCGAAAGAGCCACCGAAGTCGAAGTCGGCTCTACTGATGGAGAACTTGCAAAAGATGGTTGATCACACACAAAGTTTTCTCAAACGTTATGAGGAAGATTCTGAGAAGACTAGGGCAAGGCTTGATAAGTTGGAAGAGAGCACTAGGCTTGCCCATCAAAAGATGCAAGAGTTGATCGACCGAAGAGCAAGTAAGGAACAAGGCAACACTGAGAAGGTCGTTAGGTGCGAGTGTTGCATGAAGGAAGAACTTCTACAGGCTGAGGAAGAAGAGGAGGACCTTGGTTCTGACACAAGTGATGAGGAGCAAGAGGATCCCGAACCACTCCCTAAAAGTTTCGATATTAAGGTAGGGATTGGTGAGCTTGAAGATGTCCGTGCCACACTAGACACGGGATCCTACTCAAACATAATTCCTTTGAATGTGTCTGAAAAGAGTAACCTTGGAAAACTATCTGAGGAAAGGGCTATTGTGCGACTGGCGGATGGATCATTCATGAGACCCGAAGGCGTTGTGAAAAATGTGTTGGTCAAGATTGGTGAAGCATCAATAGACACCAATTTCGTAGTTATGCCGGCATCTGCACCTGGGACGGGGGATGTCATACTCTTGGGGCAAACATTCTTGACCAAGCTACGCTCAGTGATGGACATCTACCAAAGAACTTGCACCATTGAGGGGATGGCAAGCAACACGTATTACAAGCCATACCTAATCCACTGGAACCGCCTGATATTACTACTCACTATTGTGGTCTTGCAGCCTATATTCTTTCTTATTCACAGGTTCGTGGCATGGAGAGGAGATCAATGAAGGGGAAGCCTAGTACCCGCAAAAAGAGGAGATAGGCGCAGACAGGAGTCGAGTCAAAGACTTTAAACAATGACGCTATCCGGGAGGCAACCCGGAATTTTTATCGCTTTCTTTACTGCTTTTTCTGCATGCATTTCATTCTTGAACTATTTGCTTCTCATATGCGAATTTGTTCTTATGTGTGTCGTATATGCTTTTGTTCGAGTGAGATTTTTCGAGTGGTTTTTTGAAAAAAATTAGTTTCGGGATTAAAACCGCATTTTTTAACATCGGGATCCGTCTCCCCGCATTGGGGAGCACGGGGCGAACCGCCCCACTTGGGGGGCGAACCGCCCCACAGTCCCAGATCTTAGAAAACGCGGATTTCAACCCCAAATCATTATTTTCTTCATTCTTCTTCATCCATACTCCCAAAAAACCCGAAAGTGCGATTTTGCTTCTAAATCTTCATAACTTCTTCGTTTCTTGACCAATTGAGTGTTCTTTAGCTTAATTCGAAGCCTATTACATGATCTATCATCCTAACCGATCAGATTTCATCCTAATTCGTTAGATTTGCAGATCTGAGGTATCATCTTTAAGAACCCTAATTTTCGAATTTGGAGGATTTCTAATTTGAGCTTCAATTATGCTTGTTTGATGCATGGGTATGTTGTTTATGTGATTAGACATGTTATTTACTATCAATTGCATGTTCAATTTTGTTTGAATTGTTGATTTGGGTATTTTGCTATTAGATGATATATCTCGTTATGCATTATGTCTTTATCTTTAATTTCTAGTATATGGATATGTTTATTGGTGTAATATTGGTGGATTTGACGATAGAATGCTTATTAGTTGAGATTGAGGATTTATGCTAGTCAAATTTTTGCGCTGCTATGGTATGAATTGAAACCTTGTTATCGAGGTTATTGGTTGTCTAGTAAGAGCATGATGTGATGTACTGCATGTAGTAGTTACGTTGATATGTTGCATGATGAAGAAGCTAGGCTAGACATTGTGGTTTGGGGAGTTCGATTGTTGATTTTATCACTTGTGTGTCTCGTTTTTACACTAGCATATCTTTGAGTCTGTTTTGAGTCATACGAGGTGCTAATCGCTGTTTGTAGGTACCATACTAAGGGAAGGGAGCATTCCCGTATGATTGATGTGAAGAACCATGTCAAGGAAGGTGATCTCGCTAGATGTGCGTTCGAGCCAAGGGGTTTGGCAACAACGTCGTGGATTAACCAAGAGGAGGAGCTAGAGTACACATGGAGTAAGGACTCCTATGCCTATTCATGCACCACCGAAGGGTCAGAAACCACTATTATGTCAGCACTCCATCACGAGGACTACAGAGTTCGAGTGAACAGGAAGGCACCGGGACATTCTAGCAGCGACGGGTTTGATCTTGAGTTCGCAGTTGCTAGAAGGTTCCGAAGCACTAGCTTGGTTCCAAAACGTAACGACATGGGTACCCAGTCCCTCGTTGGGGCGCCCTTTGCCAACCTTTGAAGTGAACATCATATTGACATCGGGCGGAGCAACAGTGGAGAATGTGGTCGAAATTGGAGAAAAAGGTAGAAGACTTCTGAGTGTCCGAGCAGCTTACTGTAACCTTCTCGTGGTGTAAATCGTTGGAGGGGGAGGTCCTGATACCACTGCCCTTTCCCCTTCAACAATTCACATCCTATTGGAGGACTTCAGGATGGGGGATTCCATAACAGCGGCGGCCACTCTTGAAAATTCTACCTGCCACTACAACTCTACTGATGAGGATGTGCGTGATAGTAGTGACAATGAAGGCCATACGGGCAATGATGACTCTGATAGAGGA
Source organism: Plantago ovata (assembly GCA_028274465.1). Lineage (NCBI taxonomy): Eukaryota > Viridiplantae > Streptophyta > Magnoliopsida > Lamiales > Plantaginaceae > Plantago > Plantago ovata. The sequence goes on along the minus strand of CM051457.1, from coordinate 99,940,324 downwards.
GTTGCTCCTGTTCGGTGTATAAATCGAACTACTACACCTGCCAGAAGACCTGATGACCACCTATGACGCTCACAAAGGAGGCCCAATAAATCTCAAGCAGCATACTCAGCCGACCAAGGCCAAACCATGGGGTAACATCTAGTATCACATCTTATTTCCTCATTTTCTTACTGCTAGGGACTAGCGTTAATTTCATGAGGGGGGATTGGATTTAAGTGATCTAGTATTATTAGTTTGGAGCTTGACATTGGTAGGCTGAGTATAGTACCTCGCATATCCATTTGCATTTGCACGTTTACTGCTTTCTTAGATTTTTAGGTTGCATTCATCCTAGGATAGTCTTGCATGTTTTATATGGAGTTTATTGCCGAATTTTTGAAATTTTTATTGGATTGATCAACTATCTATGCCATTAATCGTATGCTTCATCTCTAAGAATTTGTTTGAGGTTTTTCTCGCTTGGCTTGTCACATTTATGTATTGCACTTAGTTGAGCTAAGTAGTCTCGACATCACTTAGTGGTGTTTTCTCTACTGCGGTTCACGAAGGCCTTTATAATAGGATGATGCATGTTAGGGTCTTATGGTTGTTTTCCCGAGTAATTATGTACCTAAGAGGCAACAAGTCTTCACCATGCTTTGAGATTGCTAAATGCCTAGGAAGGAGGTAGTGTGAGGTTGTGTGATCCTTTGTTTATAACCTATTCTTCCGAATAGGTTTGGGGAGGGGGTTACACCATCGTTAGACTTGTTTCTATTTTTCATATCGTGAGTTTATTTTTCCTTTTCCGTAATTTTGTACTCCAACCTATTCTTTCGAATAGGTTTGGGGAAGTCGTGTGAGTCTTTTTGTTTCTCTCTTTGTTATGCTACTGCTGGCTAGAAAAAAATTGAAAAAAAAGAAAGAAAAATTCCAGGAAAAAAGAGAAAAAGAAAATGAAAAAAAGAATCTGGAAAGAAAAAAGAAAAAAGAGAAGACCCCAAAAAAGCAAAGAAGGGTCCAAAAAAGAAAAGCCAAATAGCAGTTTAGCAAAGTTTTGAGTCTTTTCCATTTTTCGTATTGTTCGTGTTTTTCTATTTTTTATCTTTTTTTGTCTTGAGTGTCATCTGTTCTAGACCACCATCGTCCTGCCATTCAGGAAGTGGTGAATAGCTTAAGACTTTACTTGAGAGATGGGTAGAATAGGGGAGTGTTATCTTTTATAGGGAACCCTCCTTCGTTTGATGAGAGCCAGTACTGGTTCGACCTCTTTTGAGGGAAAGTCTTAACATGGTGGAACAGCAGTAAGTCCTCAGTTTCATAGGCACGGGGCAACCATTCGTATCTTAGCATGCATCATTACGTCGTCACTGACTAGGTCCAGGTAGAGAATGTTACGAGAGACTATCTTGTCTTGACATAAGTGCTTATGTGGATGTGTATAAGTCAATCGAGGTATTCTTCAACCTATATTCATGCTTTGATTTATATGGTTTTTGTTCATATGTTATTTGGTAGATTCAGTAGATTAGTTCATTTTATTTGGCATGAAACTCCATTTTTGAGTCTTGCATGTTTTTTGTATTAGAGTCTAGCTTAGTTGCTTGAAGACAAGTAAAGGTTCGGTTTGGGGAGTTTGATGAATGTGTATTTTACACTTTCATTCGAGTCTTTTCAACCTATTTTAGCTATCCTCTATGTTAATTTAGCTATATTTTAGTACATTTTATTCGAATAGTGTCACGTTTCCCTTTAGATTTTATTTTACAGGTTTTGGTTGAAATTCGGAGATTTACGGGCAATTATATTGAAGTCCACAAGGAATTGGTGTTCCAGAAGCATATTTGGAGTATCTGAAGGTTTCCGGATAGAATTTGGAGTCTAGGGGTCGAATCTGGAGGTTAGAAGGCCATTAGAAGTCTGAAACCGAGTCCGAAAATGTGAAGAAATCCAAATCCGCGTCGAAAAACGCGGAAATTCCGCGAAATACTGGGGGGCGAACCGCCCCAGCACTCGGGCGAACCGCCCCAGAAGAATTTCGGGCCTATATATAGTTGCGAGTTTTCTCTCCGAAAATCTTATCTTTCCAAGCCTACTCTCTCACCTCTCTCTATAGTTTTAGGTAGGGACTTCCCGGGGCCTGTCCTGGGAGTTCCATAGCTTAGGGGATACTTTTTCATAGCAGATTGGAGCGCGTAGGATCGCAATCATCCGGAGATTGACAACCTTCGGTAACTTTGTATCTTACAACTTTTATCTACTTATTTTATATTCTTTCAATATGTTTTCTTCTATGATTGCTATTGATTGCATGCCTATGAGTATCTAAATTTATCGTTGGTAGTAGTATGTGAATTCTTAGCGAGGGAAGATAATCATGCTAATGGCTATATCGCGCATTATACTCCGTGTCATTGCTTTATTTCGTTGATCAGTTGAACACCAAAATTCTCGTATGTTGTATTGATTATTATGCACACTTGGACACTTGTCAACCAATCAGACCAATTATCTTCGTAGTGTTGAATAATTACGGAACACATTAGGACGTTAGTTGTTGATGAGTCAGACCCTTATTATCTTCGTAGTGCTTAATACTTGCAACAGGACACAAGATTGATTCAAAGATCTCTATGCAAGACCGAGGAATTTATGCATGATTATCGACCCATTATGTTAAGAAGGACCATACTATCACCAACCTCCATTATCTGCTTGAAAACCCCTATTGCTTTCTATTTGATGTTTTATATTCTCTTGTTAAATAGATAAAGCTAGTTATAGTCCTGAGAGAACGACACTCGAGTCATTCTACTACTACACTACTGTTTTCGTTGTAGTTGTGGATTGCCTTTGGCTAATAAACAAATTCATTTGACTGAACCTGGACCTGACAAATCCGCGTTCATCAGCTACCCTTGGGGACAACGGGCAAAATCTGACGGAAATCACCACCAAACACAATAACCTTTCCACCAAACGGTTTAGCGTTCGTCAAACCATCCGGACCTCTAATAACGTCCCTCAAACTCCTATCAAGAGCCTCAAAACAAAAATTATTTGTCATGGGAGCTTCATCCCATATGATCAACTTGCAGCGTTTTATCAACGCGGTCAACTCGCTGGTCGGAGTTATTCGACTGCACATGGACGTCTCATCAACCTCTATAGGTATACTAAATCTAGAATGCGCAGTACGACCCCGAGGAAGGAGAAGAGAGGCAATGCCACTCGAAGCAACTGAAACGACAATATCACCTCGACCACGAATAGCTGAGCATAATGTTCTCCAGAGGAACGTCTTGCCCGTACCACCATAACCATAGACGAAAAACACACCACCTGTTTCTGATTCAATAGCATCCATGATCATTTGATAATTATTCTTTTGTTCGTCCGTCAAACACGGATGCAAATCATATGTCATCTCTTCGGCAATTAACTTGTTCAATCCATCACCAACGACAACATTATCCGGAAGTTTCATACCTTCGTATTGATCCAAACTGCACCCATTCTTCTTCAGGATGTCCTGAATTGCAGAAAGAGCAAGTTGTTTCCGTTGTTCTTCACTCAGTTGCAAATCTACATTGTACGACGTGTTAATAATAATAAAAAAAATATCAAGTAAAACCGATAAAATATCTCACACCACATACGTACCTGGATTGTTAAACTGATTCCGCATACGGATGATTATATCATCCGATAAATACATCCAAGTGTTCTCCCAAACATGTTTTGGTCTTGACATACTATTAGACATAAGAAGCATGGAAAACAACTGACGAAGGTAGTAACCCCCACCCCAAAAGAATGCCTCCTTAATGCCATCAATATACTCAGCATCATCATCAAGCAGCCCTAGTGCGTAGCAAGCGTCACGGTACGTTTCATAGACAACACCATTCACCGTTCTCAAATCTTCAAAGCAGGTAGCACCCCTTATGTGATTCAGCATTATCCTGAGATGGTATAAAGTACCAGTACCAGGGGGAACATGATAAATCCTACCAATCTTCCTCCTTGATTGCTGTCTATCCTTCCACCTGCGCTCAGGAACACGGTACACGTAATGCTGTGGAAACTCCGCATACAAATACTTTCGGGCCTCAAAGTGTTTTTTATTGAAATCCATCCAAGCAAGGAATTTTGAATGTGCAACAGTTTGTTTCTCTTTCAAATCCGGAATGTAGTCACCGTCTTTGAAACACATTGTCTGCTCACCTTCCAAGTGGAATGGCAAACGCTCTACGGGAGGATCTCGATAGTGAATGGGATATCCCAACAAACGCCATACTGCTTCGCAAGCAGATATATAACGGCAATCCACATAATCCTTAACCTCATTCTCAACCATAATTTTTTCACCGCACCTGCAACACCCTTATTGACATACTTGAAGAGATACTTGATTGAGTTCGTTGAGTTGCACCTCTCAACATTAATATGTTAGTAAAAGTGAGAAAATTTTCCTCTAAGGCTAAGCAGCGGAAGTTAAAAAATTTAATCTCACTAAACTGATATGACTATATTCGTTTATTAAACTAGAAGAAATCACTTACGTGTCCTCCAGTAGATAAGCAAATTCACCGGATAGCTGTTCCTCAATCTCCAGACAGAGCCTTGCAATATCCTCGTCCGACTGGTTGATTTCTTCTTCGTCAGAGATGAAATCTTCGTCAACAAAATCTCCAAGATGGCTCATCAACAGGTTGATTACTTCCTTCGACCTTGATATCCACAGGCAGTGATTTCTATCAAGAACTCTAGGATGTTCTTCTGTTTATTTTGAGCTAATAGAGAAAGAATATTTTCTGACTATCAGAAAGTATTTTACGTATGTTGTGAATAAAGACTATTCTTCTTTCTTTCTGATTTAGTCAGTAAGTTGGTTCAGAAAATCACGTAAGATTTTTACCAAGTAAATCTAATTGACCAGGAGACTTCAAAAGTCATTAACTAACCAACAAAGAGATAATAATTAATTATCTCAGTAAAAAACAAACAAAACAGAAGAGAAAGAAACGTGTGGGGACAGCTGAAAAGCTGTCCCCAAAATTTCCGTATGGCGCGTGCAATGCACGCGCCATTCACCAACTTACTGGCGCGTGCCTTGCACGCGCCAGGCTGAAGCAGCTGAAAGTATATATGTCCTAGAGACAACCAACATTAAGGACGATATGTACTTTACCGCATTCAGCTTATTGGTATTTATTTATGTTACATTTATTTAAGCATACATAATACAATTGGCATTACATTTACCGAATAGATTATTTGGTTGTTTACATTATTCTGTAAGATGTTCCCAAGGACTAAAGATAATCACCAAGTTAGTGGGAGCTTGCGTGTCAGAACTTAAGTCCTAAAATTAGCCACTAGTTGATGGTCATTGAGATATGGGATATCAATGATGCGATAGACACTAGCATGTGTTGCATCAGATCCTTCGAGGATGTAGTAGTTCTCACTGCTGCGAATAGCTTGGTTATTCATGATGGACACATGGACACTTTGGAGAGTGTTGGCATACCCAGCCGAGAAACCATTTGGTAAATTCTATTTAAGTGTCTATGGGAGTATCGGATTGTAGGGTGATGTAATAGTCCTCAGACTTGAGGTCAATACTACATCATATGTGGAATAATATATTTTGACCATGTGCAACGCTTGTACTCTTAAAGTAGGGTAGATACGACATGCGTTGGGTATATTAGGAAGCATATGGTGTGAGTGATTGGACCAAGATCAGGATTCATTCATCCGAATAGATTCAAGGAGAGAATACTCTATATCTCATATTTAGCGCGATCATTAGTCAGTGGCTGCTACAAAGATATATGTCAAAATGGTGTTTGGACATAATCATCTAGATCGACTAAGAAGATTGAGAGACAATGGATGAGTTATTGGAATAGATACTAATCCATATTCTAGACTCATTCGAGTATTCGAGAATGAAAGGACCGTGTCATCAAAGTACTCTACATCACAGGCAGTTTGTATCTCCTCAACAAACGTTCCTTGCATATTAGCATTGTCTAGTGACGATTGTTTAGGAATATTCACTGATACCTTGGTTTGATCATTGCCTAATATGTGAGGGCCTATGGTCATATACAACTAGGTGACAATTCTCATGATTAAGCATTAGGGTAAATTAAATGTCAATTGGATTGATAAGATTGATTTACTATTGTCAATGACATTTCATTTGATGGAAATCATTAATTAAGTTAAAATTAGATTTATGACTTAATTACTATATTAAATAAAATATCAATTGGATTGATAAATATTTAATTTAATATTGTTGAGAATGTTCAATTTGATAGAATTAATTAATTAAGTTGAATTGAATTCAATGTACTTAATTAATTTATACTTTTTAGAAAGTAAATTAATTAAATTAGATTTAATTAATAAAAGAAGAAAGAATAATTAGACTAAATTGGATTTAATTAATTAAAGTTAGAATGTGCATTTGAACCAATTTAGAATGAGGTTAAAGTGTTAAAAGCCCAAAAGAAAAGGATTAATAGTAGTGGGTTTCGAACCCAAGACCTCCAGCTCATTAACTAGCATACCAGCCAACTGGGCCAGGCCCATGTAATATATATTATGCGTTTTATACAAATATATTCAGTCCATGCGGCTGACATTGATCAATAGGGTTTTGATACGTGTTGTTGCTGCTTGTGGCTTTGAGCTCTCCTTCTCTCTAGGGTTTCTACACGGTTGTATTCGTTCTAACTTCTTTCTTTTCTTCTTTGATTAATTCTCTTTTATTATTATCTTTGAGATTTCTTGTTTTGCTTAATGTAGATTTGAATATGGATTTCCTAGCATCCATGGAGAATTCATCAACGGAGAATTGAACTACGTTTGACTTGATCCTGAGGGTACGTAGGCAACTTAGAATTGTTCTGAGTTCAGTCAGAATCTTTAGAAGATCATCAATTGTTCTTTGAAGAACAAATTCATGATTAGATCATTTATTAATGGAAGCTGGAAGCTGGATAACGGGTAAGTCATTTATATGAAGCATGTTAAATGATCATTCAATCAACGATCCATGTAGGAAAATTTTGAATTCCGCTGCATTAACCTTAGAGGTAATTTCCTACAATTACTAACAGTTTTGTGCTTACGTTTATGTTTGAGTGAATTCTTTCGAGTGTTTTTTATTAGGAGAATGGTTTTCGAGGATAAAAACTGAACTTTTTCAAAAAAAATCGTCTCCCCACCTCTGGAGGTGGGGTCGTATCGCCCCCCATGGGGGGCGAAATGCCCCACATCGCCAGAGAGCTTCAGGCTCTCTGGCAGTGGGGGGCGAATCGCCCCCCGTTCTCAGATAGTATATCAGCGGGATTTCTCCCCAAATCCTCCTTATCTCATCTTCTTCACCTCTCTTACTCCAAAACACCCAAAACTCAAAAAATCTTCAATCTTACATAAAACCTTCAATTCTCCATCAAATTTTGTGTTATTTAGTTTTAATCGAAGCCCATTACGTGCTCTTTCATTCCATCCGAACAAATTTCATCCTAGTTCATTCATTCTTCGGATCTGAGGTAACTTCATATGAACCCTAATTTTTCAAATTTGGGGTTTTTTTTGATTTATGCTTCAATTGAGCTTATATGATGTAAGGGTTGATTGTTTGTGTGATTAGAAACGTTATTCACTATCAATTGTGTGTTCAATTATGCTTGGTTTGTTGGTTGAGAATTTTGCCTACTAGATGTCTATGTCTTAAGGTGCATTGTTTCTTTTCCTTTCATTCCATGTCTATGGGTGTGCTTATTGTTATGATAGTGATGGACATGTTGGTAGAACACTTGATTGATGGGGTTTGAGACTTTTTGGTGAAATTTTTGAGTACTATGGTTTGAATGAATCTTATGATTTGAGGTTACTAGTTATCTAGCATAAAGCTTGTTGAGATATGTTACATATTATGATATGTTGATACGTTGCATTATGGTAGCTAGATTAGACTTGGTGTTTTGAAGATTAGGCGTGATGATGAAGTTACTCGTTTGTTTCACTCTTACATTTGCATATGCATGAAGCTTTTTGTTGTATAAGGTACTAATGGATGTTTGTAGAACCATGCCACAAAGAGAGAGGAGCACTTTCGTTTGGCTACAATGAGGTATTGGAGGTGGTTCGATTCCAACCATGTCGAAGGGTTTGACAAGGACGTTCTCCATGAGTTCTATGTTGGGAATACTAATCTTCAAGAGAAGGAGAGTGATCTCGTTAGAGGTGTGTTCGAGCCATGGACTTTTGCATCAACTTCGCGCTTTATCCATATGGTGGAAGGAGAATTCACCGGGAGTGACCATTCTTATGTCTATTCACGTACCACTAAAGGGATTGGAAGCAATATCACGGCAGAAATTTGCCACAAGGAATGCAAGGTTCGAGAGACTAGGAAGAAACCGGGGCGGCCTCATCACAACAGATTTAGTCTTGAGTCGACAGTGGTGATGAAGTTCCGTATCGCTAACTTGATTCCAAAACATAATGACACGAACACCCATCCCTTCTTTGTGGTTCTCCTCGACTGCTTATTTTGGGAGCACCATATAGACATCGGGAGCATCATCCATGAAGAATATGGGCGACATTGAGCAAAGAAGAAGAAAACCTCTGTGTTTCCGAGTTTCATCACAGCTCACTGTAAGTTCCATGGGGTAGAGGACATTGGTGAGGGAGACTCTAAGAGCACGGCTCTTTCCCCTTCAACAATTCACGGGCTATTAGAGAGATACCGGATGGAAACCCCCATAGCTGCAGCGGCTAATCTTGAGGCTTCTCTTCGACAACGCAATTCTTCTAATGATGATGATGGTAACAATGAAGACAATAGGGACAATGAGGATACCATGAATACTGATGGAGGAGTTGGCCCTATTCGATCTGTTAGTAGAACCACCACCACCACCACAGGCTCCGATGATCACCAACAAGGGCCCTCGAGCAATCTCAATACATTACATCTTGTGTACTCAACCGACCGAGGCCAAACCACTCAGTAACATCTAGTATCACTTCTTATTTCCTCATTCTCTTATTGCTAGGGACTAGCTTTAGTTTCATGAGGGAGGATGGGATTTAAGTGAACTATTGTTGTTAGTTTGGAGCTTGGCATTGGTATTTTGAGTATAGTACCTTGTATTTTGTTGAAATTCGTTTGCATTAGCATTTGCACGTTTATCGCTTTCCTAGTAATTTAGTTGCATACTGTAACGCCCAGTATTTTTTTATTTATTATTTTATTATTTAATTATTTAATTTAATTAATTAATTATCGGAGTAATTTAATTTATTCGGTAATTATTTAATTCACTTCTCGCGTGAGAGTTTTAGTTAATTTGCATAAACCTAATTCGTCTCGTTACGTTTGGACCGAGCTGGAAAGACTGGACATTCTGACTCCTTTTGGCCCACTCTAGTAGCCTAGTCAACTTGGCCCATTGACCGGCCATCTGATATTCAACCCTAACCCTAATCCATTACCATCACCCTCATTCTCATTTGCTTTCCGTCAAAACAAAAAGAAAGGGAGTGAAAGAAAGAGAGAAGAGAAAAGAGAAAAAGAGAAAGAAGAAATCTCAGCAGCTGCCGCCGCCGTTCATCGCCGCCGTAAGCTCCGGTTCGTGCCGCGCCGCCGTTCATCGCCGCCGTAAGCTCCGGTTCGTGCCGCGCCGCCGTTCATCGCCGCCGTCAGCTCCGGTACGTGCCGCGCCGCCGTTCCGATTCGCCCCCGTGCTGTCCAGATCGATCGATCCATTCCGTGCCGCCGCTGAGCCGCTCCGTCCGCCGTCACCTCTGTTCCGTTCTGCCCGCACCGATTCGCGTGCTCGCTGCTCCGATTCAGTTCCGCCGCGCCGCCCTCTGTTCTATTTCGCGCGCCGTTCGATCTGTCTGATCGGATTCCACCGGCTCCGTCCTAAAGCCGCCCAACTCCGTCACGCACGTGCTCCGATCTGTTCCGATCTGTTTTCCTTTCGGTAAGTGTTGCTTCTCAACCTTCTTCTTTTCTAGACTCAAATCTCGGTTGAGATTTTGATTTGGTCTTTTGTTCTCGGTTGATTCGCAGCCCGTAAGTACCCGCTCCAGTTTCATTGCGCTGTCACGTTCGAACTCTGTCCCGTTCCCATTCTGTTTCAATTCCGGTAAGATTTGTGCAACTCTGTTTCTGTGTGTTGAAATCGAATCTCGATTTAAATCTCGGTTTTGACCTCTTTGTATTCGTTTCGCAGTTTTGATACGCCCCTGCTCCATCTCGCTCGTTGCTCTGTCCCATTTGCAAAATCCGCTCCATTTACTTTGTTCCGGTCCGAAGGTAGTCTCTGTTCTCATTTCATTTTTTGTTATTTTTTCCTGTGGACAGTTTTACCTCTGCTGCCATTTTCGAACCTGTTTGAGAACCGGGACTTAGGGCAGTTTGAACATTGTTGACCTTTGACCTCGTATGTTGACTGTGTACGGACTATTTGAATTCATAGAAACTGATTTGGACATTAGTGTAGTGATTTGAACCTTGAGGACTGAACTGTATTCGACGAAACTGTGAGGATTTGTTTGAGTTTTATGAAATTTGAAAGGACCTTTTTGCAATTTGCTTTGACCAGTGTTGACTGAGGACTAGTTTGAGAGACTTATGTGTTTTTGGGGACTGTTGTGCAAGTTTAAAAAACTGTTGGAATTGTTTGTACTTTCTGAAAACTAAAAGGACTTTTCTGCAATTACTATGTGAGGGTATTTTGGTAATTTAATGTTTCGGACTAAACTGTTAAAACAAGTTTTCCTTGAGTACTATTCTGGAGTATATTGAAAGTGTAAAACTATTTTGCAATTTACCTCTGAGGGCACTTTAGTAATTTCCAGAGATCGAAAGAGTGTTTTCTAAAAACGTTTCAAGTTAACTAATTTCTGCTTTGGTAATTTTGTAGTGAGTTACCTTCTAGCTTAGTTTGTTCAGGGTTGTGTGACTAACTTAGAGGTCCCGAGTTCGAACCCCTTCTTTACCACTTCTTTACCGACCTTTTTTCTTTCGTTCGTTCGACTTCTAGAGTGTAACTAGTTGCTTTCTATTTAGGTTCTCCGTCGTTCGCTAACGCTTAAACTCACTGCTCGTTGAAGACTATGGTTTGCAAGTGGAGGTGAGTGTTCACCCCTAAACTTATCTATTTGCGAAAAACTGGAAGGCTATGTGACAATCTGTATCTATTACTATATATACTGTTTTACTGTATGCTTCCGCGTAAAGTAACTAAGTCCTAAGTATGACTATTTACTTTCTTTGTTTATTGCTGCTCTGTTCTGGATTAACTTTTCTGCAAGAACACTTCTCGGTGTTTGATTGTTCGTATCTGTTTGATCTGTATCTGTTCTGTCTGTTTCTATGTGACCGGTCGATTAGGTCGTAATTAGGTAGGCTTGGGTAGTAGAGGACTATCGGGTTTGCTTGATTATTGCCTAGTCTATTCCCTTTTAGGCGCGAGGCAGAAGTCGCTGAGGTCTATTAGGGTCGTAGGTTCTGTTTCCCCAAAGTACACGGGGGTTTCTGTTTCTGTCCGGAGTTGTATACCCTCTGGAGGGAGCTTTAAGGGCTATTGGGAGTAGGAGCAATAAGGCGGGCTACACCAACGGACTTCGTCTTATCTGTTCTGTTATCTGTTCTGTTTGTTATATTATCTGCTGAAAAGGATTTTGATTTCAAAAACTGTTTACTTTCTGTTTGTTAACTTAGAACCTCACTGAGATCCTTTATCTCACACTCTCTTTGTTTTCAAAATTTCTTCCTTCCAGATATTACTAAGGATGCACGCGAGTAGGATGCCAGCGACTGAGAGAAGGGTCTGGGGTGTCTTTGGGAATTTATTTCAAAATAAGAAGATGAAACTTTTCTCTGTCTTCAATAGTTGTTATTCATTTGATTTCTAAGTTACCGTTGGATATTTACTTGATTATGTTAGCGCTGTGCGCGTCAAATATTATTATGGCATTTATTGCCGACCGTTACTTTTAAAATTATTTCGGATTTTCTCTTTTCAAGAAATTATTTTGTCTTTTAAAAACCGATACCGTTACACATACACTACATACACTACATTCATTCTAGTCTAGTCTTGCATGTTTTATGTGGAGTTTATTGTCAAATTTTTCGAACTTTTTATGGGGTAGATTAACTAGTTATGACCTTTGACCATGTGTTTCATCTCTATGAATTTGTTTGAGATTTTTCTCGCTTGGCTTGTCACATTTATATATGCACTTAGTTAAGCTTGGTAGTCTTGACATCACTTAGTGGTGTTTTCTCTACTGCGGTTCACGAAGGCCTTTATAATATGATGATGCATGTTAGAGTCTTGTAGTTGTTTTCCCGTGTAATTATGTACCTAAGAGGCAACAAGTTTCACCTTGCTTTGAGATTGCTAAATGTCTAGGAAGGAGGTAGTGTGAGATTGTGTGATCCTTTGTTTGAAACATATTCTAACGAATAGGTTTGGGGAGGGGGTTATGTTGTCAATATGACTTGTTTTTCGTTTTTGAGTGTTGTGAGTTTGTTTTCCTTTTTTGTAAAGTTTGTGCTCCAACCTATTCTTTCGAATAGGTTTGGGGATGTTGTTTGTGAGTCATTGTAATTTCTTTTTCGTTGTGCTACTGCTGGCTATATACAACAAAAGAAAAAAAAAAAAAAAAAAAAGAAAAAATTCCAGGAAAAAGAAAAAAAATCTGGAAAAGAAAAAAAGAGACCCCAAAAAAGTAAAGAAGGGTCCAAAGAAAGCCAAAAAGCAGTTTAACAAAGTGTTTTTCTCATTTTTCAATTCATGTAATGTTCGTAATCGAGTTGTAAAGTTTGTCTTTTGTTTGTTTGAGTGTCGTCTGTTCTAGACCACCCTCGTCCTGCCATTAAGGAAGTGGTGATTAGTTTATGACTTTGCTTGAGAGATGGGTAGAATAGGGGAGAGTAAACTTTTAGGGAACCCTCCTTCGTTTGATGAGAGCAGTATTGGTTCGGCCTCTTTGAGGAAAAGTCTTAACTTGGTGAACAACAGTAAGTCCTCAGTTTCATAGGCACGGGACAACCATTCGTATTTTAACATGTTTCATTACGTCGTCACTGACTAGGTCCAGGTAGAGAATGTTACGAGAGACTATCTTGTTTAACATAGTGCATATGTGAATGTGTATGAGTCAATCGAGGCATTCTTCAACCAATATCCGTGTTATGATTTGTATGGTCTTTGTTCATAAGTTTTGATAGATTCAATAGATTGGTTCATTTCATTTGGCATGAGACTCCACTTTGTGTGTTGCATTGGTTTTTTGCATTAGAGTCTAGTTTAGTTGCTTGAGGACAAGCAAATGTTCGGTTTGGGGAGTTTGATGAACGTGTATTTACACTTTCATTCGAGTCTTTTTCACCAATTTAGCTATCCGCTAGGTTAATTTAGCTTATATTTTAGTGTATTTTATTAGAATAGTGTCACGTTTCCCTTTTCTTTGCATTTTTCAGGTTTTAGGTGAAAAACGTGTTTTTATGGGCAATGTTGATGAAGAGGACGAGGTTTTGGTGTTTCGAGTACATTCGTGGAGTATCTAGAAGGTTCCGGATGAGATTTGAGGCCTAGGGGACGAGTTTCAAGGCTTAAAGGTCACTAGAAGGCAAAATCCGAGTCCGAAAAGGAAAAGAAGACTAAAATCTTGCTAAAGTCGATCTAGATGTCCCAGGCGAATTGCCTGGGACGTGGGGCGAATCGCCCCACACCAGGCGAATCGCTCGGCACCTGGGGCGGTTCACCCCGTGTGTTTCCGAACTCTATATATAGTTTGCCTATTTTTCTACGTTTTTCAAACCTTTTCACCTTATTTTGAGACACGAATTCTCCAGAGCTTGTTTTGGGAATTCTTAGCATAGGAGACTCTTTTTCTTATCAATTTGGAGGATTAAGCATAGCAATTGGACCTCGTTGTTTATCAATTCTTGCTTGTGAGTTAGCAATTCTTCGGAGATTGACGCCCTTCGTTGGTAACTTGTATCTCACGATTTTTCTATTTTTATTTATTTATTTCAACATGTTTTCATTCAATCTTGCTTTGATTCTTGTTGATTGCAATATGAGTAGCTAAATCTATCGTTGGTGATAGTATGTGATTTCTTAGCTAGGGTTCTTGATTATGCATGAGTGGCTTCGCGCGTTTAAGACTTGATTTATTATTTTATTTCTTTGATCTATCTAAGCCATCTATCTTCGTAGTGTTGAATTGAAAGGAACACGTAGGACAATTCATGATCATAGATCTCTATACAAACTTCAAGTACTTCATGCATGATTATTACCCGTTGCTTTGAATGACCATACTATCACTGACTTCCATCATATTGATAAGAAAAATCTGTGCTTTGCTTGATTTCTGATTTATAGTTTAAGTTAAATTTGATAAAACTAGTTATAGTCCTTAGAGATCGACACTCGAGGTTATTTACTTCTACACTACGTGTCTTGGTTTTCGTTGTAGTTGTGAATTGCTTTTGGCTAAAAACAAATTTATTTGATTAATTGAGTCTGACAATCTCGTTCATCACAGTATCATCAAAGTACCCTACGCTACACGTGGTTTGCTGATTGAATGAATTATTTACCAGTTTTTTTTTGTTATTTTATGTATAATCGTGAGTTTCAAGTTTGAAGAAATTTGATTTCTGATATAATATGTTTATGAAATGGGTTTGTTAATTTAGAATTCATGAATACTGGGTTTGCTAATCCAATTGACATTTGTATTAATTTGGGATTAAGATCTTGAAAGGTCGAGAGTATACAAACTGGAGTTTGTGTCTTAGAACCATAATATGAATAATGGCTTATTAAATTAAACAAAAGTAGAAACTGCGTTTCTTGCTTCTGTTCGACCACCATAGACGAAGCTTAAAGCTTCACCGGAGCTCGGCTTTGACCTCCGTTCATCGAAGTGAAACCATCATTCTTCTCAGGTTTCCGTACTCTCCTCAACCGTACCGTCCGTTTCCAGATTCGATTTGAATTTGAAGGGTGAAGAGCTAGATCCGCCATTAATGGCGTCCATGAAGCTCTACAACCTTCAAACTTAAATCAATCCAAACCTTTGAGGATCAGATTCAGAGATCCTTGATAAGAGTAGAATGGTTCCGATCAAACGAAACGCGAAAGGGAATCGCGAGTTTGATTCACGATCGATTTTTTTTTTTTTTTTTGAAAGTTTGATTTTCATGTTGTTTGATCGATCCGAATGGTTATAGATGATCGTTGAAACAGATTATGGTGTTGATTGATTGTTTATAACACTTGGATTGGATGAGAATCGAATTGAATTCAAAATCACCATTGTTGAACATGGGTGCAAGCTTTTGGAAAGAACAGGGACCTGAATGCAAGTTCACAAAAGATCAGGGATTGAATTGAGTTTTATAAAAATATTGGGGATGTTTTGTAAGGATGCAGAAGATAAGGGACTTCTGTTACAATTTGACACATTCTTCTGTCTTATTGTAGCTGAGGCCCCTGTACTGTTGAGACTACTAATTTCAGTCCCTGATTATTTAAAACTTCAATTCAGTCATATTAAATTAGATTTTTGTACTTCTGGAAATTGTGCATTAGCCCTTTACTACTTGGTATGTTCAATTTAACCCTGATAAGTTTTAGAGACTTCGTATAAGTCTTCTGGAAATTTAAAATGGACCCTTAGAGTTTTAGAAACTTAATATTTTGATTTATAAATAGTTTATAAATTACATTTGTGCCATAACATTAATCTTGGAGATTTATATTAATGTTTAGATACATGTTTGACATTGTTTATAAACTAAGTTTAAAATATTAATATATTCTTTAGAAGATTATATTAATGTAGAAACTTGTTTTAAATGTTTATAAATTTCTAGAAAATTCATAAATTCGATTTATGACTTATAAATTATTGTAAATTGGATTTATAATATATTTTAATTTCTTAAAAAAAATTAGTAAATGTTTCATTTCTGAAATAAAACATTTATAACTACTTTAGAAGTATAAAGATGAGACAAATTATATTTTCTTACAAACTGTAACTCACAATTACTTGATCACATATGTTTGAATGTCTATATGATTTACTTTAAATCAGTATAGCACTCTATGTCCGCTTTGTATGGGTAGACGGCACCCACTAGTTTCCGGACCGCATCTGTAACGGTACCGGTTTTCAAAAACAAAATAATTTCTTGAAAAGAGAAAATCCGAAATAATTTTTAAAACAACGATCGGCAATAAATGCCATGATAATATTTGACGCGCACAGCGCTTACAGAATCAAGTAAATATCCAACGGTAACTTAGAAATCAAATGAATAACAGCTATTGAAGACAGTGAAAACTTTCATCTTCTTAAATTAAACAAAATCAGAAACTGGGTTTCTTGCTTCTGTTCGACCACCATAGACGAAGCTTAAAGCTTCACCGGAGCTCGGCTTTGACCTCCGTTCATCGAAGTGAAACCATCATTCTTCTCTGTTTTCCGTACTCTCCTCAACCGTACCGTCCGTTTCCAGATTCGATTTGAATTTGAAGGGTGAAGAGCTAGATCCGCCATTAATGGCGTCCATTCAGAGATCCTTGATAAGAGTAGAATGGTTCCGATCAAACGAAACGCGAACGGGAATCGCGAGTTTGATTCACGATCGATTATTTTTTTTATTTTATTTTTTTTGAAAGTTTGATTTTCATGTTGTTTGATCGATCCGAATGGTTATAGATGATCGTTGAAACAGATTATGGTGTTGATTGATTGTTTAGAACACTGGGATTGGATGAGAATCGAATTGAATTCTAAATCACCATTGTTGGACATGGGTGCAAGCTTTTGGAAAGAACAGGGACCTGAATGCAAGTTCACAAAAGATCAGGGATTGAATTGAGTTTTATAAAATATTGGGGATGTTTTGTAAGGATGCAGAAGATAAGGGACTTCTGTTACAATTTGACACATTCTTCTGTCTTATTGTAGCTGAGGCCCCTGTACTGTTGAGACTACTAATTTCAGTTCCCGATTATTTAAAACTTCAATTCAGTCCAATTAAATTAGATTTTTGTACTTCTGGAAATTGTGCATTAGCCCTTTACTACTTGGTATGTTCAATTTAACCCTGATAAGTTTTAGAGACTTCGTATAAGTGTTCTGGAAATTTAAAATGGACCCCTAGAGTTTTAGAAACTTAATATTTGATTTATAAATAGTTTATAAATTACATTTGTGCCATAACATTAATTTTGGAGATTTATATTAATGTTTAGATACATGTTTGACATTGTTTATAAACTAAGTTTAAAATATTAATATATTCTTTAGAAGATTATATTAATGTAGAAACTTGTTTTAAATGTTTATAAATTTCTAGAAAATTCATAAATTCGGTTTATGACTTATAAATTATTGTAAATTGGATTTATAATATATTTTAATTTCTTAAAAATAAATTAGTAAATGTTTCATTTCTGAAATAAAACATTTATAATTACTTTAGAAGTATAAAGATGAGAGAAATTATATTTTCTTATAAACTGTAACTCACAATTACTTGCTCACATATGTTTGAATGTCTATATGATTTACTTTAAATCAGTATAGCACTCTATGTCCGCTTTGTATGGGTAGACGGCACCCACTAGTTTCCGGACCGCATCTGTCATATGCATGGGTAGGCGGCACCCATTACTTGCTTGTCCGCATATTGTATGCATGAGTAGGCGGCACTCATTATTTGTTTGTCCGCGTATTGTATGTGTGGGTAGGCGGCACCCAATATTTGAAAGTTATCTAAGATCTTGTTTAAGCGATTAAATACCCCGACATAAATGTTCCCCATCTAAAATTTAAGTCTCGATTTGATCGCACGACATCACCCATCATAATTGAATGATGAATGGAACCATCTAATCTCATGAATAATATGCACCATAGTGTTTACTCTGTTTGCCGATGGAAAATCTCTTTCATAGGTCCATAGTTGGTACTGTGTGATGGCTGTGACTTACTTGGGCTATGTCGAGTCGCCATAGCGTCAGGCATAGCCTATAGGACGTCGATCAAAGTAGCTTTGGTCAACCAAGAGTTGTATTATACAATTGGTTTAGATACCTACCTTATTTGGCTATTACAGTGATCAGCCATAGCAGGGGCTGTAGTAGTGCAGATTTGGATCTTGGCCATTAAGATTCATATTAGAAATGAATCCGTTTTCTTCCAATGGGGTCGGTGAATATGATAAAATTAATGGAACTAAATAAGTCAAAAGGCCTTGATTATTTAGTCGCTGAATGAGGATATTGTGAATTGTTATTTAATTAGAGTTAAATTTAATTCACGCTTATTTACATTATGTTTTATAAGGTTGTTGTAGAATGGCATTGATTAGTACGACTAGTTTGATTTATTTACCAATGCCATTTTGACTGTACTGTTATTTCCGTTTGATTTAATTGAGTTTGTCTTGGACAAGCACGTACCCAAGATTGTCTTGTGTTTGAATTTGAGTATTTCGAGTTGGACAAGAATACTTATATTAAATACAAGGACAACTAGGTAACGTATTCGACTTAGGCGTGTGTGGTACACAAGTAGCTTACACAACATGAGAATATGAAGACATTATAGAAGATACCTCTAAGAACATGTATGATGAACAATGACTTTGGTCAACCTCTATTATAGAGTTTGGCTAAATCAGTGGGAGTACAAGTTCTCATGATAGTCAATGCGTATTGTCTTTAAATGTTGAAATTCGATTTCTTTTCACAAGCTCCCATATTATTTGGAATAAGAAAGTCAATTGAGGATGTTGGAATTCTTAGAGAATATTGCTCAACATTTCTTCAATTAATTTGTTAGTAAGTCACTTCATGATTTGTATTAATTTCACAGTGAATATTAAATACAATAGAAGTGAGATTGACTAAAGCTGCTTACTACTCATAGTCTTTTGCAAGAACATCGTCCATGGATAATGGTGCTCATACTGAGCAGTTCTATTAAACCAATCCGCAAGGAATGGAAAATAGAATAAATATACTAAGAGCTGCTCTAAGTATATTTCCATTTATCTTAAAGATGACCTTGGAACTTGGAAGAAAGAGTAAATGTCTAACGAATAATACTCTATTGCAATTATAGTAATTCAATGAGAGTATGGGTAGCAAAGTTTAATTCCTTGAACTTAAAGCAACTATTTCTTAAAGATTCAAGCACATTATTGCGTATTGAAAGTTGGTTATGTCTATGAAGTAATTTTAGTATTGGATACTAATTACAAATGAAATTATTTGACTATTGATTTCATGTGTTAAGAACATTGTTTCTGTACTTGTTAAGACGATAATGGATTTATCTACTATTTAGTCACACTAATAGTATAGAGGTAGACGTCTTCAAGAACATGGATCAAAAGTTCTTAATCATAAGACATGACTTTCTCAACACACAACAAGAAGACCAAACATAACAAGCCAATTTCCCAAAATTATGTTATTTGTCAACTTGGTTGAACTTGCGAGATACGAATGACAAGTGTTAAGTAAGTTAGACTACTTGACACCATTTGTTTTGAAACATATGGATTGTAAGTATTATCTTATAATTAAATGGTATTCACTAGATCTTTTTGGAAAGGGATGAATATCAAATAACAATTTGAGATGACACACATTGCAAGGCAATGTGTGAGCATTCAAATTTGGAAATGTCCTAATTCACCATGTGCTTTATATTTTCCTTGGTCTAACCACTTGCGCTTGTGAAGATGCAAGTTCATTGCCCTTGAGAAGTACAAAGTCACAATGCTGAATAGAATATAAACACGTTATATGAAGTATTTTATTCTTTGATTGAGTCAATTGAATAGTACTTACAACATGGTTATGGATTGTTATAAAAGGTCATGGGTTCTAATAGAGTGGAATTAATTAAACCTTGTTAGACATGGTTAATCACCCATGATGGGTTCCATTGAAATGAAAATGCTATGTTCGACATAGATTAAACCAAATACTTTGTTACACGTGCAATTGAAGCTCAATATGTATCCTAGTTATATCCTTACTAAATCAGTCTTAGAGACACATAATAGTTATGTTGTAAGATTCTTTATTACATAGTTGAATATGGGATTGTCCCATATATGTATTAAAGTTCTTCATGATTAATAGGATTTTAGAATGTATTAATTTGTGAAACTTTACCTCTATCATCATAAAGAAAAAAAATTAGATGTTGTTTCTTGGCATATGCTATTCTTGTAAGACTTGGAGTTTACAAGGAATAAACCAGATAGAAGTACAAAATTTGAAATGGTTTCAAGAGCACAAATTAACTAATGAGGCTGATAACTTGTCACTTAACTATGACAAAGATTCAGATGAAGAGTCAACAGTGCTAGCTTGAGGTTAGTGGGAGTAAGTTACTTGGTAATGCCCATAAGCTAATGAAACCATTTGGAGAGTAATCTTTTGATGAATAAGTTATTCCCATAAGTTGAAACAGTGCAATTTAAAGGTTGCACATTCTTCGTAGCAAGGTTAGCATTTGAGTGTTACTTTGATCACTATAATTTATTAGGTGTCCCAATATTAGAGTGCCTCATAACATTCAGGATAATTAAATGAATTCGAACGCAAATGAACAAACTCCTAGGTTAAGTAAATTGTCATGACAAATTGAATTGTATGGAATCCTTAAGAAGGATCACGATTATTTACTCACATACTCGCCGGGATGAGTTTATAACCTATAGCTAACAAAATGGTATTTGATATCGATTTTGAGAGGTGGCTTAAAGCCATAGGATCTTAAGAGATGGACTAGAGATTACTTAAGTTTAGAACTTAAGTAAATTGATATTTTATTATTACATAGTAGTAGTTTCTTTCAAGAAAGTATTATATCAACAACAGAGTCTATGCCTGCATAGTGCAGGACAATCAAAATTATATAGTTGAGTCTGGGAGACATACTATATATTATCTATTGGTTGGATGATAGACCAGTCCTATAAGATTTTGCTTGCATGAGCATCTAATAATTGCATGATATATTCGACAACAAGCCTATACCACTTTCTGAGGAGAAACTTTATTGTAAAGTGTGTTTTGTTTGACACAGTTATAGGACTTAGTGTCGAATTCAAATCATGTATGGATATGCAAATCAAATAAGACCATTATGGACTTATGCAGGCCTCTAGGAGTTTGATCATTTACAATTGAAATAAGTAAATTGGTTTAACTTATTTCAAAAGTAGATGAATGATCTGTACATCTTTATAAGTGTTTGTGAGAAGCTCTTATCTATATGATTGAAAATGTTTGACACCAACATCATATGAAATAGCTTCCATGTTAACAGTCAAATATTGGTCATTCAAGTATTCCATTGTGAAGGGGGCTTGAATGAAAGTTTATAGGATATTCTCATATTGAAACCTTGTTGAATAGGTTCAAGAGAATATTCAAATTCTACATGATATTCACTATTTTGAATAAATAATGTGTTGATAAACAATAATAGAATTCTAGGAGAATCTATTATCATTATCACATGGTTATACTGTCAATTTTAGATTGTCTTATTGAAGTATGAACTCCGTACATATACACGATGTTGTATAGTGCAACCATCGCCTAAAATGTACAAATGTGATACATCAAACAGTCAAGGTGACTTAGAATTATCAACGGATTTCATGGACAGTGGGAGCTTATAGCTTAGATATATACTGGATATATGAGTAGTAAGCTTCATTATAAATGTGATGATTGGACTTATCGCAATTATAGTTTTGTATTCATCTTAGTAATAGTATCATATTAGATTAGATCTAATGATGTATAGATTCAACAACCTATGTCCTGTATGATTATGCTAGAAGGTTCTTAGAAGAACAAGGGGCAGTTCCAAGTGTTAGTAATCGAATTGTGAAATTGCGATTATACTAATGCGACTGCATATGCAAAGGAACCAATATCTTATGATACTAGCATTGATCTACTGAGACACTATCATTGGTTTGGAAACAACTGATAGATTGCAACATAAACAAATAAAGTAATTTCTCCGTGAGTACACTACGCTGATTCTTTCACAAAACCTTGTCTTTGGAGAGACAAGTTAGCCATTCCAGGAATCTAAATGTTGGACACACATGAGTGATTGACTCTAGGCCAAGTGGGAGATTGAAAGTATATATGTCCTAGAGACAACCAACATTAAGGACGATATGTACTTTACCGCATTCAGCTTATTGGTATTTATTTATGTTACATTTATTTAAACATACATAAATACAATTGGCATTACATTTACCGAATAGATTATTTGGTTGTTTACATTATTCTGTAAGATGTTCCCAAGGACTAAAGATAATCACCAAGTTAGTGGGAGCTTGCGTGTCAGAACTTAAGTCCTAAAATTAGCCACTAGTTGATGGTCATTGAGATATGGGATATCAATGATGCGATAGAGACTAGCATGTGTTGCATCAGATCCTTCGAGGATGTAGTAGTTCTCACTGCTGCGAATAGCTTGGTTATTCATGATGGACACATGGACACTTTGGATAGTGTTGGCATACCCAGCCGAGAAACCATTTGGTAAATTCTATTTAAGTGTCTATGGGAGTATCGAATTGTAGGGTGATGTAATAGTCCTCAGACTTGAGGTCAATACTACATCATATGTGCCATAATATACTTTGACCATGTGCAACGCTTGCACTCTTAAAGTAGGGTAGATACGGCATGCGTTGGGTATATTAGGAAGCATATGGTGTGAGTGATTGGACCAAGATAAGGATTCATTCCTCCGAATAGATTCAAGAAGAGAATACTCTACATCTCATATTTAGCGCGATCATTAGTCAGTGGCCACTGCAAAGATATATGTCAAAATGGTGTTTGGACATAATCATCTAGATCGACTAAGAAGATTGAGAGACAATGGATGAGTTATTGGAATAGATACTAATCCATATTCTTGACTCATTCGAGTATTCGAGAATAAAAGGACCGTATCATCAAAGTACTCTACATCACAGGCAGTTTGTATCTCCTCGACAAACGTTCCTTACATATTAGTATTGTCTAGTGACGATTGTCTAGGAATATTCACTGAGATCTTGGTTTGATCATTGCCTAATATGTGAGGGCCTATGGGTCATATACAACTAGGTGATAATTCTCCCGATTAAGCATTAGGGTAAATTAAATGTCAATTGGATTGATAAGATTGATTTACTATTGTCAATGACATTTCATTTGATGGAAATCATTAATTAAGTTAAAATTGGATTTATGACTTAAATTACTATATTAAATAAAATATCAATTGGATTGATAAATATTTAATTTGATATTGTTGAGAATGTTCAATTTGATAGAATTAATTAATTAAGTTTAATTGAATTCAATGTACTTAATTAATTTATACTTTTAGAAAGTAAATTAATTAAATTAGATTTAATTAATAAAAGAAGAAAAGAATAATTAAATTAAATTGGATTTAATTAATTAAAGTTAGAATGTGCATTTGAACCAATTTAGAATGAGGTTAAAGTGTTAAAAGCCCAAAAGAAAAGTAGATATAGTAGTGGGTTTCGAACCCAAGACCTCCAGCTCATTAACTAGCATACCACCCGACTGGGCCAGGCCCATGAAAAATAGATTATGTGTTTTATACAGATATATTCAGTCCATGCGGCTGACATTGATCAATAGGGTTTTGATACGTGTTGTTGCTGCTTATGGCTTTGAGCTCTCCTTCTCTCTAGGGTTTCTACACGGTTGTATTCGTTCTAACTTCTTTCTTGAAGCAGCTGCATGGTACTGGCATTTTGTAGACGTGGTTCGGTTATTCCTATTTGTATCTATCTATTGGTGGGGCGGTCTTTGCTTCCACACTCGGAAAATGAGAGGATAGAATGCTTTAGTGAAAAGACCTCAAACCCAAGGAAGCCAGTCCCGATCTAGAGAAGAAACAAGCACGGAGTCCCAAGCTGGGAAGAAAGCCAAAGAACTTGGGGGAAGAATGCAGAAAAGGACTTTCCAACTCTCTTTTTCCAACTCCGCTTCTATTCCAAGAAATTCCCCCCGATCTCCGATCTTCTCCTAAGTAATTGATCCGTGACAATGGAAGATGGAATGGATAGCTCCTTCTCTTTCTTTCTTTGACTTTTTCTTCTTTGATTAATTCTCTTTTATTATTATCTTTGAGATTTCTTGTTTTGCTTAATGTAGATTTGAATATGAATTTCCTAGCATCCATGGAGAATTCATCAACGGAGAATTGAACTACGTTTGACTTGATCCTGAGGGTACGTAGGTAGCTTAGAATTGTTCTGAGTTCAGTCAGAATCTTTAGAAGATCATCAATTGTTCTTTGAAGAACAAATTCATGATTAAATCATTCATTAATGGAAACTGGAAGCTGGATAACGGGTAAGTCATTTATATGAAGCATGTTAAATGATCATTTGATCAACGATCCATGTAGGAAAATTTTGAATTCCGCTGCATTAACCTTAGAGGTAATTTCCTACAATTACTAACAGCAGCAGCTGGGCCAACCGGCCCAGCTGCAACTTCAACATTGCTAGGCCTCTTTGGCCCAGCTTCTCTTCCTTAATTGGATTCCAATCCAATTCCGTCCAAGTGCACAAGTCTTCAATTAATTAATTATATCCAATTTAAATCAATTAATTATATTTCTAAAATATATTTCACATATAATAAATTAATATTAATCTAATTAATAATAATTCCATTATATATTTTGTATAATAATTTAATATTAATCTAATTAATATTTAATCCAATATACATAGCTCGTTTGTCGAAACACCACCTTGAAGTGTGACCCATAGGGCCTTACATATTAAGCAACAATCCAATTAAGGTCATAATAAATTCCTAGACAATTTATCAGACAATGTTAATAATATGCAAGGAACGTTTGTGAGTAAAACAAACCACCTGTAGCGTAAGGTACTTTGATGATACGGTCCCTTCATTCACGAATACTCGAATGAGTCTAGAATATGGTTATGTGTCTATTCTAATAACTTCATTCATTGTCTCTCAATCTTATTAGTCGATCTATGAATTATGTCCAAATACCATTTTGACATATTCACATACGGTGGCCACCGGTTTTGTGATCGCACTAAATATGAGAAGTGAGTATTCTCTCCTAGTATCTATTACGGAGGAATGAATCCTATCTTGGCCCAATCACTCAAACCATATGCTTCCTAATGTACCCAGCCGTATCTATCCTACTTTAAGAGTGCAAGCGTTGCGCATGGTCAAAGTACATTATTCCACATATGATGTAGTATTGGCCTCAAGTCCAAGGACTACTAACATCACCCTACACACCGATACTACCATAGACACTTAAATAGTTTTACCGAATGGTTTCTCGGTTGGGTATGCCAACACTCTCCAAAGTGTCCATATGTTCATCATGAATAACCAAGTTCATTCAAAATGACCTTCCGCTAGTGGCTTATTTTAGGACTTAATTATTGACACACAAGCTCCCACTAACTTGGTGATTACCTTAAGTCCTTGGGAACATTTTATCGAATAATTCAAACAACCAAATAATGTATTCATAAAAATGTAATGCCAATTGTATTTAATAATGTATAAATAAATGAACATAAATAACAATAACTGAATGTGATCAAGTACATATCGTCCCTATCGTAGGTTGTCTCTAGGACATATATACTTTCAATCTCCCACTTGGCCTAGAGCCAATCACCTACGTGTCTAACACCTATGTTGTTGAAATGTCTAACATGTTTGTCAATGTTCAATACTTTGGTGAAAGGATCTGCCACATTTTCCTCAGTGGAAACTCGTTCTATAGATACTTCTCCTCTAGCTATCATCTCTCTAATTAGATGATACTTCCTAGGTACATGCTTATTCTTGTTAGTGGATCTTGGTTCCTTTGCTTGTGCAACAGCGCCTTCGTTGTCGCAGTAGACCGTTATAGGACTACTATTAGGAACTACCCCTAGTTCCTTTAGGAATTCTGAAATCCAGACAGCCTCCTTTGAGGCTTCTGCAGCAGCAATGTACTTGGATTCGGTCGTAGAATCAACCAAGGTGGATTGCTTTGAACTCTTCCAAGTGACGGCTCCACCATTGAGTGTAAACACATACCCAGTTTGTGATTTGTAGTCGTCTGGGTCTGATTGGAAACCAGCATCGACATACCACTCATTCACAACTCTTGTTGTCCACCATATACCAAAAAGGAATGTTTAGTTCTTCTAAGATACTTAAGAATTGCTTTCACAGCTGTCCAGTGTTTCATACCTGGATTTTGTTGGTGTCGACAAGTACAGCTAAGCGCATATGCCACATCTGGCCTTGTACAATTCATGGCATACATGATAGATCCAATAGCTGACGCATATGGGATTCTTTTCATGTGTTCGATCTCCTCATCTGTAGAAGGACTATCCTTCGTAGTGAGAGCGACGCCACGTCTAGCTGGTAAGAAACCTTTATTGGATCCATCCATATTAAAGCGTTTCACTATTTTGTCGACATATGTGGACTGTGACAACCCTAACAATCTTCGGGATCTATCCCTATGGATTTTGATTCCAAGAATGTAACAGGCTTCACCTAAGTCTTTCATCGAGAAAGTCTTAGATAACCACTCCTTTGTGGATCGTAACATTTGGACATTGTTTCCCATGATTAATATGTCATCAACATATATAACCATGAAAACAATTCCAGCATCGCTGCGTTTAACATAAACGCATGGGTCTTTCGCACATCTGATGTAGTCAAACGATTTGACTGCTTCATCAAAGCGAATATTCCAACTCCTTGAGGCTTGCTTTAGTCCATAAATGAATCTCTTTAGCTTGCAAACTAATTTGGGATTTGACTCAGATGTAAAACCTTCAGGTTGTATCATATACACCTCTTCCTCGAGATTTCCGTTAAGGAAAGCAGTTTTCACATCCATTTGCCAAATCTCATAATCATAGTATGCTGCTATAGCAAGTAAAATTTGAATAGACTTAAGATTGGCTACTGGTGAAAAGGTTTCGTCATAATCGATACCATATCGTTGACTATAACCTTTCGCCACCAGCCTAGCCTTGTATGTCTGTATGTTGCCATCAGCATCTGTTTTCCTCTTGAAAACCCATTTGCAACCGATAGGTCTAACCCCTTCTGGTGCATCAACCAAGTCCCATACTTGATTCTCATACATTGAGTCTATTTCGGATTTCATGGCTTCTTGCCACCTTCTTGAATCAATGTCCAACATTGCTTCTTTGTAAGTCTTAGGGTCATCTTTGTGAGATAAGTCAAGTTCAAACTTGTCATCCTCCAAGAGTAAACTTATCTTCTTTGAAACTCTCACTTCTAACCTTTTAGACCGACGGAGTGCGGGTTTGTTTGGTTGTACTGGCTGTATATTCTGATTGTGAGATGGTTCAACTTGTTCAATCTGTTGAACAGTTGAAGGCGGGTCAGATGCAACAGTTGCACGTGGTTCAGGTGCAACGGTTGCAACTGTATCCTGGGGAGTTGGTTCCGACATGACCTGTTGAACCGTTCCAGTCGGTTCAGTCAATGTCGGCTTGGTAGGGACATTTTGGGAATTAGTCAAATTTCCTAAAATGTAACGGTATCGGATTTTAAAAATGAAATATTTTTAATCGGAAAATGAAACATTTGAAATAATCCAAAGGACAATGGTCCACAATAAATGCAATAACAGAACTTGGCGCCAATGCGCAAACAGACTCAAAATATCCAACTGTAACTAAAAAAATTTCAAAAGAATGTAACGGATAGTGAAGAATATAAATAGTTTTTCTTCTTATTTTAAAATAAAATCCCAACGAAAGCCCCAGTTCCCACTCTCAGTCGCTGAACGTCTAGACTCGGTCTCCTTCAACAGAATCTACAAGGAAGAGATTTTGAAAACAGAAAGAGTGTGAGATAAAAGATCTCAGTGAGGTTCTATTTAAAAAAAAACATAACAGTAAACAGTTTTGAAAACAAAAAAAAAACAGTTGTAGCAAGTAAGAGAGTAACAGAAGCAGATAACAGAACAGAGAGACAGACAGAAACAGATAAGTGAAGTCCGTTGGTGCAGCCCGCCTTGTTACTCCTACTCCAAGAATGCCCTTGTAACTCCCTCCAGAGGGTTAACAATTCTAGACAGAACACAGTCCCGTGTACTTTGGGGAAACAGAACCTACGACCCTAATAGACCTCAGCGACTTCTGCCTCGCGTCTAAAAGGGAATAGACTAGGAAATAATCAAAAAAACTCGATAGTCCATACTACCCAAGTCTACCTAATTATAACCTAATCGACCGGTCATACAGAAACAGACAGAACAGACAACAGATCAGAACAGAGCTCGAGAAATCGAGAACAATCCTGCAGAAGAATTAGTGCCAAACAGAATAACCACAAACAGTATAAGTAGAATAGTCATACTTAGAACATATTTACTTGTAGAGCAGTAGCATACAGAATATAATCAACATATGTGTATAAACATGCATATCACATAGCCTTCCAGGTTTTAAAAACAAGCAAACTTTGGGGCGAACACTCATCTTAGACTAGCAAGCAAAGATCCTCAAAAGCACAACGAGTTAAGAGCTATCGGTCGGAGAACCTAAACAAGAGGTATCTAGTTACGAACTAGAAGTCGAACAAAAGCTAAACGAATGAAAATAAAAATGTCGGTGAAGAAGTGGCAGAGGAGGGGCTCGAACTCGGGACCCCTAAGTTAGTTAGTAACATAGCTCTTAACCAACTAAGCTAGAAGGTAATTCATTACTCACTTCACCAAAACAGGAACTAATAACTTACTAGCTTTTAGAAAACAATTTAAATTCAGATTACAAAATTACCAGAATACCCTCAACAGTAAATTGCAAAACAGTACTATACTTTCAAGAATATCAGAACAGTCCCCAATGAAAACATCCATTTAACAGTTTAGTCTGAAGTAGTGAAATTACCAAATTACCCTTCGGTTTTAAATTGCATAAAACCCTTCTTTAAGTTTCCAAAACCAGACAAGTCCTTCAAGTTCATAAAAAGAATCCCAAAAAGACCCCAGCAGAACCATAACCTATCAAATCAGTCCAATGAAACCCAAACAGTATAATTTTCAGTCTCAGTATTCGAATTCGATCAACAAATGCAAGGTCAGAGTCAAACAGTCAAAGCAAGTCAATCACAGTCCAAATTCTACAACCCAAAATCTGTCCAGTTATATCCTAATCCGAGTTCGAATTTCAGTTCAAGGTCCAAATCGAGGTTCCGATATATCTCAGGGGCCAAACGGTCATAACAGAAAAGGAAGAAAAACAAAAACGAGAAAGGAACAGAGCATTACCCTCGAACGATCTGGGAATGAATTGAATCAAACTGCAAATCCAAAATGAAACCACAATTAACACGGATCCAAATCCAGATTGAACCGAGATGATAGGAAAGTCGAAAGATGGAGAAGAAATAAGGACGAACAGGAAAGGAACAGGGCTCGACTTACCAGAGACCTGGACGGAGCAGAACGACCAAAATCGGAGCAAAATCGAGACCGGTACGAGCGAATCGGGATGGCACTGGCGGCGCGACGAAACGGAGCCGACGAACAAACCGGAACGGAGCAGTACGGTTAAATCGGGGCAAGGTACGGGCGGAACTGGGCGGCACGGACCGGCGGCACAGAGGAACGGGACAGAGTCACGGTCAGACAAAGCGGCGGCGCGTGACGCATTGAAACCGGGCCGGCAGTGAATTCGCGATTTGGACGGAGTAGAGGCGGGCAGAGGTGGCACGGTGGTGGTGGTACGGCGGTGATGATGATGATGCTAGTCCGTTGATGATGATGGTGTAACAGTGGAGTTTGGTGAAGATGGTGGAGATATGGTGGTGGTTGGCCGGTGAAGTAGCTGGAGAGGTGGTGATGATGATTAATCCGGTGGAAGGGTAGAAAAACGGCAAGCAAGAGTAGCTCTGTGTGTGGGTGCGTGAGAATGAGGGAGAAGGGAGGCAAAGATGAGATTTGGAGGTTTAGGGTTTGAATGAAACGGGCCAGCTGAGATGGGCCAAGACTAACATTGGGCCAGCAGATGGAGGCCACAAGAAAGGGGCCAGAAACACAATTCGACTTTGGGCCACAAATCAGATTTGCTAGCTAATTCAAAACGGAACGAAACGAATTACTACTACACGAGCTTTCTAAAATCGAATTCGATTGCGCGGAAAAGAAATTAATTAAATTATCAAATAAAATAAATTACTCAAGTAATTAAATATTAAAAAAAGAAATAAAAAAAAAACGGGATGTTACATAAAATGCTCCCACTGGCTGGCAGATATCTTCCCAGAGATGTGCTCGAGCCATAAGATCCTCCTTGAGCTCCCACTGAATCATTGTCATAACTATTTGACAATTCATTAACCTCAATGTTATTTTCTTGTTCTTGGATTTCCTCGAGTTTTATCTCATTTCTACTATGTTGCTTGAAGACATAATCATCTTCCAGGAAGGCAGCCTGTCTGGAAACAATGATGTTATGTTCCTCAGGCAGACAGAAGTAGTAACCCTTGGTTTCCTTAGGATATCTAATAAAATAACATTTCTCACTTTTGGGTTCCAGTTTCCCTGCGAGCATTATTTTCACATATGTTGGACAACCCCAGGCATGCATATGTGAAAGACTTGGCTTCTTGCCATACCATAACTCATACGGTGTTTTCTCGACTGATTTGGATGGAACCCTATTCAGAATATAGATTGAGTCTAGTAATGCGTATCCCCATAAGAAGATTGGAAGAGTTGTGAAATTCATCATGGATCTTACCATGTCTAACAAAGTTCGATTTCTCCTCTCAGAAACACCATTCATTTGTGGTGTTCCTCGTGGAGTCCATTGTGATTGAATTCCATTAAGCTTTAAGTAATCCAAAAATTCCTTACTTAAGTATTCTCCTCCTCGATCTGATCGAAGAGTCTTAATACTTCTTTCAAGTTGTTTCTCTACTTCAACCTTATATTCTTTGAATTTCTCAAAAGCTTCAGATTTGTGTTTCATAAGATACACATAGCCAAACCTAGAGAAATCATCGGTAAAGGTTATGAAGTAAGAATACCCACCCCTAGCTTGAGTTTTAAAAGGTCCACATACATCAAAGTGAACTAACTCAAGTACTTGTTTAGCACGAGTACCTTTTCCGGAAAAACGTTTCTTGATCATTCTTCCTTTAAGACATGATTCACAATTCCCATATGATTCAAAATCAAATGGTGCTAAATAGTCTAACTTTCTTAACCTTGCAATTCTTGTCTCATTAATGTGACCAAGTCTACAATGCCACAAGTAAGTGATATTTCTTGAATTATCAAGCTTTGGTCGTTTGTTTTGTATATGAAATAAATTATGTCTACATTCAAGTAAGTACAAACCATTCATAAGAGGAGAATTCCAAATATCAATACCATTATGCGAAAAATAACAATTATTATTGGCATAACGGAAGGAAAACCCTTCATTGTCTAACATAGGAATGGAAATAATGTTTCTTACAATAGAAGGAACTAAATAACAATTATTCAATTCTAAAACAAAACCCGAGGGTAAATTTAATCTATAAGTTCCAACACGTAGGGCAGCAACGGACGATCCATTTCCTACGCGTAGATCAATTTCCCTTGGTCTAACCTGTCGGCTATCAATGAGCCCCTGCAAATTGTTACAAATGTGTGAGCCACAAGCAGTATCTAATACCCAACAATTCGAGTTTTGTGTAGACATATTTATCTCAATGACAAACATACCTTGATGGGATCCAGATGCACCATGCATGGTCACAACTCCATCAGCAATTGCCTTCGGGCAGTCTCTCTTCCAGTGTCCTTTCTGCTTGCAGTAAAGACACGTCACCTTCTCCATGTTCACCACCTTCTTCTGATTTCCAGCCTTACGCTTAAAAACCTTAGCCTTAGGTCCAACCTTTGGCTTCTTGGTTTGCTTAGCCTTACCCTTTGAGCCATAGCCCTTGGGGTGAGCCTTCGTAGATGATCCAACCAACATAACAGACTTCCTCTTAGGTTGAGCCTGTTCATAGGTCTTAAGCATATTGTGGACTTCAGGAAGTGTAGCATCTTTGGTATTCATATTGTAATTCATGATGAATGTGGAATATGAATCCGGCAATGATTGAAGGATGATGATGACTGAAACACGGTTCTCAAATTTGATTCCAGCAGTTGCCAGTTTCTCAATGAGTTCAATCATCTTGAACACGTGTTCAGATACATTTCCTCCTTCAGACATCCTCATTTTGAAGATTTCTCTAAAAAGATCAAACTCAACACTTTTAGAAACAGTTCCAAAGAGGCTTTTGAGGTGCTCGAGAATTTCATATGGCATCATATTTTCATGTTGTCTTTGCAGCTAGCATAACACACTGTGCATTAGCAGCAGCATCTTTGTGCTTCTGGTGAGCAACTTTGTCAAACTTAGCAAGCTCAGCAGCAGCAGTAGGAGGAGTGAGGATTGGTCCGTCCAAGACGTACTCAATTTTCTCTTGCCTAAGCACCAAACGAATGTTAAGGATCCAATCCATAAAGTTTGGACCAGTAAGAGTGCATTTCTCCAAGATCATTCTTATGGACATATTGGCCATCTTTTCAGACCTAGAGAAGTTAATAAATAAAACTGAAATTAATACTCTAAAATAACTTCTATGATCACAATCAGCGACTAAATAAACTAGGACTTTAGGTTTATTCAGTTCTCACTATTTTCACATACTCCTGACCCCTTTAGAGAGTACGAACCATTATTTTACAATAGTTGTAGTGAGTCAAGATCCATGCTTGCACTATTATAGCCCCAGCTATGGCTGATCACTATAATAACCAAACAGGTAGGTCTCCAAACCAATTGTACAATACAACTCTTGGTTGATCAAAGCCATTTTGATCGATATCCTCAAAATATGTCTGACGCTATGGCGACTCGATATAATTCAAGTAAGTCATAACCATCATACGGCACCAACAATGGCCCTATGAAGGCAACTTTCTTACGGCAAACGGAGTAAGCACTATGGTGCATATTACCCACGAGATTAGTAAGTCCATTTAACCTTCAATTATGATGGGTGACATCATGCGATTTAATCGAGACTTAAATTAATTGGGGAACATTTAAATGAGGTATTTAATCGTTTGACCAAGATCCCTAACATGCATCACATAATGGGTGCCGCCTACCCAAGGCTCATGCAATGCGGTCCAACAAGTAATGAGTGCCGCCTACTCATACATATCAATTGCGGACTAGCAAGTAATGGGTGCCTCCTACCCATGCATATGACAGATGCGGTCCGGAAACTAATGGGTGCCGCCTACCCATACAATAAAAGTGGACTAACGATATTTAAATACAATATTTAAATATTAAATTGCTCATGTAGACATTCAATACATGTGATACAACCAAGTTGGAGCATATAAGTAGTTGTTGTGGATTATTATCATTATATGTAAGTCAAAATCTAATTAATAAATTCTCTAAGAATTTTCAAAAACATTTGAAACAAGTTTAATAATAATTTAATCTTCCAAAGCATTACATTAATATTAAAATGTAGTTTATAAACTATTTATAAACTAACAAACATGTTAATAAATATTATAAACTTATATTTATGTCTCTAGACATTTTAATCACTTTCCAAAAGTATTAATAGGGTTTAAATATAATTTATAAACCATTTATAAATTAAATAATAAGTTTCTAAAACTCTAGGGACCTCTTTACAATTCACAGAAAGCTAAAATTAAGTTTCTGGGGTCAATTTGAAAGTATTTAGTAAATTCTGCGGCAAATCCGCAAAGCACAGAAGTTCAGGGGCTTGAGCCCCAATAAGACAGAAACTGCCAAATTGGGACACAAGTCCCTGAAGTTTTCTTTCTTGCCTATTGGACACCACTGGATTCTCTGAAAATATTCAATCAAGTCCCTGCAACTTAAGAAAGTTTTCCAAAACTTTAATCATCATCTCAACTTCGAATTGAAGGTCCAAATCGTGTTCTAAACATCATATGTCATCCAAGATGAACTCGCAAGCATTCAATTTCCCAGAAAAACGAAAAACGAAATTTTTTTTTAAACGTCCGATCGGGTTGAACGGAATCAACCCAATCGATTCCGTTCGACCTGGTTCTTGCTTGCTTCATCCTTCCCATGTTCATACGACTCCAATCCTCATATTAATGGTTTGATTCGTAGTTTAAATTCACAAAGCTTGAAATCTCCATTAATGGAAGTTCAAGCTCCATGACCTTTAGACCTTCTAATCAATTTCAAATCTTAAGGGACAGAGGAGAAGAGCACATGAACAGAGGAAGATGGTGGTGGCGTCGCGGTGGGGATAGAGCCAAGCTCCGGCTCCACGCCACGGCTGAAAAAGGGAGGACGAGCTGGGTTCAAAACCCAGTTCGTTCCTCTTCATATTTTTTGATTTTGATTTTCCCTTTTCTATTTATCTAATAAATGAATCTGGAAAAATAAAATATGAATGTGATTTATTTCCTTTCTTTAAATCTAATATGAAGAATCTGGAAATAAAATACATACAGTAAAAAATCCATCTTTCTTTCTTTAAATCCAATTAAAAATATGAAAATTTTATACATTCACATACATACAATAATCCACAACAACATTAATTATAAATCATAAACGAATATGGTCATGAATCAGCCCAGCTCTGATACCACTGTTAGTAAAAGTGAGAAAAATTGCCTCTAAGGCTAAGCAGCGGAAGTTAAAATTTTTTAATCTCACTAAACTGATATGACTATATTCGTTTATTTAAACTAGAAGAAATCACTTACGTGTCCTCCAGTAGATAAGCAAATTCACCGGGTAGCTGTTCCTCAATCTCCAGACAGAGCCTTGCAATCTCCGCGTCCGGCTGGTTGATTTCTTCTTCGTCAGAGATGAAATCTTCGTCAACAAAATCTCCAAGATGGCTCATCAACAGGTTGATTACTTCCTTCGACCTTGGTATCCACGGGCAGTGATTTCGATCAAGAACGCTAGGATGTTCTTCTGTTTATTTTGAGCTAATAGAGAAAGAATATTTTCTTACTATCAGAAAGTATTTTTACGTATGTTGTGAATAAAGACTATTCTTCTTTCATTCTGATTTAGTCAGTAAGTTGGTTCAGAAAATCACGTAAGATTTTTACCAAGTAAATCTAATTGACCAGGAGACTTCAAAACTCATTAACTAACCAACAAAGAGATAATAATTAATTATCTCAGTAAAAAACAAAAGGAAGAAGTCAAAACAGAAGAGAAAGAAACGTGTGGGGACAGCTGAAAAGTTGTCCCCAGAATTTCCGTATGGCGCCGCCTACCAATCATGCATGAGCGGTCTACACGTAATGGATGCCGCATATCCATTCTAGTTCTAAACGCGGTCAAGCACATAATAGGTGCCGCCTACCCATACATAAAATATGCGGTCCGACATATAAGAGGGCGCCGCCTACCCTCGCATGCATAGCGGTCGAACGGAAAGTAAAATACATGGTATTTAAACATGCATTGTCAAACAATAGCATATCGAGCAAACAAAACAAGTAGTAGCCTATGTGGATGCCAAATGACTTCATAATTTCATTATGAAAATTATAATCCCATACTTATAATCTCTATGAAATAATTGAAAATTTGGACTAGATTGAAAAATCGAAATTCTATTGACCAAGTAGCAATTTTCGAAAATCCAAAAGACTGAATTGTAATTTTTTGAAACCTTGGAGGTGTTAAATCTAAAATTCAAAAGTAGAAGGACTAATTTGCAATAAACAATAAATTGATAATTACAAATAAGCCCTTTAACTTTATACTAATTAAATTTAACCCCTCTAGTTAAAACAATTACAATTAAATCATATTTATATTCCAAATATAAAATTCAATCCTCAAAATTTTCAAAAATTCGATTTTGGGTCCAACCCGAAAAATATATATATATTAAAACATGGGACGGGACTAGACCTAGTCCCGTCCCCTACCGTGCCTGCGGCCGCGGGCGCCCGGCTCCTGCGGCACGCAGGCACGGGCGCCGCGCCCGCAGGCCCGGGCGCCTGGGCCGCAGGCGGCCGCCGCTTGCGTGGCGCATGCGGCCGGTCGATATATATATATTTTATATATTTTTTTTTTTGAAAAAATATAAATTCTAAATTTATATAAAAAACAAAACTTTTGAAAATCGAATTAATCATAAAATCAATTGCATCCACATAAACTATAAAAGCATACAACATATATACGTATATACGTAATCAATTAACCTGGCTTTGGTAGCACTGTAAGAAAATACGGTCAGAGTTACCCCTAGGGTACGCAGCGGAATTTCAAAATTTTCTTAACATACAGGTTAATTGATTATGTATATGTCGTATATATGTAAACACGTCAATTAGAAGACTAACCTTACTTCCAAAGCAGCTTCCAAGTCTTCGTAATAATCCGGTGTATCTTCTCCTTCGTCGAAGTCGAAGATATCTGCAATACTCTGATTATCTGCAAGACAATAAGAGTTAGTTTCCAGCTCCTAGAACCTCAACCTTCGTATCCACGAATGAACAACCTATCGGAAGAATGCTAGGATATTCTTTGTGTGACCAAGAAGACGGGGCGTCGATTTTCCTCCGGCAAGAGGGTGGCGCGCGTGTGGCTTATAGAGGAGGGGGAGAGCTTTCATTTTCTCTAAGAAAACTAGGTATTCAACTGTGTGAATGTCTATTGAACTGTGTGTCAAAAGCTATTTAATAGTCTACTATATATAGTAGTCAATAGAAGCCTAAAGCATAAGCAATTAGACTTCGTAAAGGAATAAGAATCTAATTCTTATCGCACTAGGAAACCAATTTCAAGTCTAGATTCATTCCCAATCAAATTAAAACTCAATTAGGAAAATCTAACTTATCCCTTGGACTTCTAATAGATGAAGGACTCGAACTCCTTCCCCTACTCCTGCCCGCGCGCGCGCCTGTCCTAAGGGAGATAGGTGGGTCCCGATTTTGGGACCCACTTATAGTTCTAAGGCAATTCAAACTCCAAGTACATTTTGCCCATGTGCATATGTTAATTCTAAATTAACATATCCTTTCAAATCAAACCTCTATTATATTTCTAAAATATAATCTTTAATTGTATTTACATAAAATACAATTAATTAGCCAATTCAATTAATAATTCGAAATCATTAATTGAGCCACTAAATATTATAATTAATTCTAAATCAATTACAATCCATCAATCACAATTAATTCCAAATTAATTGCGATTCCATCTTAAAGGATATTCTGATAAGCTGAATCACCACATAGTGTGACCCATAGGGCCTCATTGTATTAAGCAAGTCCTAGACTAGGCAAAATGGAATTCCTAGACGGTTCCATTTGCAATATTAATACATGAGGACGTTTGAGAGGTTTCTCAAAGCAAACCCTTTCGTTGCGAAGTCTGTTGCGCTCAATGCGGCGATAGTAACGTCCCTTCATCTGACTGACTCGAATGCATCTAGGATCGATGATGTGTCTATCCGAATAATACATCCACGGGCGTCTCAGGGAGTTGCTTGGTGACTAAGATATACTTATGACCATCATAATATATCGATGCACTGGCTAGTGACTTTACTAACACAACTATGAAGACTATGAGCAGTACTCTCTTTTGCTACACATGAGAGATGAATCCTTCACGGAAACACTTATCATCCCCATTTGTATGTATCCATAATCCTGGATCGTGTCTTAGGTCAACTGCTTATTCAGAGCTGAAATCGACGGGTCCACCAAGGATATGGGGCAACAAATGTGATGATAAAGTCCTGTAAGTCCAAAGGACGACTGGCATCACTTCGACAACTTACCGGTTCCCATAGACACTTCGGTGTAGAGTATACATCGATGGGAGTGCCCGGTGGGTACTTCCATTGTTCGGTAATCATCCATCGAACAACTATGCACAGTTATGGGAACGTTTCTTGATTGTCGAACAATCCGTTCCGTGGCCGTGGGATCGGCTCACACTTGCTCCAACAAGTATAACCTCCACGCATACTAGTCTCAGCTGGTTCATTCAGACCCCTACATCCGAGATGAACCTTGACTAGGGAGAGTTTGGGATAGATGATAACTCACATAGCTTCCACTATCTATGTGATCGGTCATCTATCCGAGGGGACATGTTTAATATCAATACAGACAGAAATAGAGATTTGACATGCTGCATGCCTGGTGTAATATAAATATGAAAGCGATACTCAATAGTAAAATAACAAACATATATTATATTACATTGACCTGTGTAATAGTACATATATGCCCTCTATAAGGGCTGCATGCCCTTAATAAGGACTGTCTCTAGGACATATACACTATCACGGTGGTGCGGTTGCTGATTCATGGTGGTGGCGGTGGCGGAAGCGTGATGTGGTTAGGATTTCGGAACTTAGCTCTAGATGCCAAGCTGATGGAACCTCGATTAAAGGGAATAGTAGTGCTGGAATTGGAAGAGATTCGAAGAGAATTCTTACCAGATTATGCTACCAGAACCGTTCCCCTAGCGTGATCACGGCTAGGCGAAGAACGTTGCTGAAGATCAATCTTCCTTCCAGCTACTATCTCCTCGGTAGCCGCGGTAATGTTGGACTATCTCCCTGTCGCAAGGTAAAATAAAAACACAAGGCCGCTAGCTAGAGATGAACTCACGAGTTTATTGACTGAATGAAAAATATGAATGTCTTACATGCTATTTATAATAGCCAAAATAACAGGCTTTGACCCAATAAGCTACGGGCTAAGCCCATCGTAAGGGAATATTCTAGAGAATAAAATTTTATTCGATAACTAAGAATCAAAAGGAATGTTCTGGAAAAATAAAGCAAAAACCCTAATCTACTTCTTCCTAGCGGCCGCCAATCGTAAATTCTGGGTAATTCGGATGCGGTTTGCGGCCTCAGGCGTATCTTCTTGGGCCGGCGGTGGGCTCGTCCAACGGGGCTTCATCATCATTATAATGCCATCCCTCAGTTCGTTGTCGTGAAACTTAGATATCTTTACAATTACTTGGTGTTTAATTTTTGTTCAATTTATTCATTCAGAATAACAATAATAATGCATGTTAAGTATATAAGGTGATCTATTCTAATACTAAGTTCCTTTGATACTATTGTCATCTTTTGGAAACTTTATCCGGCCACTGGGCCTCTGTAAGCATGCAGTGAGACTGCGTGCCTCAGTTAAAATAAAAGTATCTTAAATGGTCAATATCTTCTCCCTTGATGATGAGCCAACAGACGATACGGTCCCTGCAATGGGAATCGAGCAAGAAGGATATTCTTTAGAAGAATCTGGCACTGAAGAAGAAGGTGGAGAATGTTTAGTTTTTGCTTGAGATGTGTTCAAAGGGCGTACTAAGAATGAAAATTTGCGGATGTTTTCCGGAATAGTTCAGGTTTCATCATAAACAATAAAGGGCTTGTCGGTGTTTTTAGCAGGTCATAAACTTTAATGTTTGGTTTGTGCCAGTGGTCAAAATATGAATTGATTCATGAAGAATGAAAAAACTGCAGCTTTTGTTATGCCAATTGCCCCATTGACAAGATATTTAGCATCAAACATAGCTTAGTTTCACGAGTAGTTATTGATTATCACATTGAAACAACATATCTTTGCATTATATCATTGTCATTGTGGAGTTATTGTTATCTCAACGGAAGACAAAGAGACTGAATTTGACCTAATAGTTGAGCCAACCCCCCGATCAACTTCCGGAGTCCGACAGCAGTTAGGAAAAGGAAATTGTTTTCATTAAAGATTCAATACCTACTCGAATTATCTTAGAAAATAGCTGCGACTTGGAGGCTATATCAGGGGATGATTACTGCATGCTCATACCAGATCTGGTAGATGATTCATAACACAGCTTCAAGGCCCGGTTCGACTACTTCGAAGGGTAATATTATATAGATTATAGGTTCTAGCTTTGAGAGAAAGATTTGTTCTTGTTTCTTGCATACTGTTAGGGACTTGTAATTGGGATTGATATAATATAGTGAAGCTGGTTGATCTCCGTGGACGTAGGCTATTCAGAACCGAACCACGTTAAATCTTGTGTTCTTTTCCTGCTTGTGTTCTTGCTCTGTTTTCTGTTCGTGGTGCTTGTGTGTGATTAATTGCGTGCAGCTGATCTTGGTGGGTTTTGTTGATATTGTGAGCTTTGTGTTTTCGTTATCTGTCGTATTGTGACTCAACAATTGGAGCCGTCCGTGGGAACGACGAAGGAGATAAAGGAAAATCGAAGCTTGATATAAGCAATGGCGTCAACTAAAAAAAGCTCACGAAGCACACGGATTTCAGCCTGTGGAAACTGGGGGTTAAGGCCTTGTTATCGAATTATGGAGCGGAAGTGCTCTGTTGGGGGATGACGGTCTTAAGGAGATTAAAGACGATGCAAAGAAGAAGGAAATCAAGAAGAAAGCATACAATACACTGATTCACTCATTGAGCGACGAAGCATTGAGGGAGGTTATTAAGTGTACTGATGCAAAGGCTATCTAGGATAAAATTGAAGAAGTTTATATGGGGAAATCATCAGCCCAGATGATGTATCTCAAGCAGAACTTTCTTGGTTTTAGGATGATTGAAAGCAGATCGATTTTGGAGCAGTTAGCAGAGTTTGACAAGATCACAACACACTTGGAGAATGTTGATGACGAGACTATAGTCGTAGATAAAGCTATGGTGTTGCTCAACTCCCTGCCCAACGCATATGAGAACTTCAGAGATTCGTTGATGTTTGGTAATGTTGCAGTGACCTTGGATTTGGTACGGGAATCATTGAAGACTAGGGAGTTCCATAAGCAGAAGAATCTGCAGTAAGGTGGATATTCGACTGAGAGTCTTGCGATGAAGTACCATGGTTCCAGGAAAGGTGGTTCTGCAAGGGAAAGGTTACCAAAGGACAAATACAAGAAGAAAGAGAGTAAGAGGTCATCAGATTTTGTGGAAAGCAGGAGGTTCTATCACTGTCATAATAAGGGACATCTCAAGAAGGATTGCCCTGTGTGGAACAACAAGAAGCCAAAGCAATCTGTGGGAGAGGCAGGAACAGTGGACATTGCACAGGCTACACAATCTTTTGACATATCAGAGGTACTTATGGTCTCTACTTCTAATATAGACTTCTCCTCGATACTTGATTCTGGGTGCTCTTTTCATATGAGTCCGGTTAAAGAATGGTTTACAAACTTCAAATATGGAAAACGTCGAACTGTACTTTTCGGGAACAATCAATCATGCATGGTCAAAGACATAGGTGATGTTAAGTTGAAGTTGCATGGTAGATCTATTAGATTGTTAACTGGTGTAAGGTACATACCTGATTTGGGGAGGAATCTGATCTCACTTGGTCAATTTGATGCTATGGGATATACATGGAGTTGTAGTCATGGTGTTCTGCGGGTTATGCACACGGTTGAGTCAGGAGTTGAACAAAGAGTTGGATCAACTACTCAGACAACCTTGCTGCAGGGTGTTAAGAAGAATGGTCTTTACTATTTATCTGGTAACACAGTAGCTAGAGAAAGTGCAACAGTTCTTGGGAATGATAACACATATCTATGGCACAAAAGGCTTGGCCGTCTAGGAGAAAAAGGATTGAAGGAACTTACCAAGCAGGGATTACTTGGAGGAGACAAGTTCACCAAGTTACCATTTTGTGAGACTTGTGTGATGGGGAAGGCACACGAGATCAGTTTCAGCACAGGGAAGCATACTACCAAAGCTACCTTGGATTATGTGCATTCAGATTTATGGAGACCATCCAGGACACTCACTAAAGGTGGAGGTAAATATTTCATCTCATTCATATATGATTATTAAAGGAAGGTCTGGGTTTATATTCTGAAGTCTAAGGATCAAGCATTTAATCAGTTCAAGGATTGGTTAGCTG
Source organism: Plantago ovata (assembly GCA_028274465.1). Taxonomy (NCBI): domain Eukaryota; kingdom Viridiplantae; phylum Streptophyta; class Magnoliopsida; order Lamiales; family Plantaginaceae; genus Plantago; species Plantago ovata. Next base: position 99,898,185 of record CM051457.1, on the reverse strand, counting down.
AGCTAGAGAATCAATCAGGAAGATCATTGAATTATCTCAGGACTGATAATGGATTGGAGTTCTTATCTACTGAGTTTACTAATTTCTGTAAAGAGAAGGGTATTACTAGACATAGGACACTTGCAGGTACACCACAACATAATAGAGTTACAGAAAGAATGTGTAAGAAAATACGGTCAGAGTTACCACTAGGGTACGCAGCGGAATTTCAAAATTTTTCGTAACAAACAGGTTAATTGATTATGTATATGCCGTATATATTTAAACACGTCAATTAGAAGACTAACCGTACTCCAAAAGCAAGCACAGCTTCCAAGTCTTCGTAATAATACGGTGTATCTTCTCCTTCGCCGAAGTTGAAGATATCTGCAATACTCTGATTATCTGCAAGACAATAAGAGTTAGTCTCCAGCTCCTAGAACCTCAACCTTGGTATCCACGAATGAACAGCCTACCGGAAGAATGCTAGGATATTCTTTGTGTGACCAAGAAGATGGGGCGGCGGCGCGCGTGTGGCTTATAGAGGAGGGGGAGAGCTTTTATTTTCTCTAAGAAAACTGGGTATTCAAATGTGTGAATGTCTATATCAAAAGCTCTCTAATAGTCTACTATATATAGTAGTCAATAGAAGCCTAAAGCATAAGCAATCAGACTTCGTAAAGGAATAAGAATCTAATTCTTATCGCACTAGGAAACCAATTTCAAGTCTAGATTCATTCCCAATCAAATTAAAACTCAATCAGGAAAATCTAACTTATCCCTTTGACTTCTAATAGAGGAAGGAGTCGAACTCCTTCCCCTACTCAGCTCGGGCGCGCGTGTCCTACGGGAGATAGGTGGGTCCCGATTTTGGGACCCACTTATAGTTCTAAGGCAATTCAAACTCCAAGTATATTTTGCCCATGTGCATATGTTAATTCTAAATTAACATATCCTTTCAAATCAAACCTCTATTATATTTCTAAAATATAATCTTTAATTGTATTTACATAAAATACAATTAATTAGCCAATTCAATTAATAATTCCAAATCATTAATTGAGCCACTAAATATTATAATTAATTCCAAATCAATTATAATCCATCAATCACAATTAATTCCAAATCAATTGCGATTCCATCTTCAAGGATATTCTGATAAGCTGAATCACCACATAGGGTCTCATTGTATTAAGCAAGTCCTAAACTAGGAAAAATGGAATTTCTAGACGGTTCCATTTGCAATATTAATACATGAGGACGTTTGAGAGGTTTCTCAAAGCAAACCCTTTCGTTGCGAAGTCTGTTGCGCTCAACGCGGCGATGGTAACGTCCCTTCATCTGACTGACTCGAATGCATCTAGGATCGATGATGTGTCTATTCGAATAATACATCCACGGGCGTCTCAGGGAGTTGCTTGGTGGCTAAGATATACTTATGACCATCATAATATATCGATGCACTGGCCAGTGACTTTACTAACACAACTATGAAGACTATGAGCAGTACTCTCTTGTGCTACACATGAGAGATGAATCCTTCACAGAAATACTTATCATCCCCATTTGTATGTAGCCATAATCCTGGATCGTGTCTTAGGTCAACTGCTTATTTAGAGCTGACATCGTCGGGTCCACCAAGGATATGGGGCAACAAATGTGATGATAAAGTCCTGTAAGTCCAAAGGACGACTGACATCACTTCGACAACTTACCGGTTCTCATAGACACTTCGGTGTAGAGTATAAATCGATGGGAGTGTCCGGTGGGTACTTCCATTGTTCGGTAATCATCCTTCGAACAACTATGCTCAGTTATGGGAACGTTTCTTGATTGTCCAACAATCCGTTCCGTGGCCGTGGGATCGGCTCACACTTGCTCCAACAAGTATAACCTCCACGCATACTAGTCTCAACTGGTTCATTCAGACCCCTACATCCGAGATGAACCTCGACTAGGGAGAGTTTGGGATAGATGATAACTCACATAGCTCCCACTATCTGTGTGATCGGTCATCTATCCGAGGGGACATGTTTAATATCAATACCGACAGAAATTGAGATATGACATGCTGCATGCCTGGTGTAATATAAATATGAAAGCGATACTCAATAGTCAAACAACAAACATATATTATATTACGTTGACCTGTGTAATAGTACATATATGCCCTCTATAAGGGCTGCATGGCCTTAACAAGGACTGTCTCTAGGACATATACACTATCAATCTCCCACTTGGACTAGAGCCAGTCACCTTTATGCTTAATACCCAGATTAGCATAATGTCTTAAGTGGACTTTCACTGATAAGACCTTGGTGAAAGGATCTGCCACGTTGCCCGTGGTAGAGACACATTCTAAACTAACTTCTCCTCTATCAATAATCTCACGTATAACGTGATATTTTCTAAGTACATGTTTGTTCTTGTTTGTAGATCTAGGCTCCTTACCTTGAGCGACGGCGCCCGTATTGTCACAATAAATCGTTATTGGACTAGGAGCAGGAACAACCCTCAATTCCTTCAAGAACTCTGAAATCCAGACAGCTTCTTTCGATGCTTCTGATGCAACAATGTACTCGGATTCTGTGGATGAGTCAGCAACCGTGGCTTGCTTAGAACTCTTCCAACAGATAGCTCCTCCGTTCAATTTGAATACGTATCCTGTCTGTGACTTAAAGTCATCAGGATCTGATTCAAATCCAGCGTCAACATAACCAGACATCTTTAATTCTGGTTCACCACCAAACACCAAGAACATCTCTTTAGTCCGTCGAAGGTACTTAAGAATGTTCTTTACAACAGTCCAGTGAGGTACTCCTGGATTCTGTTGGTGTCGACAAGTGACACTAAGCGCATATGCCACATCGGGCCTTGTGCAATTCATTGCATACATTATAGACCCTACTGCCGAAGCATAGGGCACACGACTCATTGCATTTCTTTCTTCATCAGTTTTAGGACTATCCTTAACTGATAAGACAACCCCATGCCTCGCTGGGAGAAAGCCTCTCTTTGAGTCGTCCATCTTATAACGCTTTAGTATTTTGTCGATGTAGGTGGACTGTGTCAATCCTAACATCCTCTTGGATCTATCTCTATAGATCTTGATCCCTATGATGTAGTTCGCTTCACCCAAGTCCTTCATTGAAAAGGTACTTGATAACCAAACTTTAGTCTCTTCTAGCATAGAGACATTGTTTCCCATGATCAAAATGTCATCAACATAGATGATCATGAAAATGACTCCCTTGTCGTTGTGCCTAGTGTAGACACAGGGATCTTCCTTGCTTCTGATGAAGTCAAACGATTTGACAGCTTCATCAAAGCGGATATTCCATCTCCTAGCCGCTTGCTTTAGCCCATAGATGGATCTTTGTAATTTGCATACAGCAGTTGGCCTGGTTTTACTAATAAAACCTTCCGGCTGTACCATATAGACCTCTTCCTCAAGGTTTCCATTGAGGAAGGCAGTCTTTACATCCATCTGCCAGATCTCATAATCATAGTAGGCAGCTATTGCAAGTAGAATTCGAATGGACTTCAATTTTGCTACCGGTGAAAGGTTTCATCGTAATCGATGCCATACCTTTGCGTGTAGCCTTTCGCCACAAGTCTAGCCTTGTGCGTTTTTACCTTTCCATCGGCATCTGTCTTTCCTTTAAAGACCCATATGCACCCAATAGGTTTAACCCCTTGGGACAAGTCTACCAAGTTCCAAACTTGGTTCAGGTACATGGAGTCCATTTCCAATTCCATGGCCTCTTGCCATTTGTCTGAGTCAATATCAATTATTGCCTCTTTGTAGGTCTCGGGATCTTCCCGATCTGATAAGCCGACATCAAGTTCACTGATGTCTTCTATCATAAGGCTTTGCTTCTGAGGTCCTTTTAGGATCCTCTTCGACCTACGGAGCTCGACTGGTTCTGGTGCTTTTCTTTTCTGGCTTCGTGTAACACGAACATTATCAGTGGGTACTGATGCAGCTGGTCGCGCCCCGCGACACTGTTCCCTTGCGGGAGGCTGCTCTTGTGCAACTTGTTGCACAGTTTGATTGACAACGGGTTCTATTGGTGTGGTTTCAACTGTTGATTTAATCACAGGACTCCCACTGACTATGACATGCCTAGCAAGTGTCATATCATTACCCTTGTCTGCTTCGAAAGCTCCCACTAAACTTGAGTCCAAATCAGAAGATTTAGAGAACTCATGTTCGCGCGTGTCAAAGTCTTGAATTTCTTCAAGTTCTATCATGTCATCTGACGAACGGGTTTAGAACTTGTCAGATTCTAGTTAATCAAATAAATTTGTATATAGCCAAATGCAATTCACAACTACAACGAAAACCGTAGTGCAGCAGTAAAATAACCTCGAGTGTCGATCTCTAAGGACTATAACTAGCTTTATCTAATCTAACTTAAGAATATAAAATCAACAAACTACTAAGCAAAGGTTTTTCTTATCAGATAATGGAGGCTGGTGATAGTATGGTCATTCAAAGCATAGCAGGTTAATAATCATGCATGAAGTACCTGTTTTGCATAGAGATCTTTGATCAATGAATTGTCCAATTGTGTTCGTTATAATTCAACACTACGAAGATAGAGGTTTTAGATAGATCAAAGAAATAAAGCAATAACTCAAGGTCTAATGCGCGATATAGTCATTAGCATAATTATTAACCCTTCGCTAAGAAATCACATACTATCACCAACGATAAGTTTAGCTACTCATAGATGTCATGCAATCAACAGAAATTATAGCAAGATTGAATGAAAACATGTTGAAATATATATAAATATAAATAGAAAAACTGTAAGATACAATGTTACCGAAGGTTGTCAATCTCCGAAGAATCACGATCTTACAAGCTCCAAATCGATAAGAAAAAGTATCTCCTAAGCTAAGAATCCCCAGAACAGGCTCTGGAGAATTTCTACCTAAAACTAATGTGAAAGGTGAGAGAAAAGGTATGAGAAAGTATGAAAAACGGAGAAAACTAAGCAACTATATATAGGTCTTCGGCAGGTGTGGGGCGAGTTGCCCCACACACTGGGCGAATCGCCTGGTGTGGGGTGAATCGCCCCACGTCCCGGGCGAATCGCCCGGGACCTCCAGCCGGCCTTTGACGCGTTTTTGGATTTCTTTCCTTTTCGGACTCGGTTTTTGCCTTCTAGTGACCTTTTAGCCTTCAGATTCGACCCCTAGACTTCAAATCCTATCCGGAATCTTCTAGATACTCCAAATAGGCCTTCGGAACACCAATTCCTTGTCTACTTCAATATAATTGCCCGGAAAACCTCGTTTTTCACCCCAAACCTGTAAAATACAAACTAAAGGGAAATGTGACACTATTCTAATAAAATGCACTAAAATATAGCTAAATTAACATAGAGGATAGCTAAATTGGTGAAAAAAGACTCAAATGAAAGTGTAAAATACACGTTCATCAAACTCCCCAAACCGAGCCTTTGCTTGTCCTCAAGCAACTAAGCTAGACTCTAATGCCAAAAACAATGCAACACAAAAAAATGGAGTCTCATGCCAAATGAAATGAACTAATCTATTGAATCTATCAAAAAATATATGAACAAAAAACCATACAAATCATAACATGAATATAGGTTGAAGAATGCCTCGATTGACTCATACACATTCACATAAGCACTTATGTCAAGACAAGATAGTCTCTCGTAACATTCTCTACCTGGATCTAGTCAGTGACGACGTAATGAAACATGTTAGAATACGAATGATTGTCCCGTGCCTATGAAACTGAGGACTTACTCCTGTTCACCAAGTTAAGACTTTTCCTCAAAGAGGTCGAACCAATGCTGGCCTCATCAAACGAAGGAGGGTTCCCCTAAAAAAGATAACACTCCCCTATTCTACCCATCTCTCAAGCAAAGCCTTAAGCTATTCACCACTTCCTGAATGGCAGGACGAGGGTGGTCTAGAACAGATGACACTCAAACAAAAAGACAAAAATTACAACACGATTACGACCATTACAGAAATTGAAAAATGAGACAACACTTTGCTAAACTGCTTTTTGGCTTTTTTGGACCCTTCCTTGCTTTTTTGGGGTCTTTTCTTTCTCTTTTCTTTCCTATTTTTTTCTTTTCCAGTTTTCCTTTCTTTTTTCTGGAATTTTTTCTTCTTCTTTTTTTTTCGATTTTTTTTTTAGCCAGCAGTAGCACAACGATAAAGAAATAAAATAACACACAAACGACCTCCCCAAACCTATTCGAAAGAATAGGTTGGAGTACAAAATTTACGAAAAAGGAAAAATAAACTCACAACACAAACTAAAAATGAAAAAACAAGTCTAATGACAGCGTAACCCCCTCCCCAAACCTATTCGAAAGAATAGGTTGCAAACAAAGGATCACACAATCTCACACTACCTCTTTCCTAGGCATTTAGAAATCTCAAAGCAAGGTGAAGACTTGTTGCCTCTTAGGTACATAATTACTCGGGAAAACAACCATAAGATCCTAACATGCATCATCCTATTATAAAGGCCTTCGTGAACCGCAGTAGAGAAAACACCACTAAGTGATGTCGAGACTACCAAGCTTAACTAAGTGCAATACATAAATGTGACAAGCCAAGCGAGAAAAACCTCAAACAAATTCATAGAGATGAAGCATATGATTAATATCATAATTAGTTAATCTACCCAATAAAAAAGTTCAAAAATTTTGGCAATAAACTCCACATAAAACATGCAAGACTATCCTAGGATGAATGTAGTGTATGCAACTAAAAACTAAGAAAGCAGTAAACGTGCAAATGCAAATGCAGACGGATAAACATGCAAGGTACTATACTCATCCTACCAATCCCAAGCTCCAAACTAACAACACTAGTTCACTTAAATCCCATCCCCCCTCATGAATTTAAAGCTAGTCCCTAGCAGTAAGAATATGAGAAAATAAGATGTGATACTAGATGTTACCGCGTTGTTTGGCCTCGGTCGGCTGAGTATGCTGGATGTAAGGTATTGAGACTGCTCGAGGGGCCTTATTGGTGATCATCGGAGCTCGTGGTAGTGGTGGTAGTTCCATTAATAGATCGGATAGGACCAACTCCTCAATCAGTATTCATGGCATCCTCATTGTCCCTATTGTCTTCATTGTCACTACTGTGACCACCATCATCACTAGTAGAGTTGCATTGTCGAAGAGAATCCTCAAGATTAGCCGCCGCAGTTATGGAATCTTCCATCCGGTATCTCTCCAATAGGTTGTGAACTGTTGAAGGGGAAAGAGCAGTGGTATCAGAGCCTCCCTCTCCAACGTTTTACACCCCGAGGAAGTTACAGTAAGCTGCTCGGATACTCAGAGGTCTTCTTCCATTTTTCCAATGCCGACCATATTCTCTACGGTTGATGCTCCCGATATCTATATGGCGCTCCCTTTAGAGGCAATCGAGAGGCACCCCTAAGAGGGGCTGGGTGTCCATGTCATTATGTTTTGGAATCAAGTTAGCGATTCGGAACTTCATCACCACTGTCGACTCAAGACTGAATCCGTTGTGGTGAGGTCGTCCCGGTGCCTTCCTATTCACTCGAACCTTGCAGTCCTTGTGACAGATTGCTGACGTAATATTTGTTTCTATCCCTTCGGTGGTGCATGAATAGGCATAAGAGTCCTCACTCTTGGTTGATTCTCGTACCTCCTTTTGGATAAACCGCGACGTTGTTGCAAGAGCCCGTGGCTCGAACGCACCTCTAACGAGATCACTCTCCTTGACATGGTTGTAATCGACCCCCCTCCAATACTTCATAGTAGCCAAACGGGAGTGCTCCTCTCCCTTTGTGGCATGGTTCCTACAAACAACAATTAGTACCTCGTACGACACAAAACTGACTAATGCATATGCTAATGTAAAAGCGAATAACACGAGTGATAATATCAACAATCGAACTTCGCAAATCCTCCATGTCTAATCTAGCTACTAACATGCAACACACCAAAATAATTTCGACATGTACATATCGCATTACGTTCGTGCTAGACAACCAATAACCCTAAATAATAAGGCTCAATTCATACCATAGTAGCGAAAATTCTAGTATCATAAATCCTCAAACTCATCAATTATGCATTCTACCATCATGTCCATCATTATTACATCAGTAAACACAATCATATGTATGGAATGGAAGAAAAAGATACATTGCATAACAAGATAAAGACATCCAGTAGCAAAATTCTCAAACCAACAATCCAAGCATAATTGAGCATGCAATTGATAGTGAATTACGTTTCTAATTACACAAACAACATACCCATACATCATATAAGCCTAATTGAAGCACGAATCAGAAAACCCCCAAATTTGAAAAATCAGGGTTCATGTGAAGATACCTCAGATCTGGAAAACGAATGCACTAGAGTGAAAGTTGTTCGGATGAAAAGAAAGAGCATGTAATGGGCTTCGAATTAAGCTATAGAACACACAATTTGATGGAGTAATGAAGATTCTATGAAGGATTGAAGAGATTTTGAAAATTTGGGAATTTTTTGGAGTAAGATGAAGGAGATGAAGAAAAATGAAGAAAATGGGGGCAAGCCCCGTTTTTCTTCTCCTGAAATCGTGGGGCGAGTCGCCCCGTGCGGGGCGAATTGCCCCATATGTGGGGAGAATCGCCCCGCACGTCCAGAGAGCGCGGAGCTCTCTGGACATGTTAGGCGATTCGCCTCCCATCTCCTGAGGTGGGGAGACGAAACTTTCAAAAAAACGCGGTTTTCAATCCCATCCCCCCTCATGAATTTAAAGCTAGTCTCTAGCAGTAAGAAAATGAGGAAATAAGATGTTATACTAGATGTTACCGCGTTGTTTGGCCTCGGTCGGCTGAGTATGCTGGATGTAAGGTATTGAGACTGCTCGAGGGGCCTTATTGGTGATCATCGGAGCTCGTGGTAGTGGTGGTAGTTCCATTAATAGATCGGATAGGACCAACTCCTCAATCAGTATTCATGGCATCCTCATTGTCCCTATTGTCTTCATTGTCACTACTGTGACCACCATCATCACTAGTAGAGTTGCATTGTCGAAGAGAATCCTCAAGATTAGCCGCCGCAGTTATGGAATCTTCCATCCGGTATCTCTCCAATAGGTTGTGAACTGTTGAAGGGGAAAGAGCAGTGGTATCAGAGCCTCCCTCTCCAACGTTTTACACCCCGAGGAAGTTACAGTAAGCTGCTCGGATACTCAGAGGTCTTCTTCCATTTTTTCCAATGCCGACCACATTCTCTACGGTTGATGCTCCCGATGTCTATATGGCGCTCCCTTTAGAGGCAATCGAGAGGCACCCCTAAGAGGGGCTGGGTGTCCATGTCATTATATTTTGGAATCAAGTTAGCGATTCGGAACTTCATCACCACTGTCGACTCAAGACTGAATCCGTTGTGGTGAGGTCGTCCCGGTGCCTTCCTATTCACTCGAACCTTGCAGTCCTTGTGACAGATTGCTGACGTAATATTTGTTTCTATCCCTTCGGTGGTGCATGAATAGGCATAAGAGTCCTCACTCTTGGTGGATTCTCGTACCTCCTTTTGGATAAACCGCGACGTTGTTGCAAGAGCCCGTGGCTCGAATGCACCTCTAACGAGATCACTCTCCTTGACATGGTTGTAATCGACCCCCCTCCAATACTTCATAGTAGCCAAACGGGAGTGCTCCTCTCCCTTTTATGGCATGGTTCCTACAAACAACAATTAGTACCTCGTACGACACAAAACTGACTAATGCATATGCTAATGTAAAAGCGAATAACACGAGTGATAATATCAACAATCGAACTTCGCAAATCCTCCATGTCTAATCTAGCTACTAACATGCAACACACCAAAATAATTTCGACATGTACATATCGCATTACGCTCGTGCTAGACAACCAATAACCCTAAATAATAAGGCTCAATTCATACCATAGTAGCGAAAATTCTAGTATCATAAATCCTCAAACTCATCAATTATGCATTCTACCATCATGTCCATCATTATTACATCAGTAAACACAATCATATGTATGGAATGGAAGAAAAAGATACATTGCATAACAAGATAAAGACATCCAGTAGCAAAATTCTCAAACCAACAATCCAAGCATAATTGAGAATGCGATTGATAGTGAATAACGTTTCTAATTACACAAACAACCTACCCATACATCATATAAGCCTAATTGAAGCACGAATCAGAAAACCCCCAAATTTGAAAAATCAGGGTTCATGTGAAGATACCTCAGATATGGAAAACGAATGCACTAGAGTGAAAGTTGTTCGGATGAAAAGAAAGAGCACGTAATGGGCTTCGATTTAAGCTATAGAACACACAATTTGATGGAGTAATGAAGATTTTATGAAGGATTGAAGAGATTTTGAAAATTTGGGAATTTTTTGGAGTAAGATGAAGGAGATGAAGAAAAATGAAGAAAATGGGGGCAAGCCCCGTTTTTCTTCTCCAGAACTCGTGGGGCGAGTCGCCCCGGGTGTGGGGCGAGTCGCCCTGTGCGGGGCGAATCGCCCCATATGTGGGGCGAATCGCCCCGCACGTCCAGAGAGCGCGGAGCTCTCTGGACATGTGGGGCGATTCGCCTCCCATCTCCTGAGGTGGGGAGACGAAACATTCAAAAAAACGCGGTTTTTTAATCCCCGAAAACCATTTTACTCATAAAATCACTCGAAAAAGTTCACTCAAACATAAACATAAGCACATACGACACAGAGACGAACAAATTCACATATGAAAAGCAAATTGTTCCATGTATGAATGCATGCAATAAAGCGGTAAAAAAGCGACAAAAACTCCGGGTTGCCTCCCGGATAGCGCCATTGTTTATAGTCTTTGACTCGACTCCTTCTTTCGCCTAGTTCTTCTTATTGATGGTACTAGACTTCCCCTTCATGGATCTTCTCCTCATGCCACGAACCTGTGAATAAGAATGAACATAGACAGCAAGACCACAGTAGTTAACAGTATGAGAAGCATTGAAGTGATCAGGTGGATCAGATATGGCTCGCAACACATGTCGCTTGCCATCCACCTCAATGGTGCAAGTCCTTCGGTAGATGTCTATCACGGAGCGTAGTTTGGTCAAGAACGTTCGCCCCAAGAGAACAACATCCCCCATCCCAGGTGTAGACGCCGGCATAACTACAAAATTGGTGTATACAGAAGCTTCACCAATCTTAACCAATACGTTCTTCACAACGCCTTCGGGTCTCACAAAGGATCCATCCGCCAATTGCACAATAGCCTTATGTTCAGATAGTTTTCCAAGGCTACTCTTCTCAAACACATTCATTGGGAGCACATTAGAGTAAGATCACGTGTCTAGTGTGGCACGAACATCTTCAAGTTCACCAATCCCGACCTTAACATCGAAACTTTGAGGGAGTGGCTCGGGATCCTCTTGCTCCTCTTCACTCTCATCAGTACCAAGGTCCTTCTCTTCTTCCTTGGCTAGTGGGGATTCTTCATTCTTGCAACACTCGCACTTAGCAACCTTCTTGATGGTGATTTCAACAGGTAGATCACCCACCAAGGTAATGGACATCGACTTCTCAGTGTTGCTAGGCAGCTTACCTTGCTCCCTACTTGCTCCTCGGTCAATCAACTGTTGCATCTTTTGATGGGCAAGCCTAGTGCTCTCTTCCAGTCGATCAAGCCTCGCCCTAGTCTTCTCAGAATCTTCTTCATAACGTTTGAGAAAACTTTGGGTGTGATCAACCATCTTTTGCAAGTTCTCCATCAGTAAAGCTATCTTCGACTTCGGTTGCTCTTTCGGAGCGGGATTTTCGCAGTGATCATTACCATAGTTAAGCCTACTATGGTCTTGGTTAGGGCCATAAGTTTGGCTAGACGGTGCATATCCTTGATTGTTTCGGAACCCTCTTTTCCAAAATCCACCTCGAGGATTCCTACCATCTTGTCCGTAGCTAGCTTCTTGAGTACCAAATTCCGTAGCAAAGGCTTCCTCTTCGCCTCCTTGAACCCAGTTGCCATCATCATATGCAAGCTCCGATCTACACATATGAGCTCCATGCCCATAGTTCTTGCATATTCGGCAAACTTCGTTCGATACAAATGTTCCAGTGGCGCTCTTGAGGACTTGCTTCAATTCGTTGGTAAAGCACTCGAATCGATCCCCATTCCCCCCATACATAGGGGCTTCCTGAGTAGGTGGAGCTTCAAGTCCACGTCTCCTAACCATTGCTCTTGGATCCTTGAATTGCGACCCCTTAGCAAGCCTTTCGAAAACCGCCCAGACGGCTTCCACGGTTTTCTCCCAAATATTGCCACGACATTGGAAGTCCACCACTTGTTGGTTCTCGAAGGTTAGTCCATTGTAGAAGTGTTGGACTAGATCCGAAAGCTCAAACCATGGTGAGGGCAATTGCTCATGAGGTCTTGGAACCTCTCAAACGCGGTGTAGATGGTCTCATCATAGTCTTGTTTGAACCCAGTGATTTGCGCCTTAAGCGCGGTAGTCAAGGTGTGAGGGAAGTATTTCTCCATGAAAGCTGAAAAAATCTTCTCCCAAGTGTCCAACGAGCCCACCGGTAGAGAACTCAACCCTGACTTGGCTCTGTCGCCAAGCCCCATAGCAAAAACCTTCATCCTCAACTCATCCGTTGTTATTTCAGCTCCGGGTCGTGGGAGTTGGTTGACGAAATCATCGATATCGTGCAAGTACCCCATCACATCTTCCCTTGCTAAGCCATAGAACCTCGGAAGTTGTTGGAACGCGTGGTTCTTAATTTCCAGATCACGAGTTGCAGACGAAAGAACAATCTCCGGTCCCCTCATTCGATCGTTGGAGGGTTGAACCCATACTTTCAGTGGTCTAGCTTCTGCCATTCCGTCGATTTCCTTGAAAAGACTGTGTAGAGATTCAGAGAAATCGGTATCCTCTATTTCCTCTAGTTCATGCCTTCAAAGTAGTCGCCTTCTTTGGTGGTAGACTCTGTCGATCTCAGCAATTGAATCAGCAAGTGGTGTTCCTCTTGATCGTGTATGTCGCATACACTATCTGTAACAAGCTAGGAAAGGAGTATCAGAGAGAGATTAAATAGGAGAATAAAAACTACTAAAACTAGGAATTGAATGCTGAAAATATAAAAAAGCTAAACTGAAAAAAGGAGTATAGTCCCCGGCAACGACGCCAATTTGATGAACGGGTTTAACACTTGTCAGATTCTAGTTAATCAAATAAATTTGTATTTAGCCAAAGGCAATTCACAACTACAACGAAAACCGTAGTGCAGCAGTAAAATAACCTCGAGTGTCGATCTCTAAGGACTATAACTAGCTTTATCTAATCTAACTTAAGAATATAAAATCAACAAACTACTTAGCAAAGGTTTTTCTTATCAGATAATGGAGGTTGGTGATAGTATGGTCATTCAAAGCATAGCAGGTTAATAATCATGCATGAAGTACCTGTTTTGCATAGAGATCTTTGATCAATGAATTGTCCAATTGTGTTCGTTATAATTCAACACTACGAAGATAGAGGTTTTAGATAGATCAAAGAAATAAAGCAATAACTCAAGGTCTAATGCGCGATATAGCCATTAGCATAATTATTAACCTTCGCTAAGAAATCACATACTATCACCAACGATAAGTTTAGCTACTCATAGATGTCATGCAATCAACAGAAATCATAGCAAGATTGAATGAAAACATGTTGAAAGATATATAAATATAAATAGAAAAACTTTAAGATACAATGTTACCGAAGGTTGTCAATATCCGAAGAATCGCGATCTTACAAGATCCAAATCGATAAGAAAAAGTATCTCCTAAGCTAAGAATCCCCAGAACAGGCTCTGGAGAATTCCTACCTAAAACTAATGAGAAAGGTGAGAGAAAAGGTCAGAGAAAGTATGAAAAATGGAGAAAACTGAGCAACTATATATAGGTATTCGGCAGGTGTGGGGCGAGTCGCCCCACACACCGGGCGAATCGCCTGGTGTGGGGCGAATCGCCCCACGTCCCGGGCGAATCGCCCGGGACCTCCAGCCGGCCTTTGACGCGTTTTTGGATTTCTTTTCCTTTTCGGACTCGATTTTTGCCTTCTAGTGACCTTTTAGCCTTCAGATTCGACCCCTAGACTTCAAATCCTATCCGGATTCTTCTAGATACTCCAAATAGGCCTTCGGAACACCAATTCCTTGTCTACTTCAATATAATTGCCCGGAAAACCTCGTTTTTCACCCCAAACCTGTAAAATACAAACTAAAGGGAAACGTGACACTATTCTAATAAAATGCACTAAAATATAGCTAAATTAACATAGAGGATAGCTAAATTGGTGATAAAAGACTCAAATGAAAGTGTAAAATACACGTTCATCAAACTCCCCAAACCGAACCTTTGATTATCCTCAAGCAACTAAACTAGACTCTAATGCCAAAAACAATGCAACACAAAAAATGGAGTCTCATGCCAAATGAAATGAACTAATCTATTGAATCTATCAAAAAATATATGAACAAAAAACCATACAAATCATAACATGAATATAGGTTGAAGAATGCCTCGATTGACTCATACACATTCACATAAGCACTTATGTCAAGACAAGATAGTCTCTCGTAACATTCTCTACCTGGACGTAGTCAGTGACGACGTAATGAAACATTGTTGGTCCCTTCAAACAACAAGAAAAGACTAGATGGGGGGGGGGGGGGTGAATAGTCTTTTCAAACTTTTGTCGTTTAAAACTTTCTCAGCAAGTACTTATTACTTTTCAGTAATGAGGTTGCTGATACTTAACTTTCTCAGCAAGCGTAAGTTACTTTACAGTAGCTTGATTTGCTGATACTTAAAATCAGAGAGCGGAAGTCTTTGAAACAATAAGTGCTCTTTCAGCAAGTAAAGGTTTCAGCAAGTGAAGTGAGTGACTATGTACAAACAGATATAATTTGCTGAAAGCTAAATGCAGTAAGTAAATCACACAAACGCTTTTATAGTGGTATCTGAGAGTGGCGTAATCTCTCAACTAATCCACTTTGTCCTTTCTAGGACTGAATCCACTAAGATATGATTGAGGTTCCTTACAATCTCCTATCTAAAGCGATTCAACAGAAACCAAAGCACACTTGCTTTGTCTCCAACCTAAACTAGAGAACTCAACCTTGTTCTCCTCCAAACTTGGTACTTTTAATCAGCAAAACCTTGCTCGATTAAGTTCCCCCTGAATATCACGCCTGAAAGGGTGTATTTTCAGTTAGAGAGTTTTGGGGTGAGATGACTTAATTATAACTTATTCAGTTACAACAAGTAATCTAAGAAACACAACTTGGAATACTTTGCAGTAAACAAGTTTGATTGTTTCTGGTGTCAAGACTTGTTCTTGTTCGAAAGAAAGAACACTTAACTAATTTCTTAGCCGAGTTTGTTCTACTTCTTCACAAGTAGCTTTTTCAAGCTTTAAGTCTTGGAACGGATCAATGGCAGTAAGAGTGTTTGAAGGTTTGTGAGTTTTTAAGCACAAGTGAGAGTTTGATCACGTTGTTGACACACTTCAACTCTTTGCCGGATGACCTCTATTTATAGTGAAAGTAAGGAGCCGTTTGAATTTCAAATCCTAAGGCTTTTGTTCCTTAACATGTCACTATCTTGCTTTTGTACTTTCAGCAGCGTCCTTTGTTTGTCTTCTAGTCTTCATGTCCTTCGCGTGTAAGCTTTGCATTAAATGCACATTTGAATAGAATTCAAACATTAACATTGGAGCGCAAATTCACGTACATTCAGCAAGAGGTCACATATGTTCATCAGCAAGTGTTCATTCTCAGTTTCAGCAAGCACAACCTACTCTGTCTTTCAGATTTTCACTTATGCAATGCTGTTGCTGAAAATTCCACTTTCTGAGCAACACGTGCCTTACCAGTCTTCAGCAATCTTCAAGTCTTCGAATTCTGCAAGTCTTCAGATCTTCAAAAAGTCTTCAAGATTCTGACCGGTTTCTTATTTGCTTCAATAATTTGTTTGTGATAAACAAAATATATCTTCAGCAAATGCTTCAATAGGTCTTTTCTTTTCAGAAAACAAGATTCATTAAAGCTAAGCATCAATAAGATATTTTCTTTTCAGAAAATAAAATACATCATACGCTAAAGTGTCAATAAATTATTTTCTTTTCAGAAATAAAATACGTCATACACAAAAGAAATAACTTATCTAACACCTAACTAAGTCATCAGCAAACGTTCCTCTTTTACAATGTCCTTAAAATTCTAAATTCCTATGGACCTTAAGAGTACTAGTTACTAGACTGTTCTTAATTTAGCATGGTTAATTGCTCATCAAAATTACAAGTTTCCTAACAAATTTCCCCCTTTTTGATGTTAGCAATCCATGGCTAAATTAATTGTTACCCTTTTAGAGGTTTCTGATGTTGAATAACTCAGATGATTAATGCAAGCATACTTGAATAAATGAACAGTAAGCATAAGTAAGTTGCATAATCAAAACCAATAAGAGTCAAAAAAAATAATTCATTGCTGAAAGTTATCATTCAGAAGTTTACAAGAAAGCATAGATAACACGGAATCAGCAAACAAAAACGTTAGCAGGGACTTAAGCTCTTTCAGAGGATTTTCTCAAAATCTCTCTTTACACTCTTCTCAAGTGCAGTGAATTCAACACAATCCTTCTCATAGTTTTCCAGAAGCCTACGGACTTGTAGTTGAAGAATTCTTGCATTTTTGCAGGCAGTATGATGATGCTTTTCAGCATTCATTTCCATGTAGTTAATTACCCACAAATGCATGCCCCAATTGCTTGCATGGAGAAGCTGTGTATCTGAAATGTTTCTCGGATGAATCTTTCTTAACCAGAGAAGATCTTCTTCTTGATCCTTAGCAGTGAGATAGAAGTACTCATAAGGAATCAATCCAAGTTTCTTCTTAGGTTTCTTTGTTATCGGGTCAGCATAGTAAGCAATGCCAGGTGGTTTTATCAAATTTGGTTCTTGCTTGTATGTCTTACCAATGGCAACTCTTCTTACATAGACCTCTAGATTCAACCATTTCCCAGCAACATTTCTCGGGAGAGATTCTTCCCTTTGATTTCTTTGGACCTTGAGTTCAATCCATTTGAACATTTGATTCAAAATGGTTGTAGGAAAGAACTCATTTTCCAGCAAGTCTTCCAGCTTTAAGATCCAGCAACCATGAATGTTTCTGATCACATTCTGAGTGGTTTCATCATTGCTGGTCTTTGTATATTCAATGCCGGAGCCAATAGCAATGCTGGCCAGCCTTTTCTCTTCCTGTCTTTGCTTTCTTCGTCTTGATTTAGCATTGTCTTGATCTCTTGCTGAAGAGTCAGACGAAAAATGCCTTGAATGGCCAGACGGAGTTATGGCTGTTAAGGGTCTAGCTCTTATGGCTTGAGCTATTGTTTGATTGTCATCATCTTCTTCATCATCTTCATTCAGATTGTGATGACTTTCAGTGTGACAGAAATCTTGAGTTTCAGCAGCGGTTTTTCTCTTTTTGGTACTTGCTGAATTTAACTCAGTTTCTGCTTGTCTTTTAGAACTTTGCTCTCTTTCAACAAGAGGTTCTAATGGAAGTGGCGCATCATCAGTAGGAGTAGGAGGGGTTTGATTGCTTTTTATAGTCTTCTTTTCCCCCTTAGACATGGATTGCAACATCGGAGTGATGTGCAGAGAATAAAACTCATTGCAATTTTCAGCAAGAGTGTTGAGACTGTTATACTTCATGATGATTTCTTGTTGGTCAGAGTTCATTGTTGCTAACTCTTTTTGAATATTCATCATGTTCTCTTCATGTCTTTTCTCTGTTGCAGCCTTCTCATCCATCATATTCTGAGCTTTGACAAGAGCATTCTTTGCTAGCAAGAGAGCTTGACTTACATCTTCTTCATAGCTCTTATGATAAAGACTGATGTCTTTCTGAGCTATAGTTAACGTTGTAGTGCGTCTCAGCACTGTAGCCAATATCTTTCCAATGTCAAGTGGGCTCTCAGCAAGCAATGCCTCATCTTCAGCTTTGCAGGCATCATGGACTTGCTTTAGTGGTAAAATTCTGGGAGTAAACTCCTCAACTCTTGGGAACGGCACTAAATGAGGTGTTAAGGAGTGAGCCTTAATTTCAGTAGCAAACTGATCATCTCGTAAAAGCAACTCGGCTCTTAATGAATCTCCTTCATAAGTGAGATAATTAGGAGGAGGAATCTGAACGACTTTTGGGTCTTTCTTGGATTGTTCATCTTCATTTTCTGACAAGTCGTCATCATCCTCAGATTCATCAAGTTGAGCGACTTTTGAGCCTTTGTCAGTAGCTTCACTTCCTTTTTGTTGAGTGGTTGCTTATGGCAACGCTTCAGACTCAACGACTGGAGTTTCACCAGTAGATAGTTGTTTCAATTGAGTTTGTGGCTCAATTACTGGAGTTTCGCCAGTAGTTAGTTTTGATTGAGTAGTTGCTGAAGGCAACGTTTGAGACTCAGTAACTGGAGTTTCGCCAGTAGTAAGTGGAAGGGATGGAACTTCCTTTGATTTTGGTCTTGAAGATTCACCAATTTCCAGATCCTGCGTATACCTTGCATGGATCACGAGACTATTTTGTAGAGCTCGTTGGTAATCTTCATCTTCTTCATCCTCGTCTTCAAGGTTTTCTTCAGTAACCTTGGCATCAGAAACTGGACTTTTGCCATTTTTCAAGGCAACCCTTTTTCTGGCGTATTCTTCTTCAGTATCAGCACCTTGCCAGGTGCTTGATTTTCTGCATCAGCAGGAGGAGGTTGAGATTCTTGCTGAGATTGTTGTTGTTCAGCTTGCTGATTGTCAGATTGAGTATTTTCAGCAACTGTTAACTTCAATCCACCAGCACCAGGACTTGGACCTTGATTGTCATCATCGTCATCCTTCTTGTCCTTAGAATCTTTCCCTTCATCATCACTGGGATCAGTGGGAATGTTCTCATCTTCTTCTTCTTCTTCATCATCTGTCAGAATGACTAGCTCAACATGCTTGTACAAAGCAACACTTGTCACTTCCTCTTCCTCAGTTAATTTGTGGGGATCAGCCACCACAGGAACAAAAAGACCTTTGAGCATCACAACTTGTTCAGCTGGAGAGGCACTCTTAAATTTGGCCTTCATATTCTCTCTGATTTGAGCAATCAGATTTGAGCTCATTTGCTGAGAATATGTCATTTCTTCAGGAAGGATGGAGTGGACAAATGTTTCGAGCTTTAATAGTGAAGATCTCTTTTTCTCATTTGAGAGATGAAGGTGAAGATCTGAGAAGTCCATTCTCCTATATCTTTGCCAGTTGCTGACGGACTTAGCAACTCTTGACAAAGTTGTCCTCTTGAAGCTCAAGTAAAGTTCTTCAGAACTTACTTGCTGATCTTCAGTGATGAGTACCACTTCAGTGGTCTCCTTTTGAGCCTGAAAAAGAATTTTATTTAGATCAGGATTGGTTTGGAAAATTGTTTTTAAGTTTAAGTCTGAAACATGATTTTACCTGCCTGAAGTCAGCAGCTCATGTAGTACAATTTCCATTCCATGAGGAGCTTGAGTAGCATCCTCCATTTGTTGATCCTGAAATAATTAAAATTAGACACAAGTACTAAGCTGTCAACTTAGTTTTTATACCAAATCATTACTACCTGCTGAGGGCAGGGAGTGGTGGTTCTGGTGCAGAGGCTTCAGCAACCATCTGACTTGCATCTTGAATCTGTAGAGAAGAATAATTTTGCAAAAGACAATTTCAGAAATTGAAGTGTTACTGATGGTTGAAGTAACTACCTGTGAAAGAAGGACAGGTTGTGGCTCAGTCTTTCAGCATTACAGTTTCTTCAGCTTCTGGGACTGGTTCTTTAGCAACTTCTGATTTTGCTCTAACTGAGAAAGCTGCGCGGATTTCAGCAATCTCCCTTGATCTCTGAAATAACCCGTTTGACAAGCATCTTGACCTTTAAGCTCACCT